>JAEIFJ010000701.1:0-135662 GCA_018903435.1 Leucophenga varia
TAAAAAATTTCTTATCCGGTTCAAAAATATTTTTTACCAGGTAATCGACACTAAATCAATGAAAAAATTTTATTTTCCAATGTTTTGCATGGAAACTTCTGGGGCTTTACGGCACCATTAAACATTATTCGATAAAAAAATACGGGTCTTATAATTTTCCATACAGAACAATTCTAGGGAGTAAGCACATACTAATTTTTTTGGACCGCCTTAGTAAACATACAACTGTGGTCAAAAGAAAGGAGAATATGTTTGTAAAATGAAAAATCTTAATTTTTTTTCTTGTAAATCAATTTCATCCCCTCCCGATAAAATACACCTTTGCCAACGTTTTTCCATATGCCAAATAGTCCCTTTCCAGTATAGCCATCAGCGCCTTCTTCGATTTAGCTTTTATCTCCTCAATCGACTCGATTTACTCGTTCCCGAGTGTTGGTTTTGAGTTTTCGAATAGCCAGAAGTCACACGGATCCAAATCAGACGAATACGGTGGTTGCGGAACGATATTTGTTGCATTTTGAAGAAAAAGTCACGAAGAATCGACCCTGTTTTTCAAGAAAAATCAGCATTTTGGTACCAAACGAGACTTGACGTTTGAGGCCCAAAACATCTTTCAAAATGTATTAATTGATCCTTTCGATACGTCAATTTCATCAGCAATGTCTCTCATAGTTAATCGACGGTGTGCAAGCACTAATGTGAGCATTGTCCGTTGAAGGTCGATGGTCGATCAGGGCGCTCTTCGTCTTCAACACGTTCCCATATGTTGTTGATTTTTGGTAGAGCTCGGTCCCCGTAAGTCTTCTTCAACAATTTTATTCCATTTATTCCATTCCAGAAAACAAAATTTGACATTGTAAAAATCGAAAAATGCACTCTTGGTCGTTTAGTAAACACAAGCGTAAATATATTACTGATAATGATATTGACATGAAATTTGGCCCAGATATTATTAACGGTCCTGCCACTCAAGAAAAATAGAACTTAGCCCGAAATGTTAAGCTCGCGAAGTTTAAATTGAAATTTCAACTTACTTTTTCAGTTCTATTTCCCTCCAGTTCTTTCCCCTTGGTGTTTTAGAATACTTCTCATAATCAAAGATTACATGACACAGAAGTATTCATGGTGGATACCCCCTACCCCTTTAAATGGGGCTAGAGAAATGGGACCATTTGTAAGTGTTCATTTATCGGCCTAGGAGAGTCTAAGTTTCAAATATGCTTGCCCTGTCTGTTATAGTTTCAGAGATAATCGTTTTCATATGGCAGGACGGACGGACTGACACCTTTTTTAAACAAGGAAAACGTTAGCTTCGGTAGAACCTAGGTTTGATGTGGCTTTTTGTATAGAGCCTATATATATTCAGTGCCTAATCTATAGTAAATATATAAAGTTACCTGTTCCTTATCATTTACATATGTACACGGACACTGACATAACAAAAAATTTCACCAGATTTGAAACAATAAGACAATACATCATTTTTTTTTTTTAAAAACTCGAACCTTTTGATTTGTATAGAGACTAAACTCTATAGTAATCCGGTACTAACCAAATCACTTGTGTAAAGATGCGTCTTTCAAAAAAAAAAAATTTTTTATTTTTAAAACTATAAAATAAGCCGTTTATTGTGTATGGAAGCTATGCATAAAAATGGGCGTGACATAAAACACCGAAAGCACCTTAAGTTTCGACTTCGGATGCAAATTGTTTGGTATTATCAAAGACTCTTCTCAATATGAAATTATACCATAAAAAATACGTCTGCTCCACTTTTAAACGTCGACCAACGTTTGGTTTGAAAACTCGATTGTCTATGAATTATTTAAATTGGAGCAAATTCGAGCAAAAAAGATTAATAACATTGCATTCTTGACACTTTAACATATAACTTGCCGTTTTTAGTTGTTTGCAAATGCGTGCATAGCACTAGTTGTACTACATGGAACACAAATAAATTTGTTATATATTTTTTAAAACAATCTGCGACAACACTGGACAACAACAATGTCACAAAAATTTTCTTATTTTTAACAGCTAATTTATATTAATTACACATACCTTGTGCCTTGTATTCCATATAAGACAGCATTGACTTTACTTTGAATTGTTTATGTTAATTTATAAATAATTTTTGCAGCCAATTTTTTCAATCAAAAGCTTTAAAATATCAGCTGACTCAATAGAGCTGCCACATATAAAGAGCTGCCATCCGAACAAAAAAAAAATTTTATTTATCTACTTGAAAAAAATTTTGGATTAAATTCCTATCATTTTTTTGACTTTATGCTCTCAAAATCGAAAAATCGACCATAGTGGTATGTGTTACGGTTAAAAAAAATATCGAAATATGTGCAAAATATTTTAATAATTTTTACTTTATTTTTATTCATTTCATAATTATAATTAAATAATTACATTAACAATTTACATACAATTAGTTCTATGTTTGCTCATTGATTGTATTTATATTTGAGTTTATAATTTTTATATTAATAAATAATTTTTCTTTTTTTTGGTTTCTTTTCTTCTAGTTAATTTTCATTACTCATACTTCACATAACAATTATTATTTTATTTTTTTGTTTTATACACACATTTATATTTAAAATAAGTGCATAGGTTTTTTTTTTACCTGTATTCATATGAACTATATTAAATATTTACATATATAGTTTATGAGAGCTTTAATATGTATTTTCGCAATTTAAATTAATTTGTTAAAAGAAAATTTCAAATTTGAAAAAAATAAACTATATCTTGTATTTGTGTTAAATTCGTACGATTTCAAATTGTTCGTGTTCTGGCAAACGCAAAGTTTTGTTTCATTTCTAAAACGATTGCAAATTACAAAGGTTATCGGTCTAACCAAATCGCAAATTTTTCTGCTTTTTAAATGAAGCAAGAAAATATTGATTGAAAATTCGAATTTAAAATCAGTCATATTAAAAATTACAAAGATGAAATCTATAAACATATTTTTTTAAATATCAAATATTAGTTCTAATATTTTTTTTTGTAGTATTATGCATTTACTTTTCATTTCACTTATTCAAAACTTAACGATTTAAAGTCGAAAATGTTTTGCGATTTGCATTTGCCGAAGCACCAAAATTTGCAATTCGAGAAGTAAATCAACAATTTTTGAGATTGCGATTGCAGGAGCATGGCTGTATAAATGAGTGAAAGGCAATGTAATTTTTTTATTAACGAGTATCTTGGTTTATATAAAAAAGTCAGTTATGAACTTTGACAAGCTTGTTGCCAGCATCCGAGAGAAGCCAGTGCCTAATTCTGCAAAGATTAGTTCGAGTCATCGACAATTATTGAACACCAGTTCTTTTTTTGAACTAGTTTTGGAAATAAGTCTACTATCAAGTCTCTAGATCTACTCATCGCAAAGATATGGCTTTTTACGGTTTCCAGGCCCCATTAGGCACCAGGTCAACACTTATAAAAATCGCGTTTTAGTACTCACCTGTATTATAAAACTAACCTAAAGTAAAGAAAAAAAGAAGAAGGAAAAACGTTCCCTTCGGTGAAACCGAAGCTTAAATACCTATCACACGAATCTTTAAACAGTTTATATGTGATCATCTCTGGCTTAGCTGGAGTCTCAAGATAAAATGGGTGTGGGTCAATGGTCCAATACAACACAAGTTTAGACGCAATATTTATATCAAATGTTTAGCTAAAAATGCAGATGTAGCAATAAATATATTTTTAAATATCAGAACATGAGAGGTAAGTTTGAATAAGGCTGTACGTTATAGTGGTCCGACCTGTATCATATCGGTGGTGGTCTGCACATAATATAATAGTAAGACATGTTTTTTACCTAATTTACCTATTTTCAAAAATGGAAAAAGTCAAAGAAGGGAAATGGGAAATGGGCGTTGCCCCCTCATTCTCAAACTTAAAAACAGGCGAGACAGACGAACAAACAGACGAACAAACAGCAGGCAGACAGACGGACATGGCTGGATCGATTCGTCTTATCGAGCTGATCAATAATATATATACTTTATGGGGTCTCCGATGTCTCCTTTTAATGCGTTACAAACTTTCCGATAGTTGAATGTACCCGTTTACACGGCTACGGCTATAGAAATACATTTATAAAATCTATTTTTGGTCCCCCACTAGTAGTCAGGTCCAATATTCCCAAAATCCCAGAAACATGCCAAAAGTATTTTTTTAAATATCTTTCATTTGTATTACATTTTAGTTAAGTCTGTCAGTATTAAAAGAAAAGAGAGGTGAGCGTTGTAAAAAAAATTATATTGTTACTTCCAGGGTCCCAGTTACACTTTGTGAAAATTTCAAGAAGACTGGACTTTTATTTATTTATTTATTTGAAAAATAATAGTGGGCGTATGCGAGGTAAAAAATGCAGTATTCGTTCTAGGGTCTCATTTACACTCTGTGAAAATTTCAAGAAGATCGATCCAGAGATCTGGGCTTCTATGAAGCATAAAAAAAGAATAATCACAAATATAAAAATTAATGTGTTTTTGTATATAACACTTTTATTAAACCCTATACCCAAAGGGTAAAAGGGTATATTAAGTTTGTGCGAATGTATGTCACAGGCGGAAGGAGGCAAGATAGACCCTATAAAGTATATATTCTTGATCAGCATTTGAAGCGAAGTTGAACTAGCTAGTCTGTCTGTCCTGCTGTCTGCCGTATGAGAGAGATTATCTCGGAGACTATAAGAGATAGAGCCACCATATTTGAAACTTAAGACTCTCCTGAGCCGTCAAGAGTCAAGTTCACTTGCAAACGGTTTTTCTCTAGACCCATTTTAAAGGGTAGATATAATTTGGCATCAAAGTAAAGCAAAAACTATTTTGATTTTTTTCTCACACTTGCCACATACTTGGTGACCCTTTCATCTACTTAGAATGTGATAATTGAAAAGTGAGCATTTTATTTAAACCATTTCCAGGCAACAAACTAAGTTATGCAGTTATATTTTGATTGTCTTTATATTTGATTTTACATAGAAGTATTTCATAAAAGATTTTGTCAAAGATTTCTACAGAACAGTTTCCAGGAAAATATTTACACAAAGTTTCTTTGCTTTTATTTTTTAATCTCAGAGATCGGAAAAACGAAATCTAAAAATATTTTTTTAATACAAAACTAAAAAAAGTGCGAAAATACATTTAAAACTTCATAATTAGATTCAAATGTAGTGATTTCCATTTAAATATTTCTTCATTTGGTATGTTAACTTTTGGCTTATTTTATATTTATATTTTACTTCATTTTATATGATTTGTCGCTTTAAGTGACTCTCTGGGCGCATTTCTATATTTCTAATTTCTTCTTTATTTTTTTGTTTGCAGTGCTTATATCAAAATTGTTATTAATTTAATTAATTTCATTGTAAAGCTAACTTAAAGCCACACGAAATGTTGTCACCATTAGTAGCGCTAGTAGTGAACTGTAAGCATTTGCTAAAAAAAAAAGATAAAAATAAAAAGTTGCAGTTTAAAATTTAAAAAAAATAAATCTTTGCGTACTACGCACCTCTTTGAACACCATTGCTATCCGTTAAACGCTGCTTATAGCCAGGGCCTTTAGCGCTGCTAGAATGGTTGCCCTCACTTTTGTCTCACGATGCCCTATAGGCGGTCCAATACCGATCAGATCAGCAGCACACTTCAATTCGAGCATATCACTTTTGATTAGAAAACGTGGATCTTTCGATGGGTATGCGCAATTTCAGATTGCTTGCATAAAGTGAAAAACCTTCTCCATTGTGTTCGACCTCATTGCTTTGTGGCTGTAGACTACTTGGAGGTGCCTGAGAAAAAGAGAAATTGTGAAATTGATTGAAATACAATTTAAAAAAAGAGTTTATTTTAATTAATTAAACCAAAAGGGCAGTTTATATTTGCAGTTGGTAAATGGTTTTAAATTGTTTAAAAACTGGAAATTTTGTTTAAAAAGGTTCGCGTCTGGCCTAACAAGAAGTTCAGTATAAGGAAGTAAGGCTTTTTGTGGAACATGGTAAGCACTGCTGCTCTTTGCTTGAAGCTCTTTTCAGTGGCATTTTTGTACTTTTTTTTTTTATTGCAACGCAAACAACAAAATATCTTGGGGGCTAGTATGGAAATATACTAAAAACCCTTTTTTTTACTGCGGCATTCTCCTTTATGTTGCCGTATTATAAAAAAAGATATTAAAAATCAATTTTTTTTTTTATGGGAAAATTAGAAAATCGACTTTATGAATAAAACGAATGTTCCTACTGCATTGTTCTAGAGGCATTTTAATTTACTTGCAGTGTTGTCTTTCAAATGAAACTGGTTTGGTTTCAAAGTTCATAGCGGACATAGAAACATTTTATATATTTATATACATTTATTTTGTATATCCTGTACAAATGAATTTAACAGTCAGGAAGCATGACAGACTCCAAAAATATGTTTTTTTTTTTGATATTCTTGATCATCATTGAAAGCTGCCTTGATATAGCTCAGCGCGTTTCTGCTTCTGTGCATTAGTCTGTCTATCCCTCTTTCGTAAAAACCATATTATTTCGAGGACTATAATAAAAACCAAACTTGAAGCTAACAAGAATTTTATCCAAAAGAAAAAACACGCCATTTGAGGTAATCTTCATAACAAGTGAACCACTATTCAGCAAGGCCATGACTCATCGACCGGAAGAGGTGATATCTGGAAAATACAGCTGGTGGGGTAGGACTTCTTTTCAGCGTTTCCAAATTGGTATTGACCGGTTTTGCAGCATGTGGCCGAGCGATGTCATGTTACAAAAATCACTTTCTTTTTTGCTTTTCTTCGTATTCCGGCCATTTTTGCTCTAGTCTGCGGTCAAATGCATAAGTTAAGTCCGATAGAGTTTCCCGTATTCAATTCACTCGGTTTAAGAAGCTCGTAGAACACATAAATCTTTTTTTTCGGATCGATTTGCTATAAATAATGCTAAAAAATAATACAAATTATAATAGCAAAGCGGGTTGATGAGTTGTTGTGGCGGAAAACGAAGCAGCGCTGTCCTCGCTGCCTTTCCATTTTTCCATTAAACCGAAACTTCGAGTGTTTTCATTGATTCCATAAGGTACCCAATTATTTAAATATTTTTAATGTCCATACAAAAATTCAAATTGCAACCCACCAAATGAAAATGAAACCTTACAACTCTAACCAAAATGTATAATTCAAAACACTTGTGGAAGTGTTTTTGTTGTCAGCTCTTATAATTTTTATATCAGGTTTGTCAATAAATCATGTCGTATCTGTGATCGAATTTTGATTCGCTTTATTTAACATACTTAGAATTATCCGATATAACCGTTTTGTTCCCAAAATTATTGCTATTTAAAAGGCAACTTCGATATGCTCCTCTTAAAACCCCCTCCCTATTCGTAAAAACTCTAGAAACCTTTTTTCGCAAGCCTTTTTTTGAGGCCAACGTAGTACCACCAAGAGCGTTTTGCGGCTCGGATAAGATGGTAATCACTTGGTGGCGGCCGGACTATACGGTGGTGCTTGCGGGTCTCAAAGATATGTGAGGCCGAGCGTTGTCCGGTGGAACACACACCCTCCTTGGCCGATTCGTGTGGTAATCCTCGGTGGGAGGCCGAGGGACGGGGGTGCTTCCAACGGCCGAGTTTCGCGTAGATGATCGGAATGAAGCGTCTGGCCTAGTTGAGCAGCTCATAGTGATGATTCCCTTCAATCCCACCACACACACAGCAAACCTTCCTGGCCGTCAATCCGGCTTGACGATGGTTTGGGTCGGGCTCGCTGCGCCAACCACCACCTTCTTTGCTGTACGTTATAGTAAGTGATCCGCTTTTCATCTCCGTCACCATCCGCTTGTACAAAGGGTCAAAGATATGGTGTGAGGCCTGAGCGTTGTCCTGGCGGAACACTACACCCCCTGTTAGCCTTCTGGCCGCTTGTCGATCGACTGCTTCAAACGGCCGAGAGCTTCGCGTAGATATCGATTTTGCCGTTTCTAGCGGTATCCAAGCGTTTACAGCGACCCATAAGATTTTTTGCGTTAATTCTTTGTTGGGGGTTTTTTTTTTTTTTTTTTTATGGGTTTTTTTATATAAAAAGTTTTTTTTGTGTGGCACCCAAACATCTAGCTTTTTTTTGAAATCCAATCTTCTGCAAATGGTTCCAAATGGTTGTATGTCTGATACCCAGTTGCTGGCTAATCGAACGAGTGCTAACATGCCAGCCCACTTGGATGATTTCGACTATTTTATCGGTTTCTACGAGGATTGGCCTACCAGTACGGGGTACATCTTTGACATCCACTACACCAGAACGAAATCGATTGAACCAACGCTGTGCTGTGCGAATCGTTACAGCATCGGGCCCATAAACTTCACAAATTTTTCGGCCGCCTTCGTTGGATTTTTACCTCTCAGGTAGTAAAAACGTAAAATATGGCGAATTTCTTGCTTGGTGGACTCCATCTTTGGCGCTAGCTTTAACTTGAGACTGAAACATATGATCACAACACAGTCAAGAAAACATTTGTAGTTCTAGGTGTCCTCTTCAAATCGCCGAAGAGGATGACCTGATGCGATTAGTACAACCTAAGATATGTTAAAGAGTCGCCATCTATTGAAAAATACGACACTTATTGACCAACCCAATATAAATAAAAAAAAAAATTTAAAGATTAATTTTGAAGAAAAAACTTTAATATTGTGAAATTTTTTTGTTTTTTAAAATCGGTTGAGTCCAACTGAAATTTTTTTTTCCACATAGTGGTATCGATCTCTTGGATATAAATCGAGTTTTTCATAATTTTGTTGTTGTTTTTTTCTTTATGAAGCAAAATAAATAGTAAGCAAAACAATTAAAAAAGACAGAAAAAAACATTAGTAGCTGGCAACACCGAAGTTCCAAATACCCGCCACACGAAACTTTAATTAGTTCATATATGATCATCAGTGACGTAGAATATGTTCCTCAACGGGGTTGGGTGGAAACAACTCAAGTTGGAGTCTCAATTAAGATACATGTATGTAAAGTTTTAAGCTAAAATGCATATAAAACATTAACTTTAAAAAATAAAAAAATTGAAGGTGATTTTGTATGGGGTCTATATGTTATAGCGACCCGATCCTTGTCATATCGGTAGCATATTCATAGGATAACAGTAGAAGTGGCTTTACCCAGATTGGAGTGAATATATCCTTAAATAGGAACTATTTGCATGCAAAATCTGAGAAATGGGCGCTAGGTTTGTAGGAGGGCCATGTAAAAAAATGGGCGTGGCCATTTACCCAATTTGTAGTAAATACATTCATAAATAATAACTATTTTCGTAAAAAAAATCTGAAAAATGTGGTAAGTTTGTATGGGGGCTATAACTAAAAATGGGCGTGGCACCTTGGTTCTGACATACAAACTGCCTAGGAATACAACAAGCTTAAGTTTAAAGTTTCAGTTTAATATCTTCGAAACTTTCCGAGAAAAACGCATTGCAACAGACAGACAGACAGACGGACGGATGGACGGGCAGACAGTTGGACAGACAGAAAGTTGGACAGACAGACGGACATAGCTAAATCAATTCGTCTTGTCGAGCTGATCAAGAATATATATACTATATGGGGTCTCCGATGCCTCCTTTATTGCGTTACAAACTTTTCGACAAACTGACAATACCCTTCACACTTTGTATGGCGGGTATAAAAAACAAAACTGGGAGAATCCCACTTCTAGTGATAGATACGGACGTGGAATATCATTGGAACAACATATAAAAAAATAAAAAAATGATACTGATGAACTTGAACCTGGGTTATCCAAACGAAATTTATCGAGTATCCAAGTAGATTTTAATTGGAGATGTTATACTCTAATCGACCAGTGCCGAAGTCATAAAAAGTCGAGTCAAATTGAGCATCTGCCTAGCCATTGAGTTCAGTTAATAGTGCAGGGCTCTTATACGATTAGAACACATATTTTTCAATAAGAATCACCGTAAGTATTCAATGAAAGGTTTCTTTTAACTGTCCAAATCATGAAACAATTTGATATGAAATCATTATTATAAAGAATGGTACCAAGATATAACATCGTTTAAAAATATTTCTAAATATCGCACAGGGTATCATGTAGACGAGCTTTCTAGAAGTAAATTATCTTGTTCTTTTATTTGCAATAGAGATATCCTACATTATTTCTTCTTTAGTAGATAAAAGAATATTGAACTAAGACAGTAAGAAATGTCAGTTGCCAAGATATTCAAGCTGATTAATGTCATATTTAAATTTATTTTTCTACTTCATAGCAAAATTATAAAAAAAAAATTAAATATTGAATGTTATGAAGTGATTAAAGTGATACACGCAGTAGCAATCAGTGAAATGTCAAAACCAAATTAATGCGTGACAAAAGACCATGAAGAAGCATGCATGCAAATGTTGCAGTTAATATGCCAGCTGCAAATGTAACCGCATAAAATGGTGCGCCTGAGAGTATGCAGCAGAAAGTTATTTACTTCCGTTACGACTTTAATGGCGAATTGTGTCAAAGTGCAAAAGTGACAAACGGACAGACAGACAGACCGACAGATTATGCAAAGTTAGATAAATAGTATATATACTAGCACTATATACTTACTATACACTATATATATATATATCGTATAAGCCAATCACGCACAGCAATAACAAAGTTGTTGTCGCTTTTATGACAATAAAGCAGGAAATGAGGTCAGGCAACACAAAATTTTTAAATAACTTTTCTACAATATTTTTATCTGCTACGCTCAATATTTGTTTATGTATCTAAAAGTTTAGTATGTGTATAAGCTGCATTTTATGCAAAAAAAAAAGTGTTAAAAAAAATTATAATAAGCAAACAAAATAAAAACAAAAATGTTGTAAAATTTATGGCTTGTGTTTTGGTGCTAAACAGATTTGGTGTGAAATAAACCGAAAGCACAAAGTACTTGATCCGCTTTAGTGCTTAACATTTTTTTTTTCTTTCATTTTTTAAACATTTTGTTTTCTTTTTATGCAATATTTGCTTTTATTTACGCTGTACACTGCGTATGCGTGATATGTGCAAAAGCATGAAGACGTGTGTTTTTTTTTGCGAGTATATTTACGACTAAAATGTATGCAGTCACGTACCGTTTTGTTGTTGATATACCATGTTAGTTTTGCAACCGGATTTGACCATTCAGAACTGCAATTGACCAACATAATATCACCAAATTTGTATGCAGGCTTTATACCGCTGATATATGGATCGAATTTTGGTAGCACTGTAAAGAAAAAAAGGACAAATTAGTTAATTAATTGATTCGATTCCGACTAAATTAACACCTAAACAAGCAATTTGCTTTTAGCAATTTAAAGTGTTAATTAATCTTTATAAATAATTGTACAAAACTTTTCATTTTGGTGTTCACAAGTAAACCGAAAATTTATAATTTGTTTAAAGTCTGCAAAACTTAACCTCAAAATGCTTATTGTGCCACAGAAACGAGTGAATTAAAACTAAACTGAAAATATCTTTCACAAGCTGCCAGTAGTCAGTCAGTCAGGCAGTCAGTCAGGCAGTCAGTCAGGAAACACTGAACAGTGTTATAAACTTTTTAATTGACTTAATACAAACCGAAAAATGTGCTAAAAGTTTTTCCAGTTTTCTGACCTGCTGCTTTTGTGTGTAGTCACAGTAAAGCATATAAAAACCAAAAAGAATTGTGCTGTTGTGCAGCGAGACTTTGCACAGTGGTTTCTAATTTAAATTAGATTGGCAGAAATTTGAAAAATAAATATAGAGAACAATAAGTTTGTTTATTTGATAGTCGCAGCTTTATAGCTAGTGTTGCCAAAAAAATAACTTTCGGTGATTTTTTCACAGTGATTTACAAATCACAATGACGTACTGCGACTAAAAGTAGTGATTTTCGATTTTCAGTTATCGACACTTTTCGATGAACACTAATTCAGTACAAATTAGTACATTTGCCAGTCACCTGATTTGTCAAAATTGCAATTGCGCGGTTTATTAAAACGATTGGGTAGAAATCGAAGTGAAATGTGATATTTTTTATACAAAACAGTGAAAGAAACAACAGAATGCAAAATAGTTCAGTTTTTTTGCAAACGGCGATTTTATCACTGTTTGCAGTCACTGTGATTTTCAAGTCGCAGTCGCTAATCACGCTTTTTACTATCAATCGAAAATTTTTTTTATCAATTTAATCACGCCCACTCTTACCGTCCATGTAACTCGCTTGTTTTGTATAGTTGAATAGACATAAAAATTTAATGGATCAGATCTGTTTAATTAAATGTTCACTTACTCAAAAAGAATATGTATTTACAAATTAAGCTGCATCAAGTTCGGAATCAATATTATTATTTTTTTTTCAAGGGAAATGCTAGTTATTTGTGGATCTAAAGAATACATTGCTCGGCCTCCGACGCAAGGTTTACGGGGACCGTGCTCTAAAACTGGCTCCATGTTACTTTTGGTTATTTCCAAAAGTCAAAAGACCACCCGAGGAAACCGTTTTGAGTCGATTGAATACATTCAACGTGAATAGGCGTGCGCTTTGAAGGCTATATCGAAAGAAGAAGACTTTTTGGCATGCTTGGAGGTCTGGTAGATGCGATAGCATAAGTGAAGGGACTATTTTAAAGGGAACGAAATTGATGAGGAAGAATAAATAAAGAGATTTTGATTTTCGATTTTCGATCGATTCCGACTACTTTTTGGACACATTAGTATATTATGAGGCAGTTTGTTGGCAGAAATTTTGAAACTTCTAAACCTTTATTTTATATTCCTGAGAATAGCGGCATTTGAATTATAATATTAAGGCGAATACAGTTTATTTTGTAATTTTATTAAGATCCGCATTAAATATTTTGAACAATTTTTTTTTTAGCATTTTAGCATAGTTTGACTCTATAACTCTATACGGAGCAAAAAGGTGCAAAAATAATTAATATCGCCATTTTATATACACAATGAAGAACAATATTGTGTTAGAAGTTAGAACAATCCATAAGAATCCGATATACTTTTCTTCCACGAAACATAAAAATATTTAGGTTAGACTTGACTAGGGCATTACTTTACAAAAACACATAAAAACCTAAATCACATTAAACTTTTATTGGTTGACTATCCTTTTATTGTATGTACGATGTACTCTATTTTTCATATTCTAGGTTTTCTCATTTATAAAGCAAAAATTAAATCAAAAGTTGACTTTCAGTGCAACGCAAATTAACAGGGCGGCCACAGAGTTACAATGATTTTCAACACCGCTGGTGTATTTTTCTTTTATAATAAAACGAATTTTCTGCAAAACAATTTAAATTTGGGACCAGTGTGCTTTGGCACAATCACAAATTTTGTAGTAGCAAACAAAGCAATCAAAACAAGTAAATAAACCAAAAAAAAAAAAAAAAAAAAAAAATTCAAGATGTGTACGGAAAAAAAAAAAAAGGGACAGCATACAAAAGGTGTGCCACTGAGCGCCTCGTTTCGACCACAAATGTTGACCCTTGTTAGAAAATTTTATATTAAAAAGTCAAAAGTTGACAACTAACAAAATGAATTTCAAGGAGGCAAAATAGGAAAACAAATTATATGACAAAACGATATGAAGATGTGTGTCAAAGTTTACAAATCATACACAAAGATGAAATTCTTGCTTAATTAGCTGCAGTTATCAATCGACGGACAGACAGACGGACGGACTTTAAAACTTGAGTTAATCAGTAAATTTTCTTTAGCAGACAACAACAACAACAAAAACAAAAGCAATCAAATGCAGTCAAGTGTTAAGAATTATTTTACACAAAAACGTTTTTGTGGTGAAAACATTTCACAAAGTTTTCGATTTTTGGCAAAGGCTAAAAGGTGATTCTATTACTAAAAGTGTTGATGTTGCTAAGAAAACAACAACAACAACAACAAAAACACGAATCTTAAATGAATGAACGAACGAAAGGATGCATGAATGCTTCACTTCGAAACTTGAGCACACTGAAAACTAAGTTAGTGCGCGGCACGCGGCTAACAGAAGACCAACATGACAAAATTCCCCAGATGATTGTTGGTCTGTCAACGACAGTGTAAACCAAACCAAACCAAAGCAATGAACGAACGAACGAACGAACGAACGAGCGAAGTAACAACGAAACAAGTTAAACAATGAAAAACTATTGAAACAAAAACATTGACAACCACAACAACAGCAGCAACAAAGCAGCTGAAGCATAGTTTTGCTTAGTGTTGGCAAAAATATCACTTTCGGTAATTTTTTCACAGTGATTTAAAAATCGCAATGAAGTAGCGATTTGCGATTTTCTAGTTTATCAGTGAACATGTCCAGATATCAGTTGATGAACGGCAACAGAGCAGCTGAACTAAAGTTTAGCTTTGTGTTGGCAAAAAAAATTTTTGGTGATTTTTTTTTCACAGTGAATTTAAAATCGCAATGTCACACTGCGATTGAAAGTAGCGATTTGTGATTTTCTTGTTTCTTAGTGAACATGTTCAGTTATTGGCGACTTTGTGTAACGCTCTTTGCGAACATTAAAACTGTTGATTTATCAGTGATTGGTGATTTTATCACTATTTTATCATATTCGCTTGAACACCGAAGCTGTTAAAAATTAGTTAGTACATTTACCAGTCACTTGATTCGATCAAAAAAAAAAAGAGTTTCTATAAAAAGGATAAAGTGTTAAAAGCGCAGTTACTAAAAATATAAAAAACGGAGTGATTTGTACCCATTTTTTTTATACAACAAAAATAAAACAAACGGCAAAATGCAGACTGTCGTCCAAAACGTGTGTGACTAACTTAAACCGGGAAATAGCAAAGGAAGCATTTTCAATGATGAGGCAAAACAGCTTAGTTAGCGGCGATTGTGTGAATCACTCTTCGCAAACAATGAACCCTATTCAGTAATCGCTGATTGTTTTTTCGCGAACTGCGCTTTTGTCACTGTTTGATGTCACAGCGATATTCAAGTCCCAGTCGCTAGTCAAAAATCGCTCTTTTTTTGCCAACACTAGTTTAGCTGGCTTGAATGCTGCAACACTTTTATATAGAAAAAGGTGCTGTTAGTACGTTATTTCAGTGACATACTTCATTATTAGTTTGTATGTTGTTATACTATATAGTTTTTTTATGCTTTTTAGTGGTAGTTTATATATTGTTGTCGTTGCTATCGTTTGATGTAAACAAGGACATAGTTTTTACAACCCTATTTGTATAGCATACAAAAAAAACACACATTTTTATTAAATGTCAATTATTTTTGTAGCATGTATTTTGCAACAATTAAATGAACTATTCTTATGTTTTGGCCATAATTAATATATGAACAATTTTTATAGATATAAGCATAATGAAAATAGTTTATATTATTATGACGGTTTATATTAAGTTGTCTCATAGTAACGAACGAAAAGACTTACGATGAGCTTTTCATTGAATAAATAATACTGAAGATAAAATTAACTAAAGATGTCAGACAACTCCAAATCGAAAAACCTAATTGGTTTCTCATATAACACCGTGTTTACACTTGGGCTGATTGCGAAAGCCATGAAGTCAAACAAACCCACTGTTGAAAAACACAGAGTTGCATTGTCAAAAAGCAGTGTTGAACAGCGTTTAAATTTAATATCTACTGCTACGAAACTTTGATTGCTAGAAAAAGCTACAACAAATGACTGAATTTTAATTTGAATTGGCCAATAAAGAGCGACATTTTTATTCTCTTTTCACAGTATAGAAGCTGTCTTTCCCTTAAAAAATCATAGTAAATCAATGCGATCTATGCTTGGCGAAGCAAAAACAATACATTTTATATCGATTATGACTGAGCATCAAATGAAAATCCCTAATTCTTTAGAGTTTCAAATATGACATGAATATGTATATCGATATATCGTTAAATGTTACAACATTAAAAAACATATCGATATGTTCTCGATTTATCGAAGCACTTCTCTACATAATGTAAGACTATAGCTACTTTCTTTGCCACACCATGTTCCGAAAATATGCTTAATTTTACAATTAATCAATTACATTTTACAATTAATTAAATAATTAAGTAATTTATAATTACAAGTAGTCCAAAATGACTCATAAATTCATTCATTGGGTCTTGTAAATTAACCCATATTTATTTAGGCAAGTGTTGTATAGAACTTTTATTTATGATTCTTTTCTTGTGTGTTCTCGTAGAGCAGAAAATTGGTCGATCAGTGTAAAAAATGTGTTAAGAAGTGAGTAAAACACTCCTAATCCAAATGAGTTTTGAATGCACCATCATTTATAAAGCCATGGTGTAAATTTTGTCCGACAACATGATGCATTTTTAAGAAGGTCGGTATTTCACATCTCTCTTCAATATGAATGCAATCTTTAATGAGAAGAGTACAGAATATATGTTTATTAGAGTTGCCATAGCATTGTATTTAAAATTTAATTCCCAAAAGTTTTTGCATGGAAAATTGTAAGATGGGCAATAAAATAATATATAAATTCTTTGTAACGCGATCCGTCGCTTTCGAGTGGTTCCGGGTTAAACATATGGCTTAAACTATAAAGCTCAACCCGGAACTACTAGGGTCGACTTTAACTCCAATGTTTTCCATGCGAAAACTTTAGTGAATTAAATTTTCAAGTCTTCAAATCGATGCTATGGCCAGTCTAATGTTTATCTCTCTTTCTTTGACGTTCTACATAGCAATATAACAAAGTTTACATGGTTATAATTGTGAGCGCAAACTGAGTCGGAATACTATACCTTCTTATAATTGCATCACGGCCCAAGAATACACAAAAATTAAAACTCATAAAAATTTATTCATATCAGGTTTTAAACGAAGCATCATTTTTTGAGGGAAAAGCGTACTGAATACAAGGTGGAATGTTCTATTCCAACCGCCATAATTCCCAGAAATCACACACTCCGATTATCACGTATTTTGATCCATGAAACATGGTCAGACTGAAAATCGTTTCTGTGGAAGAGTTGGGTCGATCCGTGAAACGCCTCAAATGGCGAGACATTTTCGCCGTACTCGTATGTTGCTCGAAAGGTGGAAGAAAAATAATAAAGAAAAACGTGCATATACCCATCACTCGAATCTTTTAATGGTTTATTTATGATGCGGCTTAGGTAATATTTTGAGAAGGGTTGATTTGCTCCGTTAAAAACCCAAATTTAGTCAATAATGTGGCCAAATTTTAAGCTAAAAAATACAGGTATAACAATAATGTTCTTAAAAATATCAGAAAATGAGAGGTGAGTTTGTTTGGGGTTGTATGATATAGTGGCCCGATCCTTATTGTAGCTGTAGTGTATACATAAAATGACATAAGAAATGTTTTTTACCCAATTTTGAGTAGGGTATTAGAGCTATATCTATCAAAAAAAAACGCAAAAATCGAGTATGCCCAACTGCAAGATTCCCTGTACCTTAAGTTAAGTCCTATCTTACTACCATACCTCTTTTTAATCGATTTTTATACAAAAACTTAAAAAAGGGTATATTTGTATAGGTGATATACCTAATTTTGTTCCACTCATTTTGGGATATTTCGTTGGGACTATCATAGACATAATTTATACCGAATTAAGACTTTGTAGAATATGAAAAAATTACGTTTATGTGCAAAATCCCAAAATTTTGGGGTAGATTTGTATGGGGGGTATCCCTTAAAATGGGGCTTGAAAAAACCCTTTTGCAAGTGCACACTTGACGGCTTAGGAAAGTATAAGTTTTATCTCTTATAGTCTCCGAGATAATCTCTCCTTCGGAAGATAGCAGGACAGACAGACGGACAGACAGACAGACAGACGGACAGACAGACGGACGGACAGACGGACAAAGCTAGTTTGACTCCCCCTTCCAATGCTGATCAAGAATATATATACATTAAAGGGTCTACCTAATCTCCTTTTGTCTGTTACATACATTTGCACAAACTTAATATACCTTTATAGGGTATAAAGTATAAAAATGGTCGTGACATCTTGGTTTTGACATTTGTTGACATTAAAAGTGAAATAAATACATTTGTATCGAAAAATTGTTTGTAGGCTATATTTTCGAGTGGGCGTGGCATTCTGAATTTAACATACAAACTGCCTAGCTAGGGAGAAAAAATATATGTCTGAAGTTTCATCTGCATATCTTAAAAACTAAGCGACAGACAGACGGACATGGCTAGATCAGCTCATCTCTACGTCCTGATCAAGAATAAATATACTGATAAACTGGATTACCCTCCGCACTATGTGAGATGGGTATAAAAAACTCCGGTTTTTAATATGTAAATCCAAATATTTATTTTATTTTTATACCCGCCACACATAGTGTATAAAGTATATATATTCTTGATCAGCACGACGAGACGAATTGATTTTAGTCATATCCGTCTGTCTGTCCGTCCATCCGTTTGTCCGTCTGTTTTTGTTGCTGCGCGATTTGTTCCCTCAGTTTTTAAGATATTAAGCTGAAATTTTTAAACGCCACGCCCACTTTTGGTATAGCCCCCACAAAAAAGTACTTTAGAAAAGTACAAAAGATTTTGTCAAGTTCTTATAAGAAAAAATGTTATTTATAAAGCGAATGGCTTGCCAACTTCCAGGATGGTACAAATGCTTCTTATATCATGGAAAATCTTCAGTTTAAAATTAGTTCAAATCGGACCGCGAATTTCTAAATTTTTAAGAATTTTTTTTAATTTGTTTACTATTTTAAAATAAAATTTAATACAAATGCTGCACACGAAGATCTTACGTCAAATGATGGTTAACAGGTAAATAAGCTTCGGTCCAACCAAAGGTAATTTTTTTCTTGTTTTAATACAATTTTCATTGCATGTACTAATAATTTTATGAAATATTCTAATTAAATTAAAATAATTTTAAAACATGAGTAGAAAACTATTTGAAGTACTCAAATTCAAAATTCACTTACATCAACGCATATACGAATACGTATTATGTTCAAATCAAATCTAATTAAAGCTAATCAAAGCTACAAGACAACAACAAAAAAAAAAAAGAAGAGAAAAAAATTCAAATTCGATTGTACCGCATAAACAAATCCTTAAGTACGCATTATGCAAATCAATACACTTAAAATAATGTCAATAAATAAATTTTTATCCAAAGTCAAAGTTAAGATGAAGCAAGATGAAGTGAAGCGAAAAAATGCTATACCGTACAAATTACGGGTATGAATGTTGCTACTGCGACGCACAACTTATACGGCATGAAAATCAAACACGTTAAACATAAAGCTTAAGCAAAGCAGTACAAGCAATAACAACAACAAATCGTTGAGCAAGAAAATTGCGACAAATAAATCATTTACTTGAAGCAATGGCGGCAATGGCGGCAATGGCGGCAGGCAACAACATAAGGAGGCCATTTGCGCCAAATGACATTAAGCAAAGCGCTCAACGTTACATGCCAACCCAAACGACAAGACTGACAATCAATTGATTTGAATTTCAAAGAAAGAAAAAAGAAGAAAAATCTAACAGATAAAGAATCACTGTGAAAATGCCAGAAATTTTACAAATACACACAAAAGGCTTGCATGCAGCAGCGAGAAATCAATTGAACAACGCGAAACGAAGCGAAAGGCAAAACCACAACCAATTGCAGAAACTTACATACCAATAAGAGCAATCAAACAAATGTTCTCAAAGGAATCTCAAAAAAAAAAAAAAAAAAAAAATGTAGAAGTAAAAGAACGCATAGAATAGATGTATGCCAGAATGATAGGCCTTGTAGATTTTAAAAGCCTGCAGCTATGATGAACATTTTAGATCGTTAACAAACCAACTACAAACGCCACAAATGAGTTTAAGCAAATACTTTGATTGTATGTGTATCTTTAGGTAGTATGTGTGTGTACGTGACAAGATAGACAACAACACGCAACCATCCGCTCGTCCGTCCGTTCGTCAGTACGCAATCGAGATTATAAATTGATTCGTACAAAACTTCACAATTGAGTAAAATTTGTTAGGCGTATAACCGCTCTCGAAAACATTCGTTCATTCTATATGCGAACGAGTATGAGAATGATGATGACAAGGAACGCGCACGATTTATTAACAATCATTACTCATATAAATGGATGACGCGTGTCACAATTTTTCCAGCATTTATGTTGCAAACTTTTGAACTAGCGCGTGAACTATGACACACATACTCGTACACATAAACGACGCAGATACACAGATACACAGATACACAGTTAGATAGATGGTTAGGCCTAAATCGTTATGTATAGTATGTATTTGTATATACTATATAGTCTTGTGTCTAAAGTGGAGTTTTGTCAGTGATAAATGAATAGAAAAGCGTGCAACGCTGCGGGTAACTGCACACAACAACTAAAAGATTGCTACATACAATTGGAAAAAAAAATAAAGTAGGTGTATCTATCTCACAGTAGGCACACTCTTATTGAGATTGAGGGGGCAAGGTTAAAAATTTGTTACAGCATTTGAATGCAAGCGGAACAGTTTTATATGCGTTAACGCTTCAATTGGTATCAGGGATACCGAAAACTGTTTTGCTGAAGTTTAAATATTGTAAACAGTTTACATACAACATAAACATAAAATTTAAGTTGAACATTATTTCTCTCATAAAAACTCCTGAGAATCCCAAAATTACACGACAGAAAATACCAAGTCATGAGCACGTTTAGGAATTTGTGATGATGTGCCACAGAAATGAGGTTCGAAAAATTCTTATAAAAAATCAAGCAATTGACCGAAGGTTAAAGCCCGGAGCCTCTTTCTGTAAAGATGCACATTAAAACTTGGTGATAGATGTTCAGTAGTCACTTATATTATGCAGAAACCAATTATCTACCTTACTTAGGGGTTAGGATAAGAATAATGCCGCTAGCGGAGAAGATGAAAATCTTGGTAACCCTCTTATGGAAAATATGGACTGGGTAATGCATGCCCAGCGATTGGAACGTAAGTGTGCCTTGTCCAATCCTCAAAGAGACTCCGCAGTCTGCCCAAATTATCGCTGTATAAGTCTTCTACCAATCGCCTATCGAATCCCATCTGGCGTATTGTGTAATAGACTAAAACCGTTCGTAGGAACTATAGGTGGACAGTACCAGAGCGATTTCAAACGGAAAAAGTAAACCATCGGCTCCAGATCCTGGAGAAAACCTAAGAAAAACCAAGCCGCTTTCGACACGCCAATTACATCAACGTTTAACAAAGCACTGACTGAGCTTCGTATCCCTGCAAAAGATCGTTCGCCTCTGTATAAATATATAAATTGCGCCCGAGCCGATTATTGGCCGTGGCAGCACCCCAGGTTTTTCAAAAGTTTTGCCTCTGCATGATTACTTTAAAAAACACCCTAAGCGTTGTCAGGGTTGGTAAACATTTCTCCGACTCCTTTGATAACAAGAGAGGCTTCAGCTTCTTCAACCATCTGATGGAGTCTATGCTACGTAAATGTCCACACGACGCTTTGGAGAGCAATATTTTCTTGAAACATATTATTTTGATCGCGGCAAAAAATACACGTGCATTCAGCAGGGCTTTCAATATGAATGAAAATGAGTCCGCTAAATGGGCCCAGCAGTCAACGAGAGTAAGACGAAGTACTTAGTACTTGCCGATCAACAACTGGCCTTGGAGAATCTGTGAGCATGGAGAATTTCAACTTCGAGGTTGTAGAAAACTTCGTCTAGTTAGTATCAGAGGCATTCAATCCAAAGCAAATGAGAAGTAGAGCTTTATCCAGAACAGCAAAAATCAAACTCTGACATGGGTCATGGTCAGAAGCGGACAAATCAGCGTTGGGAACGTTTGAGAAAAATTCTTTGTAAAATCTTTAGACCTGTCAGAGTGGAAAGTGAGTATCATATTCGCATGAATGACGAGATGTACCAGCTATATACCAGCACTGATATAGTACTGGAAATTGATATCAAATAGCATTAGACCATCAGCTGGGTGAATACCCTAAGTTATGCCCAGGCTTAGGGCTAACCAGCTGGAGATAAGTTAAGCTTAGAAGGAGTTAGTTATGGTCCTGGTCGGTAAGGTGCGTATAAATAAAGTAAAGTGGAAGAAATGGCCAAGGAAAATACAAGTAGGAATTTGAATATCAAAAAGCAAATCATTTGTTTTTACTCAGGGGAATTTAGTGGTGTAAGTCTTAAGCTGAACCCAAATACAAATTTTCTGTTATGAGCCCTTTGGACATTTAGTGACTAAAATCTCGTCTATTAAAATACTTCGTTATAACATTTTAAGTCCGTCCGTCTGTTTGCTTGTCGTTTAAGTGATGCCAATATCCTTGTGCCGCCTATGGTGCTACAAGTTTCATTCGTTTAGTTTTTGAAGTTGTTAGATTAATATTTTAATTTAAACTCTCTATCCACTCAAAAGCATGAAAGTACGAATCGATCTAGTCATGTCAACTGTTACACCTTTTCTTCGGTTAGTTTTGAAGATATTAAGCTGATAGTTTAAATTAAAGTATCTATTTCCCTTAAGCATATACATTTCCGGTCAGCTTATAATGCGAGTCGTCCGTCGGTTCGAGTCGTCCGTCGGTTCGAGTCGTCCGTCGGTCCGAGTCGTCCGTCGGTTCGAGTCATCCGTCGGTCAGAGTCGTCCGTCCGGAGGTCCGAGTCGTCCGTCGGTCCGAGTCGTCCGTCGGTCCGAGTCGTAATCCGTCGGTCCGAGTCGTCCGTCGGTCCGAGTCGTCCGTCGGTCCGACTCGTCCGTCGGTTCCGGGTCATCCGTTGGTCCGAGTCGCCCGTCTATTAATATTATAAAAATATAAAAAAGTATATAAAAAAGTTTCATACTTTTAACTTGGAAGATATTAAGCTGAACTACCAAACATAAGCTTATTTTTTCACAAAGTATTGTATTTACATGCCTGATCAGCTCTACATAACGCGACAATCTTGTCGTACTCATTTGTTTCATTTTCTTAGTTTTGAAGAAATTTTAAACTCAAGGTTTTTCGCTTTTTTGTAGTACATTTACATATCTGATCAGCTCAAATGAAAGCATTTTCAAAAACAATGTAATAAAATCAGTTTAAACAAAATATTTTAATTGTTATTACATCCCTCGTAGTATATGTATGCCACTTTTTCTTCATTGCTGTTTGATTGCGTATATAACTCATTTATAATTTTATTAAGTGTTTCTGAAATTACACATATTTTTTTTTTTTTTTTTTTTTTTTTTTTTGGAAAGTGACAAATTTGTTCTTTATTTTTCGACTGGTTTTTTTCTACCACTTCTTTTTTTTCTATATGCAAAATTTCTATGCGTCATAAATCACAATTGGTGTGCACATTTAGTCAAAACAATAAAAACTTAAGAACGATTAATTTATATGTTGTGTTGCATATATACTTAGTAGGTACTGTATAGTATATGCATATACGTAGTTAGTTAGTTAGTTAGTTATACATACCACCAACTGTCATATTGGATGCTTTATCGATTAATTTAAATTCGGGCGCATCACCGGAGACCTCACAGCGATATTGTCCGGACGAGTCCACATTGAGTTTCTCCAATTCAACATTGCAGATGAATTGATTGCAGTGCGACGGCAGCAATGGTGACACCTTTGACGGGAAACCAATTTGTTGTCGGTGGTAGTGGGTGTGGTGAGTATCTATAAGATAGAAAATAGCGAAGCACAAAGTGCGCCAAGATAAAAATACAATTTGAATAGCTACACTACACACACACACACATTTGTACGAGTATGTATGTGTATGTAAGTTGCAAAAATCCCTAAAGTGTGACACAAAATGCATGTTTTACTATGCAAAGCAGCTGCTGCAAAAAACTAAAAATAGAAAAAAAAATCGAAAATGGATTTCTGTGAAGTTGTCGTCATCGTAATCATAAGCAGTGCTGCTGCTAAAGAATTCATGAAAAATTGATGAGTGCTGCAAATGCAAATAGAACGAATTTGCTGCATTTTAAAACTATTATTATTATTATTTTATTTACTTTATTGGAATAGTATATTCATTTGGTTACAAAGTTTGTAAAACTTAGAATAGATTTTGTTAACTCGTCGGGAAAGAATGCTCGGTTCTCCCTCGTATAGGGCAATAGTTCAGCCAACTTCGAATCGATGTTTATTTTTCAACCTGTTTTGGAAAGAAAACAACTAGACCTTTTGATTAGTTTATATGAATAGTTTATGAGAGTTAAGGTTACCATATTTGCAACTTAGACTCTCCTAAGCCGTCGGGTTTTCTCTTTCCCATTTTTGGAGTAGCCCCAATACAAATCTATCCCAAAATTTTATGTTTTTACGTAAAAACTTCTTTATTTCTTATTTCAGGATCTTCAAATTTAGTAAAAATTATGCCTATGATAGACCCAACGTAATAATTCAATTTGGGTAGGACCAAACAATTTTTAGGTACAGCCCCCATACAAATTTTCCCCTTTTGTATATCAGTTTGTCTGAAAGTTTGTAAAGCATTGAAGGAGACTTTATAGACCTTACAAAATGTAAATATTCTTGATCAGGCTGGACGAGGCAAATCGATCTAGCCATGTCAGCTTGTCCATCTGTCTGTCTATCTGTCTGTCCGTCTGTCTGTCCGTCCGTCCGTCGGTCTGTTTTTTTCGAAGTTTTTTCGTTTAATTAAAAATATATTAAGGTGATATTCAAAACTTAAGCTTTTTCCTTTCAACGACTAAATCAAGCATGAAAATGAAATTGCCAAACCCATTTTTAGGTATAGCCCTATACAAACTCACCGTTTTTTCGATTTATTGTAAAAAAATAGCTAATATCCATGAATAAATTCACTTCAAATTGGGTAAAAAATACTTCTAATGTCTTCCAACGTCAAAACTAAGGTGTCACTCCCATTTTAAGGTACGAACTTTCGACCATTTTGTAATTTTGTGTGAAAATAGATATTATTTATGAATATCAACTGTGAACAAAAAGTAAGAAGAATTTTCAATTTAAACTTCGCGAGCTTAACATTTCAGGCTGTTCTTTTTTTCTTGAGTTGGCTGGACTGTTAATAACATCAGGGCCAAATTTCATGTCAATGCCATTATCAGTAATGTATTTACGCTTGTGTTTACTAAACGACCAAGAGTACATTTTTCGATTTTTACAATGACTGATTTAATTGAGCAGAGAAGTGTCATCAAATTTTGTTTTCTGAATGGAATAAATGGAATAAAAAATGTTGAAGAAGACTTATGGGGACCGAGCTCTACCAAAATCAACAACATATGATTGGTATAAATTGTTTAAAGAAGGTTGAGAACGGTTGAAGACGAAGAGCGCCCTGGTCGACCATCGACCTCAACGGATGATGCTCACATCCAAAAAGTAAAAGAATTAGTGCTTGCACACCGTCGATTAACTATGAGAGACATTGCTGATGAAATGGCGTATCGAAAGGATCAATTAATACAATTTTGAAAGATGTTTTGGGCCTCAAACGTGTCAAGTCTCGATTGGTACCAAAAATGGTGAAAAACTGCGTCGATTCTTCGTGACTTTTTCTCCAAAAATGCAATCAATATCGTTCCGCAACCATCGTACTCGCCTGATTTGGCTTAGTGTGACTTCTGGCTATTCCCAAAACTGAAGCGAGCCCTCCGCCCGGAAGCGCGTTTCAAGTCGATTGTGGAGATAAAAGCTGAATCGCCGAAGGCGCGTGATGGCTATACCGGAATGGGACTATTTGGCACGTTTCGAGGATTGGAAAAACGTTGGCATAAGTGTATTTTATCGGGAGGGGATTACTTTGAAGGGGATGAAATTGATTTACAAGTATAAATGAAGATTTTTCATTTTATAAACAAATTCACCTTACTTTTTGTACACAGTAGTATTCATTTCAAATGGAGTAACAACACTTCTAAAGTCATCCTATCTCTACTCTACTGATTTATAAGGATCAGCTCACTATAACATATAGCCCCCAAACAAAGTCCGCACCCATTTTCTAATTTTTTTTTCAAGAAAATGTTTATAATTCTGTCATTAGATTAAAATTTAACTCCATTATTTTGTCAAAGCTTTTAGTTGTATCGGACTATTGACTCCATCCATTCTCCAAATTTCACCAAAGCAACTGATGATCAAAAAATAAACTAAAAATAAAGATGTGGCGGGTATTATAGCTTTGGTTCTACCGAAGTAAACGTTTTTTCTTGATTTGAGTATTGTATAAAAATCCAATATAGTAGTTGTTTCTGACACTCCCTCGCAACAACCAAAGAGAGGCAGGAGAGCAAGACGATCAGCAAAGTAAGCGCGCAATCTTGGGGGAAAAATAAATACACCACGAATTCAAAATTGGCGTTAACAGTAGTATTGCACTAACAAGTAAACCTACCCAAGTGCCCTCTCCGATTTCAATGAAATTTGGCACAGTTGTAGTACATCGAAAAAGACATTGTACTTTTTTTTATAAGGGCCCTTAAAGCGTTTTAAGGGTGAAAACCACCCCTAATTTTTTACCCAAAGGGTAAAAGAGTATATTAAGCTTGTGCGAATGTATGTAACAGACAGAAGGAGGCAAGATAGACCCTATAAAGTATATATATTCTTGATCAGCATTGGAAGGGGAGTCGAACTAGCTTTGTCTGTCCGTCCGTCCGTCTGTCCGTCCGTCCGTCTGTCATGCTGTCTGCCGTATGAAAACGATTATTTCAGATACTATAAGAGGTATAGCTTTCAAAATTGAAACTTAGACTCTCCTAGGCCGTCAAGTGTGCACTTACAAACGGTTTTTCTCTAGACCCATTTTAAAGGGGTACCCCCCATACAAATGTACCCCTTTGGGTACCGGGTATAAAAATTAGGTGGGTGGTTTTCACCCTTAAAACGCTTTAAGGGCCCTTATAAAAAAAATACGTGTCTAATGTTTTTCGATGTACTACAACTGTGCCAAATTTCATTGAAATCGGAGAGGGGCACTTGGGTAGGTTTACTTGTAAGATAAGACTTAACTCTTAGTACATCAAGATTGGGTACAGGGTATCTTGCAGTCGAGCATACTTGACTCCAGTAATCTTTCCTGTTTATTATTTCCAAGAAAACTATATTTATACAAATCTGTATTTTAGATTTAAGCTTTTGCTTCATATATGAACCCTTTCATAGTGATAAAGCTGAGTTGCATCGGATCTAGGACACTTACTCATCCCCATTACGAAATCCTATCTAAGCCACTGATGATCATGTAAAAGCTATTCAAATTTTCGTGTGATAGGTATTTAAGTTTCGGTTTTACCAAAGTTAACGTTTTTTCTTGTTTTTATGTCGTTTTAGTATTTAACATATTTTTTTTTCTTATAAAGCGGGGCATAGCTTCGGTTTGTAACAAACATTTTTTTTAAATTTTCCTTTTAATAGAATTTTAAATTCATTTTTACAACATTTTACTGCTGCTTATTTTTTTTTTTTTTTTTTTTTTTAACATTTTTTCCACCATTGAAGTATGCATCTATTTATCTGTTTTTTTGCAGTTCAAATGTATTCGTTTTTATCAAATGAAACACAAAACTACTTGAAAAAGCAATAAATTTTATTTACCTAAAATTTGCTGCAATTGTTTTTGTGGCACAATTGATTATGGCAATTAAAGTTCGCTTATAGCACTTTATGTTAATTTTTTTATAATACAATATTAAAAAGGATTTTTATGTACATACATCCTTTATGAATATATGCAAATTGTAGATATTTTACAATTTTATTATGCCAACATATAGCATTGTGCTGCATTGTGCAATTAAAATATTCGTGCTTTTGCTATTTAATAATTATTCATTGCTTGGTTTGTGTTTGTGTTTGTGTTAGTCAGTTGAAGTGCTTTGCATCACACATGATTCATTTGATTCCACTTGAACATTGTTGTTGTTGTTTCGTTCGGTATCAAATGAATATAAATAATTGAAACTAAATATATGCTCAGTCGCGACCGCAACGCTAACAAATCAAAATCAAAATCAAAATTTGTTGCGGCATTTTAGGCGTAAAAAGTCGACAATGTATGCATTTAATTGTCAAAAGTCAAAGTTGCGGGTTAGCGCGTGTGTTACAAGCATTGTGGCCATATTGGCATCTGACCGAATGACATCAATGTGTGGCTTTTGCTTTGCTGTGGATTTTAAAATAGATAATTTTTGTTGTTGCAAAATGTATCTGTTCAATATTAATGAGTACCTAAAGAGTTATGATTTTAACACTGGCAAAGGTCGTAAGTTTTTATATTTGAAAATGGATTTTTCGTAAAAAAACATAAAGAAGTGGGGACTTGAAAACGAAAGCAATATAAGATACCTTACGAGAATTTAAAAACGAGTAGCTTCTTCTCTGTCTATAAGACTACAGGACGAACGGTTGTTTGGACAAACAAGCAAAAGCTCTATATGCGGCCTCAATTTTTAATTTATTATTTTACTTGAAAACAAATTTTAGCTTAGATGAGCTGTAGAAATTTGTAAAATAATTTTTGAGAGACAGACACGCTCGATTTGTTCTAAGCCTGTGAATAAAGGTGCAATATGTGCCATAAAGGAGTCATTTACGATATTATAGATTTATTAAGCGATAAGTATTAAAATATTATCTTATATATATAAAAAGTGCCCTGTTCGTTTATACGAGGCTTATAGACTTGAAAAGTTCTGAGACGTTTAAGCCCAAATTTTGACACAACATGTGTTAAGTTTCGGACTCGGTTTTATCAACTTTTTATGTAGATAACATATCTGCGATTGCAAATATTTTAGTTTTTTTTAGCGTTTCCCCGAGCCTCTACTGGTGCACCACCTGCAGGCCGCCAGTTGACCCTACTGCTGCGCCACCTGCCGGCTGCCAGCACTCATGCATGATAAACTGTACAGAAATTTAAAACAAAACACCATATGTGTGTTAGAAAAATGGCATCACTGCTTCTCATAGTTCCAGTTTAAGAACTATGACAGATGGAATGAAAAGTGTTATCATAAAAAATTTTCGTCTTTTAAAAGGCAAAAAAAAAAAATTGTATCATTTTCATCTATCTCTCATGGTTTTTAGAGTTCTAGGGTGAAAACTAATAATAAAATACTAATAAACGAAGTCACGCCACCCAAGAGGTCGAATATGGGTCGTCGAACTCGCCGCGCAGAAACACGAAGAAGGGAGGTTTTAAATATAACTGAGGGAGAGTGGGATTCGATTAGAGAGACTGAGCGGCTGGGAATAATGTAGATGTACAACGCGGAATCAGCAGAAAGAAACTACATATAAGTCAATAGACATCGTTGTGGAACTTGAGGAAGCCGTCAATTACCCAACGGAATTCTTGAATTCACTCGATCTGCCGGGGATGCCACCACACCCCACACATACTGAAATTGAAGATAGGTGTGCCAATTATCCTGTTGCGAAACATCAATTAACCGAAACTCTGCAACGGCACGCGACTCGCAGTCAAGAAATTGATGAACAATGTAGTGGGAGCAACAACATTGACGTGGCCATTCAAAGGTGAAGATGTCTTCATTCCTCGAATTCCCATAATTCCAAACGATATACCTTTTCAATTTAAGAGATTGCACAATTTGCCACATTGAAGCGTGGAAGGGTACAGCTAGTATTTCTATAATTATGTACACACTAGCTGAAGTGCCCGACCTTGTTCGAATGTTAAAATATTTTTGTAACACTTAACCAATCAAATTCTACCATTGCCCATATTTCCAATCGATCATATATTTTCTGCTCCTTAATACCCAGTTTCTTTTGTGTTGCCCTCTCCGCCCATCTCTCCATTGGATCACACTTCTCTTGTTTCTTATGTTATGTAAACAGAGTTTCATTCAAAGTGACCACGCACACCGCACATTTTTCCAATTAATTTTCCTTTTTATGATGATTTTTTTTTTAATCCATGTCTTAATTTAATGCATCTGTTGTTGTTTTGAAGACATTTTTAATTTCAGCGTTGCAAACTTCGCTTGCGGGAACAGCTGTAATAATGCTTCATGTTTTTTTTGTAAACTCTTAAAATCCCAAGCTTTGGGATAAGTTGGGAGTCAGAAGATCAGAAACCAAACCACTATTGGGTTTCTTTAATTTTGCTCGCATTTGCGTTTTACCGTATCAAAATCGACGCGGGCTCTGCTTTATATATTATATATTTTGATATAATAAAACGCAAATACGAGCAAAACTGAGACACCTAGAAAAATCCTAATGGGGCTTAGCCTGTTTAGATAAGCGCTTTCAGGAACTAAAGTCGAAATGGACATCGAAAATGTGGAACAGTGTAATTAAACATTTTTTTATTATTATTACGTTTTCAATTCTTTAAGTTAGTTAAATGTTATGCTCAGACGCACAAATAATTTGCATCAAATTTTTTTGTCAAAATAGTTTGATAAAACCATTGAGGTTTTGATCAAACTCAAATTTTATTTTCAGACTTACAACAAACTTTTGAAATATATCAAACGATTAAGTTTGTCAAACATATTTTTTTAGCAATTAGAAACATTCACAACGCCTAAATACGAAAAAAGTTTGAACATGGGTCTTCAAACTTCATAAATTTTTTCACAAAAAATTTAAAAAAAAAACTCATTGAAACTAATTGCTACAAAGTTATTATTATTTGTTGCTCACAGTTGAGGATCATTTTTATACCCGCCACACATAGTGTGGAGGGTATTATCATTTTGTCCAGAATGTTTGTAACGCATTAAAGGAGACGTCGTAGACCTTTAAAAGTTTTTTTTTTCACCACGACGAGACGATCTGATCTAGCCATGTCCGTCTGTCTGTCTGTCTGTCCGTCTGTATTTATGCGATTCATTCGCTCAGTTTTAAAGATATTGAGCCCTGAAACTCGGAACTTAAAGCTTTTCTCAGTCCTAAGCAGTTCAAGTGTTAAAATCAAAGTGCCACGCCCATTTTAAGGTATAGCCCCCATACAAACTTACCGTTTTTTTCTAATTTATTGCATGAAAATAGCTATTATTTATGAATGTAGTCACTCGAAGTTGGGAAAAAATACTTCTAATGTCATCCAATATCAAATCCAAGCTGCCACGCCCATTTTTAGATATAGCCCCCATACAAACTTACTGCCCATTTTCCGATTTTTGTATAAAAATAAGGTATTATTTTGAAACTATTCACTCAAATTTGGGTAAAAACACTTCTAATGACATCCAAAATCAATACCAGGTTGCCACGCCCATTTTTAGCTATAGCACCCATACAAACTTATTGATTATTTTCGAAAAAGTAATTATTTTGAAAAATATACATATTTATAGATGTATATCAGCCATAATTGATCACACATAAACTATTCAAAGATTCGTGTGACGGGTATTTAAGCTTCGGTTCCACCGAAGTTAACGTTTTTCCTTGTTTTTTTTTTTTTTTGAAATTTGATTCAAATTATGTGTTTTGATATAAATGTTTTGAAAAATTTGGACCAATTTTTAATTGTATATCAAATTTTTTTTATAATACATATATACTATTCCACGGAAAGCTAACTCATGAATTACAAATCATGACTCATAAATTTTTACAAATTAAATCTATAACTCAATGTAATGCATATGTTGTTGTTTTTTTATGAATTAATACTACAGGATGGAACTCATTATCACTAAGAGTAGAATTTTCAGGGTTACCAAACAATAATACTATGAAGCAAATTTACAGCTGTGGCTGCAAGTGAAGCAGCACTAAAATTAATGTCTTCATAGCAACAACAACAAATGCCTTACATTAAGATATGAATATAGTTTGAAAACATTTATAAGTCATGGTTGTACTTCATGGTTAGCTTTCCGGATCGGTTAGCAAATTTAGCAGTGAGGCGCGCGGATGAGTTATCGTGGCGGACAATGAAACCTGCGATGTCCCCACTGCCTTTCCATTTTTAATTTTTTGCATTTATCTTGTTGTTGTTGTTTCTCATTGTTTAAAATTCAAAGCTTATTCCGTGTCAGAAATGGAAACCTCAAAGTCAAATTCCTCTTCGTTCTCTTTTTTTTTAAATATTTTGAATCCGGCCGCCAGCCATTCAAAAACCAACCGCATAATTTAGATTGAATTGGCTTAACCGTAGCCCAACCCACTTGCATTGACAATGAAATTTTGTGTAACGATAATTTAATTTAAAATTTTTATTTGAGGCCAATTCACACGATGCAAGATTTTCATGCAATATTTTAGGGAGATTGTTGCGCAAGCTTGTATGAAAACGTAGAAATAGCTTTCAAAAAACGTGGCATCCCTATTTTACTTTCTTACTCTGGTATCACAAGTAGTCTGTACAAAATTTTTTTTTTCAATTTCAAGAATGTTGCATGAAAATCTTGCATCGTATGAATAAGCCCTTTTTTTTGTATTTTATATTTGTCAGCCTTAATTTATTTATTTCGTTTAAGCAATTCAATTTGTATCATTTTTTAGTTTTCAACTAAAGCCAAATAATTTGATTTACTGCATTTGACAGCGGTTAGAAGTCCATTAACGACTTTGATTTGATTAAAAAAATTGGTATTGAATTTTGCTTTTAATTAAATCAAATAGATGAAATATTTTTTTTTTTTGAATTTTATTTTTTTTTTTATATATTTAAATATTACATCCATTTTTTTATTTTTTTTTTTGAATGCAATACTTTTCATGCTTTTATTTTATTTAAGCTTGTTGGTTTTTTTTCTGTTTAAATTGGCTGCTGTCATATTTGTAACGAAAAACTTAAAAATAAATAAAATGCAAAAAGAAGGAAAAAAATGTATTACAAATTTTTCGCTCGATTAAATCCGATGGAATTGTTGCAACAATTAAGCCAGTTAAAAAAAGTTGCACACACACACATACAACGCCTATCGTTATGCAACAATCCGCTGCAAAGCGACAAACAGCTGTGGCAGCGAGAGATGGCGTTGGCGTTGGCGTCGGTTACGGCAGTGGTTATAAAAAACCATTTCAATTAAGAATTTAAATTAGTTGCGACACTTTTAACAAACGCTGCGCCAATTTGTTGCCATCGACAACATCATCCACCAATATAGCCGCCATTTTGAAAGTAAAGCCTAGACTAAAATGTTGCACAACAGCAGCAGCGGCAACCGTTGTAGCACAACAGCAGCGACAAATGTGGCCAGTTTGCAATTTTATGACATTTTCAATTTACGCCATAAAATCTGCATGAATGCGTTCTTCCCATTTCAGCATCGTCCTTGTCGCTATTTGTGCATCCTTCATAGTATTTGGTGTGCAAGCAATTTGCCGCTTTTCACCTTTTGTTTTTGTGCAAATTTTTAGTTTGTTTTTTTTTACATTTCAATTTTATATTTTTTTTTTTTTTTTTTGGCTTTAACTGTTGCAAATGAAATGCTTGCAACAAACAAAAAATTAATTTTTTTTTTTTCGTTTTATTTCGTTTAAAATTCATTCTGATACACACCTGAAAAATTCCTGGCCATCCTTGTACCACTTCACTGAATTTAAAGTGCGGTTGCCCATTTCATAGCTGCAGAATAGCTTCGCTTTGTGTGCAATATCAATGATGCGCGGGACGGAGAGGCTTGACATGTGCAATGCCTGATGCAGTTGAATATCTGCAAAAGTGTCGATAACAAAATATTTATAACTAGTTACTTACTTATAGAAATATTTATTTTTATATAAATTGCATAAAATATGAAATGCTAAATGAAAATTTATAATAAATCGATTGATTTCGTTTTTTTGTTTTCTTTTATTATTTATTTTATAAAACTTTTCTTTTAAAACTGTAAAAAAGTATTTGAATAGAATTCAAATTTGCAAATAAAAAGTAAATTGAAAATTGACAATTTTTATTTGTAAAATGTTATGAAAAACACTTTAGAACATTTTAATAAATAACAAAAAAATATTTATTTCTTGAAAACAATTTTATTTATAATTGACTACTTGCAACAAACAAAATTTTACAAAAAAGGAAAGAAAAACGTTAACTTCGGTAGAACCGAAGCTGAAATACACGCCACACTAAACTTTGATCAGTTTATTTTAGAGCCCTGCACAATCGTTCAAAAAAGCTGAAAAAAAGAATACTTCGAAATAAAAACGATTCGACTAACTCAAGTCTACTGCTAGAAAAATGATGAACTCGATTCGACTCAACTCGTTTTATTTGGTCGAATCGACTCGTATGGTCAACTTCAACGCAAGTCTAGTTGGATACTAAAAAAGTACAAAAAAAAAAAATGATTCAATGACTCGAGTAAAACTCGAATCGTATACAACTCGGATAATCGAACAAAACGGTTACTCGTTTACTCGAGTAAAAATATGAGCTAAATCGAAACATTCGCTTATTCAGATAATCGAACAAAACGGTTACTCGTTTACTCGAGTAAAAATATGAGCTAAATCGAAACATTCGCTTATTCGTCTCTTCGGCTCGAGACTCGATTATATCTGTTTGTCGAGTTAATCGATGCATGGCTCTAGTTTTTATATGATCATCAGTGACGTTGATTATATTCCGCTAAGTGGTTTGGGTGAGTATATTATATAAAAAGCTTAAGTTTGAACTTTCAGGCTGATATCATTACAACTCTCCGAGAAGATGCATTGCAATTGACAGACGTGCAGACGGACATGGCTATAACTCGTAGAGCTGTTCAAGAATATACATACTCCAAAGTCTTCTTTAATACATTACAAACTTTCCGAAAAACTGATTATAATAAAATGTGAATATATCATTGCGAACTGAGTACCATATAAATTTGATGTTTTTTGAAGTGTCTCTCTTTGTTTTAGAACCCTCTTTCAACTTGTAAAATGCGAGTAAATCGATTGAGCCATATCTGTTCTACCGTTTCCTACTAAAATGCAACCACAAATTTGTTTTATAAAACTTTTCAACAATCATACGATTAGTTACCGATTTACCATTTCAATATCTTTGAAACTGAGCCATTGAATCGTATAACGAGAATAGATAGAACAGGGCCTTTTCATTAATGTGGTCAAAAATGTATATAATACTAGCCGAATAGCCGGCCTAGCTCGGATGTCGCTAAAGTGTTTTTAATTTTTTGTGTCACCAACCACCTTTTCCCATCCCCCACTTTTAAGAATCATTCAGACTTTTTTCCGCTCTTTAATACGCAGTTTTTGTACACTTTGAGACCATGCCCTCCGACGTTCTATCCAATGGTTCTTCCGTTTCTATTGATCCAAAGGAACCTAGCTTCATGTGTACCGAAATTCTTTCTCGAGCTTCAAATATTTAAAAAAAAACTATGAGTTTCTGTATCGATTCTCATGGGGGCTACACCCACGGAGCATTCGTCCAAAACGATATTAAGTTGGATCCAAACATACACATTTACAAATCTCCGTTAAAATGAATTGTTAAGTTTCGGAGACTATAACAAACCAAAACCGTGATTTGAGTTTTTTATATGTGAAAGATATACATGGTCTGCAAATTAGTTACAAACTTTCCGACAAACCAAAAATATATATTACGTTTATAAGAAGAGACCGATAACCGATAATCATACCATCGTTCTGACGTTTTCGTACTAAACTTTTCGAAACAGGATAGAACAATGGCAAAGAAAAGTTTGGAGCGTTAAATCGTCGCCTTTATTACTGCCGCTGGGAACCGCTCATTTACAAATATTGTTCATAAACGTAATTTTTGTGTTCGAAAGTAAATCAATTTTGATGGAATTCAATTTAACACTGATGCATGATTAATTCTGAATTGAAATTTTAAATAAATTTGTTCTAATAATGCGAAAATAAAAGAGCAGAAAAGTTATTTAAAGCAGTAGCTCTTCTTCTTCTTCGATTCCTGAAACCCTAATGGGTCATAGGGCGTCAATAGCTGCTCTCCACCTCGTCCTGTTCTCTGCAAGGGCTGCAAGTTGACTCCACTTGTACGTTACTCCCTCTTCACCTCTACCGTCATGTGGAGTCCTTCATTTTTTGTGTACGCTCCCAGTTGACACTGTTCTCTTCTCCATGTTTCTCGGGGACGTCCTCCCCTTCGAACCTCTATCCATCAATGAGGATCCCTCCAGGGTTCAAACACTGCTTTGTTTTTGTGTTGATGTTGCCTTCTAAGTGCTTTCGAAGTGTATGCCCAAAGTAAACACCTGAAGTTTGACAATCTGACCTTAAGATGTTGTACTCAAATCGTTGTTTTGCCAAATGGGAGACATTATACCGTAAACAGATCTGACTTTGCTGATCCGGCTGCAAATATCTAGCTCAGTTTCGCCTACTTCTGCAAGAATGCTGTCTTGGTTTGTGTAATTCTCAACCATCTTGATTTGTCGTATATCGATTAACTCTACTCGTGGTCGGTTCCGTAAGACTAAGATTGAGAGCTTGTGTTTTCTTTTAATTTGTAACCGATAGCAGTTTTTGTCATATACAATACAAAGAAACGTTTTGGAAATGAAACATAACTTTTTCGTTTACCGGAACACGAACAATTTGAAAATGTAGAAATTTACCGTAAAACGCAGAAAACGTGAGAATCTTTGAGCTATTCCCAGCGTGGAAAATTATTTCTTTGATGACTTCGTCACTAATGACTGAATGGTGACATGTCGTCGGATGTTTTACCATTGGCTAGTTTAAAATAATAAAATATATTTATGCAATTATTTGATAAAGTAGAATGGTCAGGAAAGAGGCTAGCCTCATTGGTGACTTTCCCGCCGGTTTAAGTCCATATGTACATTATTTATATATATATATATATATGTTTTTGGTTTTATTAAAAAATTTTCGTTTAAATGGGAAAAGAAATCATATAAAATTTTGTATTTTAAATAATTTAAAAATAAATATTTCTTCTGCCTTTTACACTCAGTCTCATTTATTTTTTTTTTTAACAAAGTCGTATATTTTTTTTAAAAAAGTCGGCGAATTAATTAACTTAATTCTTGCAATAATAAAAAAAAAAAACAACTAACTATTTTCGGCAATGAAAGCAACGAGTTCTAAATACTTTTACTACATGTGTACCTATGTACTAAGTATGAACTTTTTGGCTGACCGGCAAAATAATTAGCAAAGCAAAAATGAACAAACATTGTGAACAGGGAAAGAGATGAGAGTGAGAGGCTTGGCAACTCTGGTATGGAACGGAAACGGAAGCAACAGTTTCTCGTTATAGTTTATGTGCTTTTTGGGCGTCGTCATCATCGTTTGGGGTAAGTTAATACTCTAGGATACTATATTTTATTACGTTTGTGGTTGCTGTTGTTGTTGCTTTGAATGGTGTGGGTGAAAAAGGACTTCTTTGCTGCTGTTGCTTTTGTATGGTACGAGTAATTATAACAAATAACAAAAATTAACTTATGTGCTACATAAATTAATGTTGTAATGTACTTAGTTGTTGTTCTTGTGTTGTTTCAGTTGTATTTTTTCGCTCATCCTTTTCTATTTTGCTTCCTTGTTTTTTTTTTTTTCTGCCATAAAAGTTGTTTGACCAAAATTAAGCGTCGCTGACATGTGCGATTGTGGTGTACCAGCGCGTATTTAATTTTATTTCATAGTTTTGGGTTTTCCACTTTTTTTTTTTGGTTTAGTGAAGTGTAAAATTTACATTGTTGCACAGTTGAGCATAAATGAAATTACTTTTCAATATGCTTACACTGCTACTATTACAAATACAACAACAACAACAAGTAATAATAAGTGCTAATGTAATAATCCATTTGTTGACAGCAACTAAGCCGTTTGCTAACCACAATTTTTTTCCGTATCCTTTGTGTTAAGAGTGTAGGCATTATGCTCATCATCATTATTAACAAAATCATTAGCAATGACGTTATCCTCAACACGTATCTGTCTGTCTGTCTGTCTGCTTGTTGAACGATTCGATTAGCTTAGAAAGCAATTAATGTGCTAAGCACAAAATCACATTTGCTACATATTGCTACATGAATGAAGAAAAAAATGGAAAAAAAGAAAGAATATCTACACATAAAGAAATTAAAAAGGATTTGGCATCAATGACAGGCGTTAGACGTTTTAGACGTGTATGTGTGTACAAAAAGGATATACGCAGTAAAGTATGCATTGAATTTTTTCTTTTTTTTTGGCTTAAGCTTAGGCAACAAAATAAATAGGTCTGCTGCTGCTTCGAGAAATGCCTAAAAATACATGAAAAAATAAAAAAACAATTAAAGGCGCTAAGGCATAGCTTTTCACAGTCTACGGTTTGCTTCTAATTGCATATATGTATGTGTTTCTATATCTGTGTATGTGCTCATTGCTCAAAAAAAAAAAAAAAACTAAACTCTATTTGTGTGTGTGTCCTTATTGTCTTGCTAACAATTTATTACATTTTTTAGGTTTATTTAAGCATTTTACTTTAACTAACTTTTCGATTAGTAAATTTTCTATAAGATTGACCTTGAAAGGAAAGAATTTTGAAGGTGACACCGCGAAGACAAATTACGTAACGACTCGAATTTGCCAACGTTTAATATGTTTCGTTCTACAATAGATACATATAAGAAAGGTTCTTTAGGGTCTCTGTTGCATCAACCTCAATCGGATGGAGTTGGAGTTTTTGGGCGTTCGATTATGCCATCTCAATCTTTTATAACGCTTAAGCAAAAAAAAAAAAAAAAATGATAATATTAAAAAAAGAAGAAATCTTTTTCGGATCCCTCACGTGTCTTCAGGTCCAATATTCCAAAAAAACCCCAGAAATAAATCAAAAGTATTTTTTAAACATCTTTCCTTTGTATTAAATTTGAGGAATATATGTCAGTGGTACCTCTCTCAAGGTCGTATAGTCATTATATGCTGAGTCCCTGGACACATGGGTATTGACGGCAATGACCGCAGACGAACTTCTGGCTCCTGCGTAGAATCTCTTCAGCAATATTGGATTCAATATCCCGGGCCTACGACATAAGCAATTAGCTCGCCTTATCTGCCTTAAAAGCATCGTATGTCTCAACCGTCATGACCTCAGGTTGTTAACTGGCTACCTTACCGGTCAAAACAGACTGAGATATCGTCTTAGCTTAATGTAGACCTGTTCTCAGAATCAGACTCACTGTTTTATAGCTGTTTTATCCCAACCGACTAAATCAGAGTCAGAAAAGCTCTCTTGCTTATTAAAGAGGCGGAGAGGATTCTCTGTCCATTAAACTAACCGTTTTCATGCCGGGCTTTGGGTACAATCGACTCTTTTAGAGTCGCAGTGCCGTTTTAATTTCCAGTTTCGGAAGGGCCTAACCTGTTCTTTCTTACTCTGCGCTAACGGTAAGAACGTGTGGTGACTTTTAATTTCGCTTTGACCCGAGGCTTTTATGGTTATGGTTGTGGTTATGTCAGTGATAAAATATTATTTTTGAAAACGTAAGTGAATGGGTGGGCAAGGTAAAATTTTAGGAAGATCGGTCTTAAAAAAGGCATGAATAGGTGGGCGAGGTCAAAAAGAAATAGAATATTATTCGTTCTAGGGTCCTAGTTACATTCTGTAAAAATTTCGAAAATATCGGTCCAGAAATCTGGGCTCCTATAAAGCATAAACATACATATTTTTAGGAAGGATCACCCTTATCGCTTAGGGTTCGGAAAAATATTCTTAGATCTACAGAACAAGCCGTCAAGCCGTTTCTAAGAAGATTTGTTACAAACAGTGGGACATGAGAATTATATTTATTAGAAGATATAAGAGGCATAATGGCAGTTCCCAGCGATTTTAAATTTCTTGGAATGTTCATCTCCACTAGAAGCTCGCAGGAAATTAGTTAAGCATGAGTAGCGCCCTGGAACTCACTACATTGACCTAGTAGATTAAAAAGCTTTTTCCACATTCTAGTGTTTTGTGCGCTCCCTGGGTCCTTACTCGCAAGACACACAAGAAATTCTAATATCCATTACGGGCCTTTGTAGGAAGCGAAGTTTTAAAGTAAAACCGAAGTTTCGAATTAATTGAATACATACATTTTCTCTGTACGAATTTCTTTGCTTGGTAAAATAATTTCTCAAACACACCAGAAATGAACCTCGCCGCTAAAGCAAATTTTTAGTGTTTCGGTTTAGTAGATTAATTGACCACTTGCATATTCGGCAAAAACTTCCCGTTGAAATAGGTTTATTAAATATAAATCTAACTGGCTGGATGGTCTTGAAATTGAAAGCGATTTCTTACTTTGGTTTTGTTTTTCTTAAATAAATATTTATTTTTTATATTATTTAAAAAATACGATTTTATTTTCTTTAAATTAAAATACAAACAAAGCGTATTTTAGCTTCGCCTTAAATTCAAATCTCATAAAAATAAATTTTCTTATTTTGCTGACTTATTGTTGGTCAGTTAATATCACTCAAGCATATATGGCACATATGTCTGAGTATATAATAGCATGATTTGGCAAACCATTGCCCTGGATAAAAGATAATGAATGCGTTGACGTTTAAACATTCAACCAACACAGCAGCATCAGCAGCATCAGTAGTTTTAGAAGCCAAGGATTTAATGTGCCGAAACAATGATGAATTAGTGACGAGACAGAAATTTCTCAAGCGAAAAATAATGAGGCGTTCTATATAGTACAACCCCAATACAAATTCTACGACCATCCGTTCGCTATCTCATGCTATACGGATTCATTTCATAGAAATTTACTAGAGACACACTCATCTTGTGTCTTGTCGCTTCCTGATATAATTTTTCGTATTTTGCCATTTAATATGCTCGGACAATTTGCGATGAATTTAGTTGATTGCTTTCGGAATTTTTCGTAATTTTCGACAAATATATGCGAAATACTGTGAAGCAATGCGTTAAATTTAACAATGAAGAAATAAGAATTTGTGTTATGGCTTTGAACACGAGAACTAATTTTAAATTTTTATTAAAGTTTTTTTTTTTTTTTTGTGCATAGATTAATTCTTGTAAGTATGTATATACTTATGATATTTTTTTCCATGTTGTGTACTAAAAGTATGCTACGAAATTTATCATTGTCAGTCAGTGTCATTAACATGTTGATTTTTATACACTACATATACCTAGTATGATGTTGGGTATTGGTTGGTATAAGATGCAGAAAAAGTTCGTTGTAGATTATTTAAAAATTTCAGTAAAAGTTGTGTGAAGTGAACCATTTAAAAATGCAACAAGAATGGCTATAGTTAAAAATGCAAAGAGTTAGAATACTATGCTTAGTCTTTTAGCATATATTTTGATTTGTGAAGAAGCTTTTTCTTAATATATTGAGGTAAAGCTAAGCTGTTCACTTCGCCCCTTGTTTTACTAGTTATTGAAGTAATCATATCATTGTAAATTACAAAACATTGATTGGTATAAGATAAGAAAAGTTTGTTGTAGATTATGTAAAAATTTCAGTAAAAGTTGGGTGAAGTGAACCATTTGAAAAGTGCAACAAGAAAGGCTATAGTTAAAAATTCAAAAGAGTTAGAATGCTATGCTTAGTCTCTTAGCCAATGTTCTGTTTTGGGAAGAAAATTTTTATTAAAATTTTGAGCAATAGCTAAGCTGTTCATTTCACCCCATCTTATACTACTTATTGAAGTAATCATATCATTAAATTATAAAATTTTGGTTGGTATAAGATGAAGAAAAAGTTTGTTTTAGATTATTTAAAAGTTCCAATAAAAGTTGGGTAAAGTGACCCATTTGAAAAGTGCGACAAAAATGGCTATAGTTAAAAATTTAAAAGAGTTAGAATGCTAGCTTAAACTTTTGGCTAATATTTTGATTTTTGAAAAAGATTTTTATTACAATTTTGAGCTATAGCTAAGCTGTTCACTTCACCCCATCTTTTAGATCATAATCATATCAAAGGAATTATTGAATATTTTATTTGTTAGAACTTGATTTATTTATCTGTATCAGGTATCAAAAAAGTGATAAACAAATTTCACATTTTAGTGTAGCGTATATTATAGTGAACCAACTGAATTTTTTAACTTCTTATTTTACTTCAATTTCACTTGACTTTAAGTAGATACACGTGTGTATCTTTACATTTTATATAGATCTATCTTTCGTCGCTCTATGTTGTCGTCGTCGCATGTTTAATGCATTAATACTGTCTGTCTGTCTGTGCGTCTGTCTGTCTTTTTTGTCTTGTTTACTTTTACCAGCACACGCACATGTCCTGAAATATATACTTAAGCCAGTTGATATTGTTGCGCTATTAGTTAGGCTGTTATTCTTTTTCTTTGTATTATTTTTTTTTTTTTTTTTGTTTACTGGTTTGTCTACCAAACCGCATAGCAGCAGCTTTAACTTGAATAAAACTTAACTATCTGATATATGTACGCACGTGTATGTTGATATAGAAATATTTAAGTACAAACTGTCGTCATGGATTTTTCTTTTTTCATGTTGCTGTCTTATAAGAAATATTGCAACTATTTCCGCAAGCATTGTTATTTACTTTTATTTACACACATATATGTATTATACTTATATATTGTATTTTTTTTTTTTTTTTTTTACATTTTTGTCCTGTTTTTGCGTAACTTTTTCTTTAGTTATTTCAGATATTTTATGAAATTCATCATATTTTTTTCTCACATTGTTGTGTATTTTTACTTTATCTCGTTACTTTAATAATTCAAGCAAAAAATTGAAAACTTAAAGTAAAACTTTAGTAAAAATTAAACTATTGCTTACAACAAAAACTCTTTTTTTGTTAAGAGTTATGCAAAAATAATAATTTGTTCTAATTGGTGCAATTGAAAAATATTGTGGGACATTTTTGAAGACCTGAGAATTTCGAAGGCCTGGAAATCAGCTTATCGTTTACCTCAAACGTTAAATTTGCTCGCGCGGAAAATAAATGTGGAGTTTTTTAGAATATAATTTGTGAGATGTGTCTTTGTTTACATGTGTTTTTCAAAGGGCTTGTATTAAGCAACTGTAATCTCAAACTAGTGTGTTCCGTGGAATAAAAGTTTGTCAGATTGATGTGGATTTTCGTAACTATTTATACATTGCTACTCGTCAATATGTATACAATGCGATGTTATTAATCTTTTTGCACGATCTTGCACATTTTTCGAAGAATCTACTTTATCCAGACAACATGCAGAAATGCTGTAGTTTAAGAAGGCAAATGATATTCAAACCGTGAGGCTAGCTCCTTTTGTGCTGCAGCAAAGTCGCAGGAAGTTACATTAAAACATGGTGGACTCGATAAAAGAGAAAATTAAGTAATTTGTCAGCTATGTTTATGTTGCTTTGAACAGATACAATCGAATAGTTTCAATGTTGAAAACGCCGCATCAAATTGGGCTTGCGTCACGTTTGCAAATACAATTTCAACGATAGGACTTTGCTGAAGCATCCCCTATAAATTTAGGACGTCCACGATTATGCTATGATGAATGTAGTTCTCGCTTAAAGCGCAGATAAGCTCCCGAAGTTTCAGCAAATTATGCAAATTTTCATGTCAATTTAGCAGTGGTGGCTCGGATCAAATTTTATAAAAAAGATAGACGTTCGCATGCTGGCGACGCCCTTCTTTGTAGACCATGAGATTTATCAGATCATCTGGTTTATAGCGTTTTATAAGACAAAGACTACAGCAAAATAATAATAATAATAAAAAAACAGCTGTTATCCATTTGAGGGTATTGACCTTTTAAGACCACCAAATGTAAATTCAAAATTTTTTCTTAAGAACCGTTTAGGAGATATCTTCAAAAAACCGTTTTTTGTACTTTTTATACCCGCCACACATAGTGTGAAGGGTATATTCAGTTTGTCTGAAAGTTTGTAACGCATTGAAGGAGACGTCGTAGACCCCATAAAGTATATATATTCTTGATCAGCTCGACGAGACGAATCGATCTAGCCATGTCCGTCTGTCAATCCGTCTGTCCGTCTGTCTGTCTGTCTGTATATTTCTAGGCATCTTTTTCGTTGAAGATATAAAGATATTAAGCTGAAATTTGGAACTTAAGCTTTTCTCGGCAACGACTATTATGAGTTCGAGAAATAGAGTGCCACGCCCATTTTTAGGTATAGCCCCCATACAAACTTACCGTTTTTTTCCGATTTTTTGTATAAAAATTCTAATTATTTATGAATGTATTCGCTCCCAATTGTGTAAAAACATTTCTTTTGTCATCCAGTGTCAAAACCAAAATGCCACGCCCTCTTTTAGGCATAGCCCCCATATAAACTTTCCATTTTTTCCGATTTTTCCGATTTTTTGTTTAAAAAAATATTAATTATTTATGCATATATTCACTCCAATTTGGCTAAAAACATTCGAATGTCATCCAATGTCAAATCAGATGTGCCACGCCCATTTTTTGGTATAGCCCCCAAACAAACTTTTCGCCCATTTTTGAATTTTTGTATGAAAATGGTTATTATTTATTCATGAACTTACTCCATATTGGGTAAAAACTCTTCCAATATCATGGTGCCACGCCCATTTATAGGTGTTTCTTAAATACAAACTTACCGCCTATTTCCAGATATTTTCGAGAAATATGTTGTTATACATATCTGTATTTTTTAGCTCAAAATTTGAAATTAATATTGTGTGTAAACTTGGGTGACCACTGATGATTACACATAAACTCTTCAATGATTCGTGTGACGGGTATTTAAGCTTCGGTTCTACCGAAGTTAGCGTTTTTTCTTGTTTCAGTTTAGTTGGTGGCCATTTTTAAAATCTACGCCCCAAATTACATGGAAATAGGTGGGTTAGGAAGAATCCCTTTTTGGTGTAATATAAACTAGTGTAATAGTTGAAATATATATTCATATTTATGAATATATTTTGTTTTGAAGGATATTGACTTATATGGGACTGTGAAGAAGGTTTGGTTCGATCGGTCTTAAATTTTTCTCACACTATATATATAGTATCTACTCTAATTTCTGCCAAAACTATAGGCTTTTTGGACCAGTGTATATGTATTATATGTATATGATAAACTGCAATCGGTTACAAATTACAAAAGTTATCGGTCTTATCAAATCGAAAATTGTTATTTCGTTTGCCAATTTTCTGTTCTTGAAAATCAGGCATGTTTAGAAATTAATTATTTAAAATTTAAATTCAGAAGCAGTCAAATTTTAAAAACAGAGATAAAACCCTTAAGCGTCACAAAATAAAATACAAATATTTCTATATATTGTAATACCAGTTTACACTAAAAAAGATTTAGATTTGTCATGATTGTATGTTGGAGAAAAGTTTCCAAAAATGGGCACAAAACATGTTTTTTGGTACTATTTTTGGTTTTACTATAAAGTATATCTAGAGAATGGATAGTTCCAAATAGCCTGTATACTGACCAGTTCATCATTTGTAAGGTAATTACTAATTCTACACGACGATATGCAACTTGTGAATTGGATTTTTGTGTAAAAAGCGTTGAAACAAAAAAAAAAATGATTTTTTAAGAAAAGGAATTTTACATAAGAAATTGTATAATTAGTGATGGTTAATTAAATATCGAAAAATTCTTAATTAACCAATTTAAAGCAGTGTACTAAGTCTAAGAAAATGTGAATAGTGAAAACAAAGTTTGTGAGGAATATTCTGATAACATTTTGCCTGTTTTAATTCTACAGTTAAGTTCTGGCTATGGATATTTATGTAAAAAATAACACATATGTACATTTCAAGAAAATATTCTATTTAAAATGATAAATTGCAACTAAAAAGAGTTAAACAAAAATAACGATAACTACTGATACGGTTATCGATGCTTGCTCATCGCTAACGAACTGTTTTAAATCATAATTAAACTATAGACAAATGTTACATTGTTCGGTATCGAAATCATAGTCGATTTTATTGATTTGGTTCATTCGTTAAAATCTTTAAAGCAAACATTTCCTGACAATGCCGGGTAATGCATTTAATAAATAATAATAATTAAAATATGACGTGTACTACGACAGTTCAGTTGTTGTTGCTGTTGTGCTTTGTGATTGTTGCTGCTGGTAAATTCAAAAATTAAAAGATTTACAAAAAAATCTAATACATTTTATCAAAGTTTCTAGAAATGAGCAACAGTCTTGGGGCTTTGTCAATGTGCGACCCGCCGCCTACACATTCTATTGGCTCTATTACACAACGGCAAATGTAACGCATTGGACAGATAAACCGCTTATAATATTTTTACATGGTGGTCCTGGTGCTTCAGCGACAGGTTATGCCAATTTTATGATGTTGGGACCACTCGATGTTGAGGGCAATGAACGCAAGCACAGTTGGATTAAATATGCAAATATGCTCTTCATCGATAGTCCCGTAGGCAGCGGCTTTAGCTATGTCGACGATGAGCATGCATATGCATTGAATGATACACAAATAGCGCAAGATTTAGTTGCATTCATGAAGCAATTCTATAAACAAAATGCGGAATTTGAAAAAGTGCCTTTGCATATATTCGGGCACAGTTACGGTGGCAAAACGGCACCAGTTTTTGCCTTAGAACTCTACAAAGCCGGTCAACGTGGAGAATTGCTTTGCAAACTGGAAACGCTAGCATTGAGCAGCCCATTTACAGCACCGGAAGAGCAGATACTTTCGTATGCTTCTTTTATGCTGCAAGCAGGCCTAATTGACTATGTTGGCTATAAGCAAATTTCGACTTTGGCTGAACGCAGCATTGCGCTTATCAAACGCAATGAAATGTTTACCGCTTTTGAAAATGTTTATGAATTTGAGCAACTTAAAAAAAAATTGGCAAACGCTTGGAATAAATTTAATATACTAACGCCCTTTTCGTTGGATTCGAATGAGCAACAACAAATGAAAGCGGCTACTTTGAAATTGGAAAATCTAATGAATAATTTGAATATTGTGAATGGTTTACATTGGACCGAATGGAATGGTACAGTTTATGAAAAACTTCAGACAGACTTTTTACACTCAACTGTGTCAAGTGGTGTGGTATATTTTTTTTTTTTATATTTTATAGCTTTGTAAAATAATTTTGTTTTTGTATTTTTCCAGTCGTTGCATTACTTGAAAATACGCCAATACGAATTGCAGTCTACTTTGGCATTTTTGATTCGATTATAGTTAGCTCGGGTATAGTCGAATGGGTCTATGGTATGGAATGGTCTGGAAAACAAGATTTTCATGCAGCATTACGTGTTCCAATTGTGATTAATAATGTATTGGAAGGCTACAAAAAATGCACAAGAAAATTAAAGTTATTTTGGGTACAACGTGCTGGACATAATGTGCCACAAGATAATCCTGCAGCAATGATACAAATCCTAAATGAAGTATTACATGAGGATGAGGAATATTAAAATGTTTTTAATAAATTTAATTATTTAGAAATTATTTTCGATTAATTAAATGAATTGTTTAAACTTTCGTTTTCTCATTAAGCTCGTTCGTTCTTATATCAAGAACGATTTGTTCTTAAGAAATGAACATTTACAAAAAAAAAAAAAAAATAAATGATGCAACAGCAACGTGGATTACGATATTCACTACATTGCTCTATAATTTTTTAATTTAAGCTTTTGAAACTTGAATCAAGCACGATTGTTCTTAATACAAGCACATTGTGCTTAAATTCATACCGAACCGAAAGAATTAAATACAGGTTATTATGAAGGCGTTCAAATGATCAGCCTTGGTAGTAAATTTAAAATTAAAATATTAAATAAACGTTTAATCCAATGCAACACACAAAATTATAAACTAAACCCTTACACGGATAACTCAAATAGGACTCGAAATGTATCTGATTCATTTCGAAATCGATTTCAACTAAATCGATTTCAACTAAATCGATTTATTTCTTAACCGAGTCAAAACAATTTAAACAATGAAAAATACAGAATACAAATCAATACACAATTTCTACCACCCTCTTTCTGTAGCTCTTGGCAATATGAGACTTCTCCGAAAAACAATGTTGAAATATTATTCATGGATGTTAAAGCATTATAATGGAAATATTAAAATTTTTGCATATTTTTGTGCAGTTTAAATTATTTCGTTATGCCATTTGCAAAGCTTGAAAATGTTAAAAAGTGAAATTTTTATTGAATTGTGTCTCAATAGAAGCAAAATGTACAATACATCAATAAGAATTGAAATACGTTTCATAAAAAGTCTATTTGTAGACTTAAATTGCAAAAGTCAGAAACTCAACATGATTAAAAAGAAAGAGCATAGATAGAATACAAGAGGAAATTCGATAAAAGTTGGTAAAATGCGAAAACGAGAAAATCTTTGTGCATATCTAACACTTACAGGTATTTTGTATGTGCACATACATATATATGTACCTACCCAATGGGATTTTTTGCGTACTTTTTTGAAAACTTTTATACGGAGGCGAGACATTGAAATAACTGATCTTCCGTTCGAATCCGAAAATCCAATTTAAAAGCTTGAAAAGAAAATACCCCAAAGATTCACGAGTTATAAAATTCTCTTGATAAGACTTCCTATTTCTTTTTTTCAAGCTTCAAATTGGATTTTCGGATTTGAACTTTTCATTACTTTCGAAAACGTTCCCTTCCAAAAAACACTCGTGTAGTTCGTGAAAAAAGTGATTTAAATAATTTGATAATGATAATGAATAATTTTTAAAATTAAGTCAGCTACGCCATCCTGAAAGTCAATATCAATATTTTCGAAACTGTTGGATGGATTTTAATAAAAATTGTAGGCAATATAGTTTGTTTAAAACAGTTTAATTTCATACTGGAATGAAAAAAAAAGATCATAGAATATCTCGAGAACTATTATTATTCAATTTTTATACCCGGGTATTATCAGTTTGTCGGAAAGCTTGTAATGCATTAAAGGAGGCATCGGAGATCCCATAAAGTATCTATATATATATATATTATTAAGTCGGATTAAGACGATTACGGTCGTCAACGGATTACGGATACGTAAATAGGCAAAACTGTCGCATCTAGGGTGATGAACAGCCTCATACTATATAAAAATTACCGATACATCCCGAAAAAAAGATAGTTTGGTGTGGTTTATAGACTGGTGGCATCATCGGTCCATTTTTCTTCGAAGAGAACCGTGGAAGAAACGTTACCGGCAAGGGCGATCGATATCGACCCATTATACGCGACTTTTTTTGCCCCAGTTGGCTCAGTTGAACTTAGTTCCATGTAGGTTCATCAAGACGGCGCCACACGCCACACAGCTCGTGAAACAATCGACATGTTGAAGGATGAAGTTGGTGAGCAGCTTATCTCTCGAAACGGCCCTGTAAGTTGACCGGCTAGATCATTGATTGATTATTTCTTGTGGGGCGATGTGAAGTCGTTAGTCTATGTGGACAAGCCGATCACGATTGTAGCCTTACAGGCGTCGTTCGTGGAATACAGGCTAAAATGTTCGAAAAAAGTTACTCAAAACTGGATTTTCCGAATGGGCTATTTGAAACGGAGCCGCGCACAACATTCTTCCCAATTAGACAACTTCCCAATTAGACAATTCTTGTATTATGCATTTTCGACTCAATTTCAAATGTAATACAATACAAGGCAAACCAAAAAATTAATTTATTAAAATGACAAATGACATAATCAGCTGTTTTGCACTTGTGCACTAAAGCTAGCTGAAATTTCCTTTTATCCACTCATGCAAGACCTCGTGAACAGCACAATTATGAAGTATACAAAGTGAGTGAAAAGTATATCAGAGTAAATCCACATTCCAACAAATCCGACTGGGTACATATATTTGTGTGATGTATGTATGTACAATGAGTATTTGTGTTGCTAGTTTGTCTGTTATCAATGCAGCACTTTGTGACAGGCAGACGATGCATATCTTATGGTAAAAGAACTAAAGTGAAGCCAATTGAATGCATGAGAAAGTAGTCGAAGAATAAGTTGCTTTCAAGATAAAGTCATTGAGTTGGAAAGTACATATTTCTTACTGCATACATAGCAGATACTCGTATTCATGTACATCGATAACCGAGTAGTCTCTAGCAACAAATAAAGGTGTGGGCTGCGTTGTATATTCATATTTTGTATTAGTTTGACATGAAATATTTTGTTACTAAAAAATGTATAAAATAAAACGCAGTAAGTCTCAAGTGTGCCGTATGCAGAGAGCAATCAACTAGCGAAATATAAAAGAAAATGGCAATGCTAACTGTTTATTGACAGCTGTTGCAGCTGCTGCAAATTTTCGCTCTTAAATTGGTACCACAGCACTACACAGTGCCGACATGCATAAAGTTGTTGGCATGCACTAAATATTTTTCGTTTCTTTTTATTTTTGTTTATAAAAATTAAAAAAAAAGAAAAAAAGAGAAGTAGTAAAATATTTCGTTGTAATTGTTTCTATTGTTTTAGCGCGAAAAAGTTTTTTAATCATTTTTACGAATGCATTTTGTTTTGTTGTTTTTCAACGCTTTTACAAAACGCTTGATTTTTGCACCCATGCGGCGTGCTTGCAACACAATTTGTATGGCAACGCCCTACTTTCTCTTAGGCGTATTGCTCGTGTACACTTCCGTTCCGTTACGTTCCATTCCGTTTCGCTTCTGTGCAGCCAAACACGATTTTGAATGAGTGCAACCATTTGTTGTAAACGCGTTTATTGTTTTAGTTTTATTATTTTTTTTTTGTTTTCTGTTTTATTTATTTACATTTTATTTTATTTTTATTAGCGTTTGTTGGTTCTGTATTAAATAAGAGGTATAATAGAATTGTGTGCATGTTTGTAACACACACAGTGCTGAGTTTTTATTTTTATGTTTTTTTTTTAAACTAGAACTTTAGAACAGTGTGAATGATTTAAATCTTGTTCGGTTTCTATTACGAACAATTCTCAAAAAATTTTAGGTAGTAATTTTTATAGACATTTCAGTTGGAATGATTCGTCGAAACAGATAAACGCTATCTTGGGTAGAAAACTTCTTTTGTAAAGTATGAAGTTATTAAAATTATATTTTCCAGTTTATTATCTCCTATGATTTTCTTTAACATCAGAAATTTATGAACTAACCAAATTATTGATTCAAATTGAAAATATTTTTTTTTTTTACTGGTAAACCGCCACTGCAGTTATGTATATACTTTCATATATTTTATATGAAGTGTATAAATCCTTTTTTTTTTTTTTTTGCTGTATTGAAGTTCACCTTTTTTTATTTTTACTTTTATTTTTGTTTTTTATGTTTAATTTAAAAAGAACTCTCAGAACAATATTCTGAAATGCAGCATTTCCTTTATGTGGAATTTTTTTTTTTGAATTTTTGATTATTTTGTTTTTACACCGCGTTTATTGTTACTCGAAATTCGTTTTTTTTTTCTTTTCTTTTTAGTTTTATTTTTTTTTTGTTGTTGTTGTTTTGCTGTTAAGTCTCTAAAGAAAATTCTGGTATATTATGACAGCGAATATTTTAAAGGGTGCACCATCCGACATAAAGACGTGCCATGAATTAACTAATATAGATACTAGGACTGTGTGATTAATCGATTAATCAATGAACAATCGATTATTTTGTATAATCAACTGATCATTTAGTTAAAAAATCAATTATTGATTAATCAAGTGATTATTTAATCAATAATCAAGTAGTTGATACAGGATAGATGACAGTCTCGGCATTAAAAAGATAGAGTGATAAGCAAGCTTGTTCCAGGTGAAGAACAAAAAAAAAACAAGGAACAACGTTAACTTCGGTAGAACCGAAGCTCAAATACCCGCCACATATTAGTTTAGTTTATTTATGATCATGGCTTGGAGTCAATAGACCGATACAACCAAAGTTAAGACACAATAATGAAGTAAAATTTTAACTAAAGGACAGAATAATAAATATTTTCTTGAAAAAAATTTGAAAATGAGTGTTTGGGGGCTATATGGTATAGTGCGCTGATCCTTATAATATTAGTAGAGTAAAGATAAGGATGATATTAGATGTATTTTTATTCAATTCCTTTGTAAATAATTTCTATTTTCACACAAAAATTATAAAATGGACGGAAAGTTCATATGAATAAAGAATAAAAGCTATTTTCATACAAAAAGTCGAAAAAAACGGTAAGCTTGTATGGCGGCTATATCTAAAAATGGGCGTGGCACTTTCATTTTTATACTTGATTTAGTCGTTAGTGAGAATAGCTTAAGTTCTGAATTTGAACTTAATATCTTTTAAACTGACCGAATAAACTGCGAAGAAACAAACAGACGGACGGACGGACAGATGGATGGACAGACAGACGGTCATGGCTAGATCGATACGTCTCTTCGAGCTGATCAAGAATATAAATACTTTAAAGGGTCTACGATGCCTCTTTAAATGCGTTACAAACTTTCAGCCAAACTGAATATACCCCTTCACACTATGTGTGGCGGGTAGAAAAAGGTCTTCACTTATCATTTTTCTTTAGCTTTACTTAGATTATCAAATATAATAACATACAAAAAAGGGTACCACAAAATATTTTTTGATAGTCATGATTAATCAGCAACAATCGGTTTTTTTTACAATCATCAACAATCGATTATTTCCAATCACACACCCCTAATAGATATAGCGCGCAGAAATCATTGCATTTTAGAAATGGGTCCCCCATTAACAAGACACAAAGTGCCTATAAACGATTACATCTGAGTGACTATTCGCAATTTGGTGTAAAAACTTATGATCATTGAGCCGCTCCACGATCAAAAAATAACTTTTGGTGCGGCAAAATGGCCGTAGTCTCGATGACGAGACTGGCAACGCCGTTGTGGTAATCGAAAATGATCGACAAATGGCCTGGATCACTTCTGGTTCCAACAGGACGGTGCGACAGCACACATTAGCCTAGTATCGAAAAACGGCGATTTCGGCTGTGTGGACTTCTTTTGTGGGCGTATTGGGAGAGCAAAGTTTACGTCAAGAGGCCGCGGAATAAAGCTCTGCTCAAAGCTAAGATTCGTTACGAAATATTGCTTATTAGTGCCGATCCGCTGGGAACTGTGATGCCAGATGCAAGAAAACGTGCATATTTGTGCATCAATGCTGATGGTGGTACAGAAGACACTCGGAAATTTTAGCCACTTTGTAAATATGGTAGTTTTAATTCAAGAAAGATTCAAATTTTAGAACGGACTACAGAAAAATTACTCCTGTCTTATTTTAAACTCCACTTTAGTGGTTTTTCTTAGTGAAATACAATTTTTCGCTTGTCTTAACATACTAGACTGTTTTTCGGCTGCTTAATATTAGACATTACTATGTCATTACGAAGTGACAAAGGGATTTGAGATGTTTTTATTTGAATCTTTATGCTTGCACCATTTAATTAAGTTGTTTGCCCTTTCAATTGCAAGGGCACGATAAATGGGTTTCTCAATCACGACAATGCTTTCATCTTCAGAGGAACATTGGTTTGTATCACTTTATTGCTAAAAAATATATTCATTTGAAGCTTCGATGTCTTTCGTAGATGCTGTACAAGTTGGGTCAGTTTTGTTCAGCAGGGGATAAGTTCGATGAACGGATTGATTTGCATTGTCTCAGTGGTAAATCATTCTCGAAGTCGTTACAGTCCGAATTCATCATTTTGGAACAAGACTTTTTTATTATTCTTTGCGCCAATTCAACCCAAGATTGATTTAATCAGGGGTGTCAGGGAAATCTCTAGTTAATCTGCCTTCGGTTGGTTTTGTAAATCTCTAAAATAAAATCTCGGTGGCACAGAACTTCGAAAGATTTCACTGTTCGAAAACAGTTTTGCCAATATCCGTAAAAGGTTGTCATCACAGCTAAATCTGACCTAACCTACAAAAGTTGAATATATTTGAAACGAGAAATAAATTAATCTCGAATTTTTGATCGTACTTAAACCAAAAGAAAATTTATAAGAATTTATCGCCGAATAAATCAAGTTACATGACAACTCTGCTTAGTGCATTGTTACACAAACACACATACATATGTATATACATTTCTTATATTAACCTACCAACTCAGATTATTAATATTTTACGCAAAAAACTTTCCATAAGTGAACAATTAATTCGGAGTTGTTCGCATTACATTTATGAAAACACTAGCAACTCGACCCGGCTTCGCACGGGTGCAATGCTGATACTAAATACAATACAGAAAAACTGTAAACGTGGTGTATAAAAACATAGCGGCCCGCTTTGGTTTCGCACAGATATAAAATATATAGCCTGTGTCACCCACTAAAAAAATTATTAAAATCGATCCAGTACCCGCGGCATTGCTTGCGTTTTTTTTGCTTTTCTTTGGTAGCTAAATATACAATTTGTTAAAAAAATTTGGGTTCAAATTTTGGAAATCCCCCTAAACACGACTAACCCCCAATTTCAAGTCTCTACTTCTATTTAATCCAAATGTATGGTTTTTTTTCAAGGCTCTTATTAGGCCCAGGGTCAAAATTTTCTAAAATTCCGTCTAAAAGCTCACCTATTTAAAAAAAAAAATTGGTCAAAAAAATCTATATTGGGTCCACATATGGGTCCCAGGTCCAAATTCCGGGAATTCCTTGAACACCTTGAACGCCAAAAATGTTTTTTAACCATCTTTCAAATAAGCCCTGTTTCAAGTCAATACGTCTATTCACTCCGGTTTCAAGGCCCCCGGTTCCAAGATCCCGTCTTGTTGCTCACCTGAATTCTAAAAAAACACAAACATAAATAAATTGCTTAACGTCTTTTTGTTCCAAGTATTTGGCTTTTCCAGTTTCAAGGCCCCCATTATTAATATAGATAAAGATATAGATTAATAGTAGAATTTTTACTTCAATTATAGAGCAATATACAAGTACTTATTTGTACTTAAAAGTCCATTTTAATCAAGTTATCATTGTTTTTGTTCGGTTGATTTTGCTTAAGAATTTTCTTTGCAATTAATTTACTAGAGATTTGGTAAAATGCTAATAAAACAATTATTCGAATGTATTTTTCTATTGTAAAAGTGCAGTTAATTCTGAAAAAGAATAACGTTTCTGCTAATATAACATGTATTACTAAAACATATTTTTTAATGGTGTGTTTTACAAAAACTCTATCAAATCTCTAACAAAAACTTTATAGATTTGAAACAAACTCAAAGAGATTTGTGTGACACCTTAATATGTCTTTTGGTTGGAATTGGGTTGCTAGAGATTTCAATGACACCCCTTATAGTATATATATTCTTGATCACTCCGGCGATACAAATCGATTTAGCCATGTCCGAATTTCTCTTGCTGCGCGATTTATTTGCTCATTTTTTAAGATATTGGACTGAAATATTAAACTTAAGCTTTTCTAGGGCCTGTGTAAATGCTTCTTATATCAAGACAAATCTCAAATTTCTCAATTATATAAATTTGATTTCTTCAAGAACAACTTGATTGAGGCTTATTTGGTTTATTTTCTATTTTAAATAGAACGATTATGCTTGAAACAAGAACGAATATTCTTGTTAAAAAGAACGATTGTCCTTAACAGCAAGAACGATTGTTTTAATTAAAAATATCGATTATTTTTAATACATTTTACTATGATTTTTATAAACAAAAGAAAATTTTAGTTTAAAAATGATAATTTTTTCGACTGAGCAAAAGAGACGAAAAGCATTAAATGAAAGCGTAGACTTAAGCTGAGTAAAACTAAGATAAAAACTTAATAGAAACTGTTTCTTATATACGTTTTTTTTTTATAAATCTACTCAAGTCAATATTTATATTTATTTTTAATTGATTTTCAATTTTGACACAAAACAAATTCAATTTAAAACGTTTCGTTTAGCTTTAACCACTTCAGACACTAACCAATTTAACGCTCTAAAAATTTCTATTAGAAAATTTTCCAAATATAAGAAAAAAAGAAAAAATGAATATGAAATAAATAAAATTGCGATAAAATGTATAAAATTTTATGACCATATTTTCTGCTCTTTACTCTTTTCTTTTTATATATTCTATTTTTTCAAATAAATGGCAAAAACTTTGACTGTCTTTGCAGTCAACTATTATTCTTGTGTCTTGTCGCTTTGGTATGGTACGAGTATGTAGAAAACTTTAACCTTTTAGCGTTTGTTTTATGAGTAACAATTTATAGAAAATCTTTCTAGAAATATTGTATCTATGCTAATGCATGTCAAATGGAAGAGAAATGCTAACTACATGCATGCATTTCGTTTAATAATAGAAATGTTTTTTTTTTTTTTTTTTTGCATGGAAGCAAGACAAAATTGAATTTGTTGAAAGAAGCGAAATAGTTAAAATTAGAAAGTTGATATAAATATTTTGAGATGGAAAAGAAGTTTTTTTTTTTTTTTTGTTTTTTTTTTTGCATATCAGCCATGCTCCCGTAATTCGTACGATTTCAAATTATGCGTGTTCTGAAAATCGCAAATATTATGTTTCATTTCCAAAACGTTTCAAACGGTCCCAAATTAAAAGGTTAACCGGCCTTACCAAATCGTTATTTGTTGTTGCTTTGACTAAATTTTTCTGCTCTTTGGATTATGGCTTGTGTAGAAAATTATTATTTAAAATTTATATTTAATTATGTTAAAAAGTACAAATATAAACTCTCTATCCAAATATCACAGAATATAACACAAAATATTTTTTAAAAAATCGATAGTTCCATTTTTTATGTAATATTCTGCATTAAATTTCCATTTCAATGGCTCGAACTCTGCGATTAGCGTTTGCCGTAACACGATCATTTGAAATTTAAAAAGTAAACCGCAAGGCTTTATATTCTTGACTAGTTCGATAAGACCCATAAGGCCGATCGACGTGTAATATGTTTATATTTGTCTGTCTATTTATTCGATCAAATCTACAAAGTGTGTCTAAAAATATCTTAAAGACAATACGTATGATTCTCAGAAACCGAGAGCGCCATCTATGTGATCGAGCATCTGTTTAAAGCTTGAATTATAGTATACGATAAAAGATCGACTTGGACAACGCTCATTGCTCGTCAATATCAAGATTGTCACACAAAATGTATTTTGGCTGGTGTCGGATCTCTTCTAAAATTCAGTGAAATAATGAGACAGACAGACAGACTGACGGACAGACGGACAGACAAACAGACAAACAGACAAACAGACAGACAGTAAAAGCTTGATAACTTGACCCTAGGTTGATTTGGTAGGCCAAAAAGGCCCATTGTGATACCATATGATCCCTCTTTTATATCCTTCTACTCGAACAAGCTCGATATCCTTATGATGACGGCTACTGCACCAATCTTGACTGATGCAGACTATCAAGAAACGGCCTACCAAGTACGGTAAAACTTATTCTCCCAAGGGCTGGGCAGTGGCCGAGAGTCTTTCCGAAAAGATGTGTACTTCTTGCCTACAACCTGGGTTGTGCTTCAGATAATGCAAAGCTTCGTGTATGGCAATCATTTCAGCTTGAAAACGCTGCAGTGATCAGGAAGTCTGAAGGATTCTCTTTAATCTCCAGGTCCGGAGAAAAGATAACTTCTCCTACCCTTCCCTCGAGTTTGGGCCCGTCTGCGTATATAGTAATGGCGTTGGTTTCATAATGGGGTAGGTCTTCCAATTGAACTCTTGTTGGGATACAAATTCTGTACTTCTTACCAAAGGTTGGGTATGACGCACAGTAGTCAGTGGCTGGTAGCGAGGACACTAAAACGTTGAGTATCTTCGAATGTCCATAGTTGCAGTTGAGCCAACCTGCTGTCTCTTTGATTCTCATAGCTTTGTTCGTTGCCAGTTCTTTGGCTATGAGATATAGGGGTAATATATATAGGGAGAGTGTTTAGTGCATCAGTTGGTGTGGTACGTAGAAGCACCACCAATGCAAATCTCCGCACTCCTTTGAACCTTTACCCATTATGTAAGATTAAATCGTTTGTTTGTTTGCAAAACTTATACAGTCTGATTTTATCAACTCTGAAAAAAATTGTCTGTTTGCACAATGTACACAATTTCGATGTTAAATTTTTTGTTTTTTTTTTTTAAGCTGTTAAATTATATGTTTTTTGTTTGCTTCTTTTTTTTAATATAAAAATACTGACATATATAATTTGTATAAGATCTCAGTTGAAACAATTACCATGAATTTTATAAAAATGATATTTTCTCTACGCTTTTCTTTTCTTTTCTTTATATTTTTTTGGCTTGCAGCTATAATATTTTTTAATGCACTTTAGGGGAAAATGAAACGCAATGAATAAACGAATGTATTAAAAAAAAAAAAAAAAAAAGGAAACGCACGCATACAAGAAACTAAGTAGATAAAGATTGAATATCAGGAGGAAGGCAGGCAGGCAGGCAGGCAGGTACAAGCAGCAAGGACAGCAGCAGCGTAAAATTGCTTGAGAAAACTTTCGCAACTTTTCAGCTAATATTTGACTTTTGCAAGACGATGTGTAGCTACAGCAACACAGAAGCTGGGAAAAAATTATTTTCTTTAATATTATGCGGTGACGTTTCTTTGAAGAGTGAGAAAGATAGAGAGCGTGCGGTAGAGAGCGGGAGAGAGAAATAATAAAAAGTTTAAAAAGAAAGTCACATTAAATATAAAGAAAATGTGAGAAACCATAAGGATGCGTTCTAAGAATGTAGCAAAAGAATGTCAAACAGCTAAGCAGCATGTGCTATTTCGTCCTTTTTTTTTTTTTTTTAATACATACACATATAAATTGTATAAAAAAATACTAACGAAAAAAAGGATAAAATAGCAAACACACACACAAACACATTTAGCAAATGCGTTTTGTAGCGATATTATCTGTCGTACAAAATAAGTAAATATTGCAACAATTTCTTTCTTACATGCACGTTCTCGTTTTCGTTGTCCTTAGTCCTTGCTTTCATCGTTTCTTTATTTTTTTTTTTTGTTAAACGTTATTGATTCGCGCACAAATTGCAGCAGCAAAGTTTCGCTTTTTTCTATTAGCAAAGTTTTTTTGTTGTTGTTGTATTTTTTTCCCTTTTTATATCCTTTAAAATTTTATATTTTCATTTTTTTCTCCATTTTTTTTCTTTCGTGCAGTAAATGGCAAACAACTAACTAACCAAGCAATTGATTTCCACTGAAGCAATTGAAAATTAAAATTGATATTTGCCTTCAGCGTCGAACTTTGCTTTATACAAACATACACCTTCGTGTTTTTCTTTTTTTTTTTTTTTCTCCCGTTTTTCGTTTGTTTAGTTTACATCCTTTCATTTTTATTGTCTTCATTTTTTTTTTTTTTTCAATTTTATTTTTGCTTGTTAAAATTTTGTTCGACATTAATGCGTAACGCTTTTCCTATCAATTTTTGTATAAATTCTTAAAAAAAAAGAGTTGTTATTTGCTTTCTCAAACTTTTATGTAAAAAATCGAATTATTTATTTGTTTTTATTTTTCTGTTGCAGCGAAACTGTCTTTAAAAAATATTTATAGTCTACATAAATATGCTTTAAATTAGATTATGTTTACAATAATTTTAGATTCCGGAAAAGTTTTTGTTATAATTTTTTTTTACAAAAAACTTGTTTCCGCAGCCATGCTCGCGCCTTTATTTCTCCCGTTTGCATTTCTGAAATAGTTTCTTACAGTTACACCCGAAGATCAAAATTATTTTCTTGCCAATTAATTATATTTATTTGTAGCGTTTATCTTTGTACTTTTAAATATCATTGATCAATGTGCTATTTTGTTAGACCGATAACTTTTTAATTTATAACCGATAGCATTTTTGTCATGTACAATGCAAAGAAACGTTTTGGAAATGAAACATTACATTAACGATTATCGGAGCTGGGAGCATGGCTGATAGCCATAAAGATCAATCTAGTAGTTTGGGTTAACCTGTTGCTATCAAAAGCAACGCCTACTAATATCGTATACAATATTACCTATAATTATTTATTCCCAAGAATTTATGTACGACAACTTTGTGTCTATAGTAGGCATTGCTTTCGATAGCAACAGGTTAACCGCTAACTCGAACGCAAAAGCCGGTGGAAGTGTACTATTATATTTTTATATGCATGGAATAATGAAAAGAATAAAACATACATATATTGGGTTGTTCAATAAGTAATGTCGTATTTTTTCAATAGATGGCGACTATTAAAGATATCTTAGGCTGTACTAATCGCATCGGGTCATCCTGTACGGCGATTTTAAAGAGGACACCCAGAGCTACAAGGACACCCAGACTGTGTTGTGATTATATGTTTCAGTCTCAAGTTATAGCGCGCCAAAGATGGAGTCCACCAAGCACGAAATTCGACATATTTTACGTTTTTACAACCTGAGAGGTAACAAGAAAAAACGTTAACTTCGGTGGAACCGAAGCTGAAATACCCGTTACACAACACTTTTAATAGTTTATATGTTCACTAGGCGCTTAGACTAAATTTCACGATGAATTTGGTCAAATTTGTATGGAGGCTTTATGTTATATTTGCCCGATCCTTACCATATCGAAAGTGTTCACTAAGGTGGACATTGAAATTGATTTTACCAAATTTAATTGAATTCACTCAGAAATAGTAAATGTTTTCATATAAAACTCGAAAATGGGCGGTAAGTTTGTATGGAGGCTATACATAAAAATGGGCGTTGCGCCTTAGATTTGACATTGAGTGACATAAAAAGTGTTCTTACCCTATTTGGATTAAATATATTCATAAATAATACGTATTTTCATACAAAAAATCGAAAAAAGTGGTAAGTTTGTATGGGGACTATATCTGAAAATGGGCGTGGCAATATTCTTTTGATATTGGATGCCATTAGAAGTATTTTTACCCTACATTGTAGTAAAAGTAAAAAAAAGTGGTAAGTTTGTATGGGGGCTATATCTGAAAATGGGCGTTGCACCTTGGTTCTGGTATACAAACTAACTAGGAGCACAAAAAACTAAAGTTTCAAATTTCAGGTCAATAACTTTAAAACTTTTCGAGTAACACTCATCGCAACAGACAGACAGACGGACGGACAGACGGACATGGCTAAATCGATTCGTCTCATCGAGCTGATCAATAATATATATACTTTATGGGGTCTCCGATGTCTCCTTCAATGCGTTGCAAACTTTCGGACAAACTGAATATACCCGTTTACACTTTGTGTAACGGGTATAAAATCCAACGAAGGCGGCCGAAAAAATTTGTGAAGTTTATGGGCCCGATGCTGTAACGATTCGCACAGCACAGCGTTGGTTCAATCGATTTCGTTCTGGTGTAGTGGATGTCGAAGATGTACCCCGTACTGGTAGGCCAATCCTCGTAGAAACCGATAAAATAGTCGAAATCATCCAAGTGGACCGGCATGTTAGTACTCGTTCGATTGGCCAGGAACTGGGTATAAGACATACAACCATTTGGAACCATTTGCAGAAGATTGGATTTCAAAAAAGCTAGATGTTTAGGTGAAACACGAATTAACGCAGAAAAAAAACGGGAACAAACTCGACCCATTTTTAAAGCAGACGGTGACTGGAGATGAAAAGTGGATCACTTACGATAACGTCTAGCGAAAAAGGTCGTGGTTGAAGAGCGGCGAGCCGACCAAAGCCATCGACAAGCCCGGATTGGCGGCCAGGAAGGTTTTGCTGTGTGTGTGGTGAGATTGGAAGAGAATCATCCACTATGAGCTGCCCAACTATGGCCAGACGCTTAATTCGATCATCTACTGCGAGCAACTCGACCGTTTGAAGCAGGCGATTGACCTGAAGCGGCCAGAATTGGCCAACAGGATGGGTGTAGTGTTGGTTGCGGGGTTTGTGGTTGTTTTTATAAAAAAAAAAAAAAAAAAAATAAAAAAAAAAAAAAAAAAATAAAAAATTATAAATAAAAAAAAAAATTAATAAACGATCCATATCATATCAGTAGTCTCAGATGTCATTAGAAGTGGTTTTACATAATTTTATTTTCATAAAAAACTCGAAAATGGAAGGTAGGTTTAGGTTTACATATCCCTAAAAATGGGCGTGGCATTATTGTTTCAACGTTAACTTCGTAGGGCAGAGAAACCTTAAAACTGAGCGTATGAAACGTGCAACTGCAGGCAGATGGCAGTCAGACATAGGTAAAAATACTTTTAAAGTTCACTCAAATATACACTACCGATACGATAAGGAGCTTCGGTTATACCGAAATAGACATTTTTCTTTGTTATACATACCTGTCAGACATAGTGTTAAACAGGTATATTCAGTCTGTCGGAAATAGGGCTGTGTAATTGTTGGAAATAATCGATTGTAGATAATTGTAAAACAAAATTGATTGTTGTTGATTAATTATTACTAAATATTTTTTGATATAAGTTTTTGATCTTGGTTTCAATTAAAAAAACAGATAAGTGAAGACTTTTTTTGCATCTTACTTTCAAAAAGCTTTCTTATCACGCTTGCAAGTCATTGCCATGACTGTTGTTCTCTATCAACTACTTGAAAATTGATTGTCGACTAATCATTTATTGATTCATGAACTAATCGATCAATTGATTATACAAAATAATCGATTGCTTCTTGATTAATCGATTAATCACACAGTTCTAGTCGGTAAGTTTGCAACGCATTGAAAGGAGGCATAGTTAACCCTATAAAGTATTTACATTCTTGATCAACTCGACCAGACGAATCGATCAATGTTGCGTGAAAAGGCATTCGAAGAAAATAAAAGGACGGAATCTGTCGATGTGGGTCGTATTTTTTATAATTTTAAGCCATATATATGGAATCCTTATATTATTTGTTGCTGCATTTGAGTTGTTTTGGTAATTGAAATGTTTGTGCAGTCAAACTGAGATTAAAAAATATCAAAAATATGCGTTACAATTATCAATAATCGTAATATTCGTTTCTTATCATATCAAAAAAAAAAAAAAAATAGCACTACAGTCGAGTACATATGCTCGAATAAGAGATGCACTGTATCTTATCTATAGAAACCGTACTGTATCATTATTCTGTGTTGCTTATAGTCTCCAGAATTGGTTGATTCGAACGGACGGACAAACAAACGTATATATCATAGCTAGATTAAGTCAGCTCTTGATGTTTATCAAGAATTTATGCGCTTTTTATATTTTAAATTCGAAACAATATTGACAATATTGCCTATAAATAAAATACTTAGCTAATAAAAAATATATATTTTTATGTTGTTTCCATCCGATGGTTTCAAAAGACTACATACTATATTACTTTTGTGGAATCTATTTTTTCATGTCACTAAAAATGTTGTCTAATAAAATTTTACAATTAACTAAAAACCATAAAAAATGCTACAAAAAAATTTGGAAAACATTTTCGAAACACTAAAATTGTTGTATAGGGTAACTCCTAATCGTGCTAACTCGACTGCGTAGTTTTTGTAATACCCTGTACCCCCAGAGGGTAAAAGGGTATATTTAGTTTGTACGAATGTATGTAACAGGTAGTAGGGAGAATGATAGATCCTATTAAGTAAATATGTTTTTGATCAGCATTGAAAGGCGAGTCGATATAGCTATGTCTGTCTGTTCGGCTGTCCTGCTGTCCGACGTATGAGAGAGATTATGTCGGAGACTATAAGAGATAGGGCTACCATATTTGAAATTAAGAGTCTTCTAAGCCGTTAAGTGTGCACTTGCAAACGGTTTACCACACATACCAATCTACCTCAAAATTTTCGATTTTTATGTAAAAACTTCTTTGTTTCTTATTATAGGAACTTTAAATTAGGTATTAAATAATATTATAACAATATTAGTAGGCCCAAAAAATGTAGCCCCCATAGCTCCCATACAAATATACCCCATTTTTTTTTGAGTTTTTGTATGAAAATCTAACAAGTATGGGACTAAGATAAGACTACACTTAAGGTACATAAAGATTCGGTGCAGAGTAACTTGCAGTCGAGCATACTCGACTTCAGCATTCTTGCATGTTCATTTTGTTTACAATTAAAAGTTCACTTGACTTTCTGATTATGCGAATACAGATAACGCTAGTAAGTGCAACAACAATTGAACTAGAACTGGAAAGCTTTAAAATTTATCAAGTATTTTTTTAAAAAGAAAAAGCTTTTGCTAGCTAAAGTTATTTTTATTCGAGATACAAAAATATTGCGACAATCAGTTGCTGCGTAAACTTAAACTTGAGCGGAATTTTTATAAAAAAAAAAATTTAACAAAAAAAAAACACAAAATGCCAAATAATAAGGAAAACTATAATAAAGATGAATTAGAAGCACCAGAATGGCTAAATGCACAATTTTTTACTGAAGTGTTACAATTTTATAAAAAAGATACAAAAATAAAAGTTCAAAATATTAAAATAACACCGGCCACAGCAGTGGGCGATCATTATGCAAGCGTAATGTTTCGTATTGCATTGGAATACAGCAACGGAATGGAAATAGGTGCTACGAAATCGTTAATTATAAAAATAATGCCCGAAACGGAGGGACATAAACAGAATATGTTCGGTGATTCGCATATTTTCGAAACTGAAATTGCCATGTATACCGAAATAATACCAAAATTTGAGCAAATGCTACGTGAAATTGGCGATGAGACAGTGCTAGGTGCACGCTGCGTTTACCACAGTCTCAGACCACGTAAATTGATCATATTCAAGGATATTTGTAAATTTGGTTATGAGACAATACGTGAACGTGTGCTCAATGAAGAGGAAATACGTGCTGCATATATAAAAATTGCTAAATGGCATGCTTTGAGCTATAAAATTGCTCAAGAGCATCCTGGCTATTTCGATGAGTATCGCTATTGTTTTATGTCATTGCCAAATATTGAGAAAGAAGCTATGATGACAGATGGCATTCTAAATTTTATAGAACTCTTGAAGAGTGTACCAACTTTAAGCCAATACGTGGCACACTTTGAAAAGTTGCAGCCAACATTAATGCAACGTTTAGCTCAGGAAATGGGTGAATATTTTATAAAGGCACAAACAAATGGACTCTATGTACTGAGCCATGGCGATTTTCATGGTAAAAATATGATGTTTAAACGTAATCAAACGAATGGTGCGCTCGAGGATGTTATGCTCTTGGATTTTCAAATAGCAAATTTTGGCGCTATGGCATACGATTTGATCTATTCGATTTATTTATTAATGAATATGGAAATACGCCGAACAAATAAAGATGAATTAATTCATTTCTATTTTCAAATATTTTTGGAAACATTGAAGAAATTAAATTTTGTTGGAAAGTTGCCTACAATGTTGGATTTGAGAGAAAACTTATTGCGGCATAGAACATATGGTAAGATTTTTTTGTGTTATTTAGTTTTTAATATTTTTAATTTATTGTTTTATATTGCAGAACTCTTTTTGGTAACAACAATATTACCATTTACCTATACATTTTATAGTGGTGGCTTAGATCCCAGTGAAGCATTACAATCAGCTGATTATCGCGCAAATGTATACAAAAATGAATTATATATCGAAGAGTTGCATCGTTTTTTGCCGCATTTTTTGCACATGGGATATTTTGATTAATAAGAAACCTTAGAAATACTACCAAACTTTGGTGGCAAAAAAAAAAAAAAAAACGAAAAATGCAAATGTAGCGTATTTGCATTTCGATAAAGCATAACTTTTATTTATTTTCTTGTTTTTTATACCCGTTACACATAGTGTAAACGGGTATATTCAGTTTGTCAAAAAGTTTGTAACGCATTGAAGGAGGCATCGGAGACCCCACAAAGTATATATATTCTTGCTCACCTCGACGAGACGAATCGATATAGCCAAGTCCGTCCGTCCGTTTGTCTGTCTGTTTCTTGCTGCTCAATGTGCCACGTCCAAAATGTTGTCAATTTTTTATAAAAAAACAAGAAAAAACGCTGAAGTTGAGTATGCTCGACTGCAAGTTTTTCGGTAAAAACACAAAACTTTGGGGTAGATTTGTATGGGAGTACCTCTTAAAATGGGGCTGGAGAAAAACCTTTTGCAAATGTACACTTGACGGCCTAGGAGAGCTTAAGTATCAATATGGTGGCCCTATCTCTATAGTCTCCGAGATAATCTCTCTAATACGGCAGACAACAAGACAGTCTGACCTAGCTAGTTTGACTCCCCTTTAATGCTGATCAAGAATATATATACTTTATAGGGTCTATCAAGCCTCCTTCTGTCTACATACATTCGCACAATCTTAATATACTTTTTTTACCCTTTGGGTACATGGTAAAAAAATTTATTTATTAAGCTAATGACTTCAAATATGGTACAAATACTTCTTATATCAAGCCAGATCTTCAGTTTAAAATTGGTTTAGATCGGGCGTCGAATTTCTAAACTTTTAAGAATATTTTTAATTTGTTTAGTATTTTAAGATAACATTTAATACAAATGCTGCACAGGAAGATCTATCCATCCATCTATCTATCCAGCTTCGTTCCAACCAAGGTTAACTTTTTTTCTTGTTATTTTTTACTTTAATTTAATTTTACTATGGTATAGGTGAGCTCTAATATGCGATTTTTGAAAGTGATGACCTGACGCCTAATGGGGCATTGAAACTGGAAAAACCATATCTTTGGAATTAGTAGACCTAAAGACTTGTTACTAGACGCATTTGAAGGATGGTTCAAAAATATTTCTGACTTGTTCAAGGAGGACTCCGACATTTGAACCTGGAGCCCATTGGGGATCCCAAAATCGATTTTTAACTACTTGTTTAATACCCGTTTCAGAAAGTGTCGAGGGTATTATCACTTTGTCAAAATGTTTGTAACGCACTTAAGGAGATATCCCATGTCCGTCTGTCTTTCTGAAAAGGCGATTCATTCCCTCAGTTTTTAAAACTATTAGACCTGAAATTTGATCAACTCGTTGTTTTGTAGTTTAGAATACCACGCCCACTCGATGGTGTAGTTTCAAAAAAATGTACAGCTTAGTTTCGAACCGTTTAGTATGGAAATGCTTATAGTTTCTGCTTGTTTTAGTCTTAAGTAGCTTGTGTGTCAGAAACAAGGTCCCACTCCCAGTTTTAGGTATTGGCCCCATTCCAATCTGCCGACCGTTTTCGTGTTTTTGTATGAAAATAGTTATTATTTGTAATAGCTCCAAGCATAGTAGTCCATGTGTACAGTAAAGATTTGATACGGACTTGGTACTTTTAATAATCACAACGTTACCATATCAAATCATATTTCGATATTTTGACACGAAAATATCGTTGGATGGGTTTTTTTCTTGACTTTTTTATTTCGTTTCATAATGTGGTGTTGTATGGTGGTTGGTATTTGCGGCCACGAGGCCGCCCGTAATGATGAACCGATTTCGATGAAACAAGTTGCATTCGACGCAGAATTGTCACCATTCTCGTCCCCACCACAGTCATAATTTTAAAATTTAAAAATGGCCAACAAAACAATTTTTTTAAATGGCCGCCATTTTGTCAAAAAAAAGTCGCAAAAACTTGTTTGAGGTACGGACGAGAATTACATCTTTCCTGATTATAACCCCATATTTACTTTTCATTTCACTCAACCCGGAAACCGGGAATCTTGGCCACAAGCACCATACCTTTTTTTGACAACGTACCCTGAAGGCCGATAACTTATTAAACAACGCTCGTAAAAAAAACGAGGAGTCTTATGTTAACTTTAATTAATTTATAATTGAATAAAAAAACTCCAATCAAATCTGTCTTTCCCTTTTCAAATAAGATTTTTTTTTTAAATGGTCTTAAAACAGCCTTGCAGAACCAGAATACCCCCTTAAATTTTATTTAAAAATACTAAACAAATTAAATATATTCTTAAAAATTTAGAAATTCGCGGTCCGATTTGGACCAGTTTTAAACTGAAAATTTGGCATGGTAAAAAAACATTTTAACCATATTTGAAGCCATTCGCTTTATAAATAAATTTTTTTCTTATAAGAACTTGACAAAATGTTGTACTTTTGTATGGGAGCAATACCTAAAAGTCTGTGTGGCTCAATGATTCTAACATAGAAAGTATCCAGGACATAGAAAAGCTTAAGTTTAAAAATTCAGCTTAATATCTTAAAAACTGAGCGAATAAATCGCGCAGCAACACACAGACGGACAGACAGACGGACATGGCTAAATCGATTCGTCTCATCAAGCCGATCAATAATATATATAACTGAACATACCTGTTTACACTAGTGTAACAGGTATAAAAAAAACTCACACTCAAATTTTGGACAAAAATAGTGCGCAATTGATTTATTTGATGGGAAACTTTATGCCAACAAAATTTCGTTCAGTTGACCATCACGATTTTTCTTGCAACTTTCGATGTCTCGGTGCAACATTTCCGCTGGAATAGCAGGAATATTAGCTCAAATGTTGTTTTGCTGGTTTATTGGCGTAAACCTTACACTTAGCATAGCCCCAAAGGTAAAAGCCCAATGGTTTTGAGTCAAACGATCTTGGTTGCCAGTTCTGAGGGCCATTTCGCGATATTATGAACTCACCGAACTGTTTTCGCAATAGATCCATCCTAACGTTGGCTGTATGGCAAGAGTCATAATCTTGTTGAAAGAGAATTTCATCACTATCAACTTTATTCATTTTTTGAAAGAAAAAGTCGATCAACATTGCACGATAACGTTCGCCATTCATGAAAACTGTACGCCCTCATGGTTTTTAAAAAGTACACCCAACACAACGATCAACGTGAGTCAGATTTCTGATATCCAAGATGGCTGCTATCAGCTGTCAAAATCCTATCCTCCCTGTAGGGAAACACTGTATATGAGTTTTTCAATTTACGTTCAAATGCGTCTAATTTTATAGCTTTTTATTTTTAAATATTTGATTGCATATACAAAGGCGATTCATATAAATTGTATACAGGGTATCTCGTAGTCATGCATACTCGCTTGCTGCGCTCTTTCTATTCTTTTTTTTATTTGCATCGCTGCGCTTTAGTACCTTCTTCCGCTTCAGTCAATCAATTCACGTTCAGACAAATACATTTTCAGTTTAAGCTGAGTTTAGGTTAAATGAGAAAAGTTTTCTTTGCCAATTTCTTTTTATTTAAGTTTTTTTTTTTGAAGTGTGTACTTCAGCTAGAATCAGTGCAATGAAAACTAAAAGTAAAACGTTGCTAAAATGTTACAGTTTTTGAGTGTTTAGTGCCAACATTAATGATTAAGTGAAGCGCAGCTATGCTACACTTTCTTTGTGTCAGGTTTTTTTATTACTTTGGTTTGCTGCACTTAATTTTCTTTCTTTGAATTTAAATTAGTTTTTGTTCTTGTTTTTAGTTACTGCATACCAAGTGTTTACTTTTAGAAGCTGTCAAGTGAGCAACAAATTATTTTAAAAACTAAAAAATAAACTAAATATTTTTTTTAAAGTGGTTTAGTTAATTTTTATAGCGAAATGATTAAGTAGGTACTTCAATAACACAACGCAAAAAGTTTAAAAAGGTTTAATTGTTATTCAAATATTTAAAATGCCATAATACTTCTTTTAAATGATTTTTAAGATGCGAAAAATATGTGAATTGCACATTAAGCATGAACCACAGAGAAAAAAAAAGGCCAATGACAAAATAATTACGAAAATGATGTGGCAAATACACTTAAATTCCTGCTGCTTCTGCAGCTCCTTGTTACCCATTTTTAGCTTTATGGCGATAAAATGCGGCATAAAAGTCAAACATTGCAACAAATACTTACATGTGTGTGTGTGTGTGTGTGTATAACATAACGAACATCAATTTGCCCAACCATTATTCATTGAAAGAAAATTACGTTGTACACACACACACACACACATACACATGCAGACAGACAGACAAACACCAGCAAGGATTTGAAAATGTACCGAAAAAGGAAAACCAAGAAATAAACGAACAAATGAACTAAAGGCAACTAAAGTAGCAAATGTTTGTTCACACCTTACAGTACGTACAAATAGTATATGTACCTAAGTAAGAAAGAGAAAAGAGAGAGAGAAAAAAACGTCAAGGATAGTGCAAAAGCAAACATACTTATCTTTATGTTTGTTTGTTTGTTTGTGTTTGTGTTTGCTAAGCTATTTTTATGGATTTCTGCGTATGTCCTTTTTGGTCAAGCTTAAAAAGCGTTTTTCCTCTACATAAATTTACTATAAAAACCATTTAAACGGAAACGACATAAGCATATGTGTATGTACGTACGTATTTGCTCACAAGAAACTACTACAACTACAACTATGTCTGTTTGTCCGTTTGTCTGTCTGTCGGAATGAGGGCGTGTGCACATGACTGGCAAACCGAAAATCTAAAATGCTTCAATAAAGCAAATTATCGTTAAAATGCTGCCATTGCTTGCCAATGGTATTCCCAACATAAACACACACACACACAAACATATATGAACTATATATATAGTATAAGAAGATTTACGATTTCATGCTTGTATGTTGGGCATTTAAGTTGCCAAGACACTAAAAACAAGAACACAACGATAGCATCGCTAGTTGCTATAGCGCTTAGAGCTAGTTCCAGTTTTAGTTCTAAAAAAAAAAAAAAACCAAAAACTCGGAACCAAACCATTTTCAGTTCAGTTCAATCCATAGCAAAAGCATATAAAGTAAACACTTTGTGTGCAGCATTGTCTGACTTGTGATGCGTTGCGTTTCAATTCGATTTACTTGTTTGAGGCGTATAGTATTTGTGTTGTTGTTCATTCATTCACTCACTCATCCACTCACTCATTCATTCATTCTAAACATTCGTTGCTCGTTCATCTCGTTTTGTGTTTGTTAAACATTTTTTTATACCGTCACACCTCATAGCATGAATGGGTATATTCAGTTTGACATAAAGTTTGTAATGCATTAATGGAGGCGTGCACTTCGAACAAGACGAGTCTAGATTTGCCATGTCCGTCTGTTTATTTCAACGCAACTTATTCGTAGAGTACAGGAGTAACTTAACAAAAATCCGAAGTACTTAAGCTCTGGAGCTTAGCTCTTTTAATCCATACACGTAGTTCTGGAAGCAGTCTGAAGAAATATACTGTTTTCCAGATCATTATTAATCATTTTCCAAGAAATGATTGTAACTTGAAAACTATGTAAGACAATGTTTTGAGTCCTTGGTAAATATTGTAGTCCAGACCTTTGGCTACAATTCTTCTGAAGAGTACAACGCTCAATCTCTTTTAGTTTTTAAGTTATAAACGTCCATACTGCCCATTATTATTTATAAATGATTACATGTAAGATATATTGGAGTAATATTGGACAGCAAGCTAACATGGAGACCCAATGTGAAAGAGAGAGAGAGAGTGAGGGAAGCAGCACGTGGTGTCTCTCACCAAAACCGATGCATTAGATTTACTGTGCGTTTGCGTAGCCAATATAGCTGCATTGAGTTCTGATATGGTGGCAAGCCACTTAGAAATCAACACACCTTAAAGTCATGGAGGGACCCAGCGACAGTCATAAGATGGGCGCTAAGGTCCATCCCAACTTAGGTACTAGAAACCATAATAAACATCTACGCTCTGGATATATACGCTCATCTGTTCGTCCAAAAGACTGCACAGCGTCTCTGTGCGATCGATGGAATTACACCAAAAACTATGGACATAGTTAAGTCCTCAGCTCTGACTATACTGATTCCAAAAATAAATTTCACTCGCCTAATATGCTCTTTGGGACCAAACATAGCTGAAAACTCGTTACACATCTTCACTGATGGCTCCACGAAGAATTTAGGTGTTGATGCGGCGTTATACTGCGCTGAGCTGAACATCAGGCTCTCATATAAATAACCGGACTACTGTAGTAATTTCCAGAAGGAGGTTTTTAGCAATACAGAAGGCTGCGGAGGTAACACAATAAAATCAAAATCGGACTGAAACAAATAATTATATTAGTCGTCAGTCAGGCCGCCATAAAAGCCTTGGCAAGCGAGCACCATCTCCTCCATAAATTTTCTTTGGCGAGTCAAATATTAATAAATGGAAGCATCTTAAAACTTTTTCGTCGATGAATTTCAATCTGACCTTAACAACTTTCCATTACGTCGAGGTTTTCAGGAAAATGGGTTTTAAAACTCAAAAAACATTGTTTTTGATTTTTTAAATCAGATCTTATAGCAGATGAACGTGAGGTAATAGAAGTCTCGAATTATGTTTAAATTGAAGTTTTGAAACGTATTCTTTTTCTCCATAGCAATTGTCAAACCTTTTATTCATAATAACCCAGAAGTGACCGACAAAACAGAGAGTGGTATCGTTCTTTCAAGAAAATCAATTGCTGATGATTTGGAAAATAGATTCAAACCCATTGATTTGTTTTCGACAGATATTTCCTCCAAACTGGATCTGCTATCACCTTCTTGCTCTCAAATCGAACGCATCGGTGATGTCACAGTTGGGAGGTAAATATGGCGATTTCAATGGACCTTAAACTGACCAAAATATCATCAGTTTCTTTTGTTCAATATTTGAAAGAATATATCTTGCGAGAGATTGGTTATATTAAACAAGAGAATATAATTCCTTACTGCCACTTTGGTACCAGAACAAATTTGTGCATCACAACCTCGACTTTCGAAGAGAAAATTTTATGGTTCCGCTGTCATCCTTGAGGCTTTTGATCGCGGTTGTGTATACCAACGTTGAAAATGCTTTTGTACCGCAGTCTTAAAATCTAACAATATATTTCAAGTTGTTTTTGTAAAGTATTTAGGGTTGGTTCTTGACAAACGGCAACCATGGCTCCATGTTACTTAGGACTTGTTGAGATAAGTTAAAAAAACTAACCGTGCTTCTTCGTCCATCAATCTGCAACTGAGCAGTAATTTGCTTATTTACAAAACGATCATTTTCCCATCGTAGAGATACACCGTAAAGGTATGTTATGAGGCACTGACTCGAAAACGCAAATCAAGCAGTGTTCCATGGAATGTACGCAACACAGCCATTAGTATGAGTTACTTTTACCCTTTATATTTGAGAAAATAAATAGAAACAGTTTCTGATACAATGATCGTCGTCATAATCACATCAATTCGTTGGCATTAACTCTCGCTATCAACACTAGCGATAGGCGTCTCAAGAGGCTTTACCATGACGACCTATCATCACGGCTTAAAATCCACTACAATTTGTTGGGTCGAGACAACTCACGTTGGGGCTCAACGTGAGGCTCAAAAATGTAAAATTTTAAGCTAAATCTGAAAAAAACAATACGCAAGGGATTGTATGGGGGCTTTACCTAAAAATGGGCGTGGCACCTTGATTCTGACATACAAACTGCTTAGGATCAAAAAAAAAACAAAACGATTAAGTTTAAATTTTCTAAAATGGGGTGGCACCTTGGTTCTGAATACAAATTGCTTCAAAAAAAATGCTTAAGTTTAAAATTTCAAAATCTTTAAAACTTTCCAAGAAAAACGCATTGCAAGAGACAGAATTATATATATATATATATATATATATATATACTTTATGGGGTCTACGATGCCTCCTTTAATGCGTTACAAGCTTTCGGACTCTACTTCATGTGTGGCGGGTATAAAAAAAAGTTGAACAAAATTTGATATCAGTATTCAGTCCCCATCTCATTACCCACCACAAACGTGTGTATTTAAGCTTTGGTCCAATCAAAGTTAACGATTTTTTTTTTTTTTGCTTTCTTTTGATTTTTTTCTTTCAATTTTTGATTTGTTCAATTTTGGCTAGTTTTGCTATTATATCCGCAAGTACTATTACAACATAGACTACTCATGTCATTGACGTTGTTGCTGGTATGGGTGCTGCTGCGGTAGACGCTCAAATGAGCGTATGACCAAAACAAATAACCCAAAAAGTGAGTTATCCTATTTTTGTCTGTCTGTCCGTCTGTCTGCTGTTTGTCTGTCTGTTTGTTTGTGCGTGAGTGTGTGTGAATGAGCGTATTTGTGTGTATACTTCTAGTTTTCGAATGCTTCGAATCGTTTTCGGACACAGCTGGTGCGAAAATCTCACATAGTTGCTTATTTGACAATTGATGGTATCATCAAATTGAAGCTGCTTTTCGTCCTCACAGTATGTTTACCCCAAAGATACATAGTACAAGTATATTTGTTGGTTACTTCAATGGGTCTTTCATTGTCGTTCGTTTATTCGTTTATTCGTTTTGGTTGAAAGGTCGTTCTGTATCGCTTGAATAGTAGCTCCTATATTCATGCAGCGCTCGAGCAAATATGCATCCCAAAAATAACAAAAACAAAAATAAAAAAAAAAAAAAAGGCAAAAATTGGCACTCAAATGTTACGCATTAACTTTTAATGCTACTTGTGGTGCGTAGCAGTTGTTATCTTTTTTTTTTTTTTTTTTTGGAGCTAAAGGTTTCTTTTTTTTAAATATTTTTCTTTTGGAAAAGTCTTTCGCATTAACAAATGGAAATTGACTTAATGTAAAGTTAAATGGCTACAAACTTATTGTAATCATTTTGAAATAATTTTGCGTATACGTAATTTTTTTTCATATTGCGTATACGTAAAGTGTGATAACTGATAACGAGAATATTTACAAGCTATATGACTATTATGTTTTTTAATTTGGATTTTAATCGAATAAGGCATAAAGAACTTGGCCTTCGTATATCCCTAGGTTTCAAATAAAAATCAACTGGCTGTAATGATGTCAAGGCAAGCAGAAATTATCGATTAATGGGCTGTAATCATTTTCAATGAGTATGGCGCATGACTTATGTTAAGACAGTTTTAACATAACCGTTATGCTTGGCCTGCTAAGCAATCTTTAAGAAGAAACTCTCTGAACAACATTTCGGTATAACATTGAATGGAAGCTATACCATAAAAAGACTCTACTTTCTTGCAAAAACTAACTAAAAAAATTTTCCATGTACTTTTCATTTAGACAACACAAATACAAAACTTATGAGTTCCAAAAAATGGATCCGAATTGAAATTACGAACCACAAGTTATTTTGATTCCAAAAAAATTTGATCTGAGTCGCAGGAATTACAGGAATCTTCGTCAATTGTACTCAACTGGACATTTGAAGACTGACCTTGGAAATTGGTACACACTGGAGAACACAGCAACCCGACATTTTTACAGCCACATTTAGCACAAAAACCTTTTTGTAATTGCAAAAAATATGGTTGAGGAGTTTTTCTGGCGCAGGTGGGTGTAAAGTTTGAACCGGTTCCAGAATATTATCTATCAATTTCCAACCCCAGGCTTCTGGGTTCAGTTGATTGCATAGCCATTTTTAAACATGATAGTATACTAAAAAAAAGGGTTGGAGTACAAGCGATTAAAACTGCGGGGAAAAAGGGTTCCGGGGGGTTGATTTTCTTCAAACCACCAGGATTATTAGATTTTTTTAAAAAAAAACCAAACACCCCACCCCCCCCCACAAAAACCAAAAAAAAAAAAGGTGGCCCTCCAAAAAAAAAACCCAACTTTTTTATTTTAAAATAAAATTTTAAAAAAAAAAAATAAAACAAATATATGGTTTATAAAAAAAAAAAAAAAAAAAAAAAAAAAAAAAAAAAAAAAAAAAAAAAAAAAAAAAAACTTTCATGACAGCTAGTGGTGAAGGCCTACAGGGAAACCACGGTAAAAGAAAAAACGCGCCGAATACACGACCTCACAGATGGCGAGGAAATGTGTGCATAACATAAATAATGTGACTCTTAGAATCGAGATATCTCAGGAATGGTAACTCTAAGGAAAAAAGCTTTAAGACCATTTTTGTAGAGAATTTTAAGATCTACAACTTGGTTTCAGGTTTTTTTTATACCCGCCACACATAGTGTGAAGGGTATATTCAGTTTGTCGGAAAGTTTGTAACGCATTGAAGGAGACGTCGTAGACCCTATAAAGTATATATATTATTGATCAGCTCGATGAGACGAATCGATTTAGCCATGTCCGTCTGTCTGTCTGTCCGTCTGTCTGTCCGTCTGTCTGTGCGTCTGTCTGTCCGTCTGTCTGTCTGTTTATTTCTTCGCAATTTTTTTGATGAAGATATTTAGATATTACGCCGAAATTTGGAACTTAAGCTTTTCTCGGCAACGGCTATTATGAGTTCGAGAATTAGAGTGCCACGCCCATTTTTAGGTATAGCCCCCATACAAGCTTACCGTTTTTTTCTGATTTTTTGTATAAAAATTGTAATTATTTATGAATGTATTCGCTCCCAATTGTGTAAAAACATTTCTTTTGTCACCCAGTGTCAAAACCAAAATGCCACGCCCTCTTTTAGGCATAGCCCCCACGCCCATTTTTTGGTATAGCCCCCATACAAACTTTCGGACCATTTTCGATTTTTTGTTTGAAAATGGTTATTATTTATTCATGTATTCCCTCCATATTGGGCAAAAACTCTTCCAATATCATGGTGCCACGCCCATTTTCAGGTGTTTCTTGCATACAACCTTATCGCCCGTTTCAGATATATTCGCGAAATATGTTGTTATACATATCTGTATTTTAAGCTCAAAATTTTAAATTTATAATTGTGTGTAAACTTAGGTGACCAATGATGATTACACATAAACTCTTTAAAGATTCGTGTGACGGGTATTTAAGCTTCGGTTCTACCGAAGTTAACGTTTTTTCTTGTTTTTTGATAAAACTTGCCGTTTTCGAGAAAAGTCCAAAAAATTTCAAATTTTGACCTTTGACCGCGAATAACTTTTGTAGCCCACATAGGATCGATGGGGATTTTTACACTTAATTTGTAATGGTAAGCCCCAGCTCTCCACCAATTTTTGGCTCTCCGGGAATTATTGTTATTTGACCAATATTTTTATGTCTAAATTGACCGGACTATAAATTTATGAGAAAGTAAATTGGTTTTTAACGAGTAACCTTGTGTCTACAATTTTTACAATACTTAAGTTTTCGAAAGATACGAATATACTATATACTATGCGAAGAGGCAGTAAATGTGTATGTATAAAAAAAACTAGCAGAAAACAAAATCAAAATTTCGAATCAAAAATGTTTTAGAGTACTTGGGCTATGATCGTCTGAAGGCTCTTTGTCAGATTTTAGTAACTAAAAGAGGAGAAGACCTTGCTTGATTAGATGTCGTAGAAGTCATAAATATTTTCTGATTTATGCGGCATAAGTTAACGAATATTTCCACTTTTCATACAAGTTGTATTGTATTTTGAAGTGCCATTAAATATTTTTTATTTAAACATTACTTTTTCCAAAACTTTTTTTTAACAATTTGAAACAATTGAATTTTTTTTCTTGTGTTCTTTATTTGCAATCAGTCCCTAAGGGGACTATCAGCAGAATTGTAATGCATAACATTGACTTTCTACAAAGTATGCCATTACTTGGGAGTTGTTATTGGGGTTTAAAAAGGGTTGGGGGAGTGATGGAGGAGGGGGAGGATTTAAAAGTTTATGTGTGTGGCAAATCCAGGGGTGTAACCTCTTCAGTCGCCGAGTCGTTGTACTGTTATCCAGCAGATTTATGGCCAGAGGGTTGACATGGTTGTCCAGCCTATCCAGATATGCCTTAGTGAGCCTAGCCAGCTCCTGGCTTATGCAAGGGACTTCTAGTTCCTGGTGGATTTCTGCATTTGTATGATATGGGTGCGCCTCAGAAATGCGGAGAACCTTGTTTGGAAGATTTGGATTCTTTCCCTGTTGTTTCTCTTTGCAGTGCCCCAGAGTATTATGCCATACGTCCACATAGGTTTAAGTATGGCTTTGTAAGTGAGGGTTTGACCCTTAGTTTGATGGTGGACCTTCTATCAAGCAGCCACAGATGCTTGCGCAACCTCACAATTGAATGAAGCTAATAAAATTTTGAGTTTTCGTATAATTTAAAACACTGTTCATCCGAAGAATGTTCTTGGTTTCGTTAAAACACTTTGCGCCAATTTAAATGTCAATCTGTCCCCGCTTATATCTTCAACATTGAACTGTTTCTATTTATGAACTGTTTCTATGCATTAATAAACATTAAAAAAAAGAACACGGCTATTCTGTTTACGGAAATTTGTTCGTCTATCAACTGAATTTTCACGCCGCAGCACAAAGCACGCGTTCCGTAACGAAAATTCTTTCAATATATTTCGTACACAAAGGTGCCGTATTTTAAGTGGAAAATATTTAAGTAGAAATCAATGCAATTTAATGAAAAAATGTCTGCTTTAAATTTTATATTACGCGTTTCTCGTACGCCGTAGTTCGAGCTTCCTCCCAGTTCCATATCCAAGCAATTCCTGCTATACGACTGACCAAACAAATGCGTAAATTAAGTGCCACTTGTGAGTATTTTTTTTTTTTAGTACTTGTATATGTGTGTTTGGGTGCTTACGTGTGTCCTGTGTCCTGAGTCCTGTGCGTTATTCTGTCGCTTTATTTGTGTCACGATTCGCAAATTCCATGCATTCCATTGTTGTTGTTGTTGGTATTTTTTTTTTCTTTTTTTTTTGAAGCAAATTTATTTATCAACGTTTTTTATTTTTTTATTTGCAACACTCCGCTACTCGTTGTTGTTGTTGTTGTTTTTTTTAGATATGCTCTTCTTTATTTTTAATTTATGACAATGGCTGCGGCCATTGTTATCCTAGTTTGTTGTTCCCTGTTGTCCTGTTGTCCTGTTTCCTATGTTGTTGCTGTCATCGTCAGTTATGTTGTTGTCTTCATCTGTCATTTTTTTGTTGGTGTTATTGTTATTGTTATTGTTGTTGTTGTTTCTCTATTATTATTGTAACTGATGCTATTATAAATGCTTTTTCTTTGTTGCTGTTTTTTATTGTTGCTTTTGGGCCACGTTGCGGCCTTTGTTTCTCTTTGCTTTTATCGTGCTATACTATTCTCCTGCTTCTTTATTTTACGCTTTAACTTATATCTTTCACGTAACGCCTTCTCATTTCTGCATTTCCGTTTTTAAGTTGCCGCCGCCATTGTCCTTGACAATTTCATTATAACAGCTGCTTGTATTGTTTTTGTTTTTGTTATCTCAATTGTCAACGCTTTCGTTTTTGTTGTTGTTATTGTTTTTGTTGTTGTTCACTGCCGCATTTACGCTATTAAAGTGTCATGGAAGGCTTTATGCGTTGTATTCTAGACTAACAACAACAACAAATACAAATACAAATACAAATAAAACAATGCACATAGCGTGTCGCCATTATTATCGCACTTCCGTTTCCGTTTTATTTTATTTGTATTTGTATTTTTTTTTAACTCATTGTAAAATTATCGGTTTAAATTCTTAAGTGATTCCATTGAAATGCATTTAAAAAAAAACACACACAAATTAAGTATTTGTTTATGTTTCATTGTCAAATTTTTAATTGTTTAAATGAAACACAATGGATTGGGTACGCAACTGAATAATTGGTTATTTATTAAATAAATCACGTTTATAAATTTATAATTAGCTATGTAAATTTGTTCATAAACTATAAAAAAAGAAATCACTTTCAAGTAAATATAGGCAGTTGAATTTAATATAAATTTGCATTTCAGATTTTTAAAATGCTAAATGTTATGAAAAACAAGGAAAACGTTAACTTCGATGCAACCGAAGCATAAATACCCGCCACACGAATCTTTGGAAAGGTTATGGGGTGATCACTAGGGGTTTTATAATTTTAAAAAAAAAAAAGAAAAAAAAAAAAATTTTTTTTAAAAAAAAAAAAAAAAAAAAGAACGGAAAATTTATATGGGGGAAATAAAAAAAAAAAGGGGGCTGGAATTTTGGTTTGGAAATTGGAAGAAATAAAAATATTTTTTTCCCAATTTGAATAAATAAATTTATATATTTTAAACCATTTTAATAAAAAAAAAAAAAAAGGGGGGGTAATTTGGGGGGGGGCCCCCCTATAAAAGGAAGTGGTACTTTTTTTTTTATATTGGAGTTAGTAAGAATAATTTTTTTTTTTTTTAGGTAAAAAAATTTAAAAACAATAATTATTTTAAAACAAAAAAATTTAAAATTTTTTTTATTTGTGTGTGGGCTTTAAAATAAAAAAAGGGGGGTGGCATTTTTTTTAAAAACAAACAAAACCAGGCAAAGCAAAAAAAAAAATTAAAATCCAAATATCATTTTAATATTTTTTTAAAAAAAAAAAAAAAAAAAAAAAAAAAAAAAAAAAAAAAAAAAAAAAAAAAAAAAAAAAAAAAAAAAAAAATCAAAACCCCTCCCGCTCATAAAAAAAAAAATAAATTTTTAGGTATTTCTTTTCTCCCTTTAAAACCTTTCCAAAAATTCCCAAAAAAAAAAAAAAACCAACCAAATTATATTTTGGGGGTAATAAATATCAAATTGAGTTTGATCGGTTAAAGTGCTCCATTACAGTCGGCATTCGTAGATTTCAATGAGGCACCGCATTCTGCACATACCATGGCGCATTAATAATGTCTTGTTTTGAAGTATCTTTTAATGTTGGAGTTTTTCGTGGTACTCGTGATTGGCCTAATCCACTGGAAGTGACAATATAATTATTAAAAAAGAGTGTTTTTTACAACTTCGATTCCAATTTACACGAATCCGAGATGTAATAAAAAAATTCCGATTTCAGATTCGCATATGGAAAAGATTAATTCAGCATCAGGTGCATATTATCTTTTGATAAAATAACTGTTTAACTATGTAACCGCAAGTACCCTGCCTCTATCGGTGGTTGTAAATAGTTCTTTTCAAACATTTTTGTGACTCTAAACAGCATTCCCAGCGACCATTTTCGTAATCAATCAAACATTTTCCGCTCCTTCTTAAAAACTCAGTTTCTGTATAATTTAATATCCTGTACCTCAATGGTAAATAGGGTATATTATGTTTGTGCAAATGTATGATACAGGCAAGAGACGAAATGCTACACCCTATAAAGTATATATATTTTCAGTCGTCTGAGTCGTTCTAGTCGTTCTATCTGTCCGTCTGTCTATCATGTCCAGCCGTATAAAACTGAGACTATATTAGGTAGAGACACCATATTTGAAACTTAGACTCTTCTAAATCGTCAATTAGTCACTTACAAACGATTTTTCTATAGCCCCATTTTAAAGGGGTAACCCCATACAAATATGCTCTCAAAAATGTTGGGCTCTTGCTTAAAAACTTCTTTTTTTCATATTCTAGTAACTCTAAATTTAGTATAATTTATGCCTTTGATATTTAAAAAAAAAAAAATACGAGGTGTGTTCAAAAAGTATCGCGAATTTTGTGTTTTTTTTAAAATTATTTATTTATTCATGAATATCTATTTTGTCCCCCTTTAAAGTAATCCAGTCCCGATAAAATACACCTATGCCAACGTTTTTTCCAATCCTCCGAAACATGCCAAATAGTCCCTTTCGGTATAGCCATCAGCGCCTTCTTCGATTTAGCTTTTATGTCCTCAATCGACTCGAAACGCGTTCCCCGGAGTGGTCTCTTGAGTTTTGGGAATAGCCAGAAGTCACACGGTGCCAAATTAAGCGAATACGGTGGTTGCGGAACGACATTGGTTGGATTTTTGGCAAAAGTTACGAAATATCAGTACAGTTTAAAAAAAAATATCTTCATTTTTGGTACCAACCGAGACTTGACACGTTTGAGGCCCAAACCATCCTTCAAAATTGTATTAATTGATCCTTTCGATACGCCAATTTCATCAGCAATGTCTCTCATAGTTAATCGACGGTGTGCAAGCACTAATTCTTTTACTTTTTGGATGTGAGCGTCATCCGTTGAGGTCGATGGTTGATCAGGAGCTCTTCGTCTTCAACACGTTCGCAACCTTCTTTCAACAATTTATACCAATCAAATGTTGTTGATTTTGGTAGAGCTCGGTCCCCATAAGCCTTCTTCAACATTTTTAATCCATTTATTCCATTCAGAAAAACATTTGATACAGGTTCTTTGATCCATTTTTTTGAATAGGTAAAAATCGAAGACGATCCAAAACACGTGCAAGCCTAAGAAAGCAGCTTGTCGGCATAAGTGAGGGACATGAGTACCAACCTAAATTCGAATATTCGAACCCGCGAAAATTCAAAATTCGGGTAATGTTTTCCACCTCGTTCCTATCGTTTCCCCCTACGTGGGTAGGAACACATAGATGTAAACGGGTATATTCAGTTTGTCGGAAAGTTTGTTAACGCATTGAAGGAGTCATCGGACACCTCATAAAGTATAAATATTATTAATCAGCTCGATGAGAATCGATTTAGCCATGTCCGTCTGTCTGTCTGTCCGTCTGTCTGTATATCGTCTGCAATACGTTTTTCTCGGAAAGTTTTAAAGATATTGACCTCAAATTTTAAACTTAAGGTTTTTGTGCTCCTAGGCAGTTTTTTGAACCAAGAAACCAAGGTGCCACGCCCATTTTTAAATACTGCTTCGATACAAACCTAGCGCTCATTTTTCAGGTTTTGTATGAAAATAGCTCTTATTTTTGAATACATTCATTTTAATCTGGGTAAAAATCACTTCAACTTTTATCCCTATGAACATGTTATCGATATGACGAGGATCGGGCCACTATAACTTATAGACCCCATACAAAATCACCTTCTATTTTTTTTTATTTTTTTTAAAGAAAATTATTAAAAATTTGTGTGGTGGGTATTTGAGCTTCGGTGCTACAGTACCGAAGTTACCGTTTATACTGGTTTTTTTTTTGATTTTCTATGAAAATTCAGTACAAAAAGTATTGTTCTCGGATAAAACGTAAATTAAAGTACATAAAGTTGGGTGATCTTGCACTCAAGCATACCCGAATTCAGCATTCTTTCTTGTTTGTATTGCTTTTGATTTAAATAAAAACGTGTTTATAACTATTATAATATTCTCCTGTCAATGGATTTTGGGATGACGTATTTTAAAATCTTTGTAATATTGGAAGTGGAATTTTTTGATTTTTGGAATTATTTTTGGGATTTCTTAAGACACAGAAGTTTTGGAACTTTTCTCAAATGGCAGCGAAATTTTAGTACATTTTATTTTCGAAATATCTTTCTCTTTATATAAGTACCCGTAAACCGTTTTCTTTTATTATCATGGTGTGGTTTACTCTGAGTTCGTTCCAGATGGTCAAACGGCAAATAAAGAATTTTATTTATCCGTTTTGAGGAGCATCTGCAAAAACAAAACGAGCAGCGACCGTATTCACCAGATTTGTGACTTTTGTCCTGCTCCCAAAACGAAAATAACCTCTTCGGCGTGGGCGTTATGAGTTAATCGGTGCTATCAAACAAAAATAACAGGAGGAGCTGAATAATTTCAATTAAAATCTGTTCAATCAATGTTTCTGTTTCAATTTTTGCAATAAAACTCATTCAACTGATTATGATATGTTTACTTCTTGGCCATAATTGTTATGCTGTCATTTAACTTTAAAATAAAACTGGCTTTGAAAGTCTAAGCTTTCAACTTATCACAGAGATAAATTAACAAAAACCCAACCACTGAAATCTATTACTTCATTTCAATAGACTCGACATAAATGTCATGCAAAATCTAATGACTTTTAATGTTGATTTAGCCGCAGGTGTGAATAACTAATCACTTCCATTTGAATAATGTATAAATGAATGAATGAATGAATCGAAAATCAGGCAACCAAAAACACCGACAATTATAAGAAAGTACACAACGAACGAACAAATAAATAAATGATGGAGTAAATGATTAAATGAAACCTAAAATCAGAGTGAAAACATTTACGTTTCAAGTACAAAGCTACAACTACATCCATTTTGTAGATAAAATAATTTAAAGTGACACCGACGCATCAAAGGCATTTCGCGCAAAACCAAACCAAACAGCAAAAACAATGCCAACCACTTTAAATAAATAATTGACATTGAAATTAAACAAGGACAATTTCAGTAAATGTTGGTCGAATGCTCTGTAATCTTACGCAATGAAAAGTTGCTTCAATGGCAAAATAATTTCGCACGACTTGGCAATGTACACCAAAGTAAAGTAAGGGAAGGAATAATAAAATGGAGGACAGACATTTAATGGAATGCCGCATGGCAAACAGCTAAAGAAATGTGACTTGCCAAAAAAAAAAAAAATAATGGAAAAACTTCATTAGCAGTGATCACAGCAGAGCATAACTCTAAATGAAGCACCGGAAATAGCCGCAGCGGAAGTACATAGGCGGTAAATGAGCTTGGCGATATGAGAGACGACAACACTGATAGCCAATGTGGCAAATGTAATTTGTGTGAATGAGACAGCGTATATAGTACGTAACATATACTTCGCACTTTCTTTGTCATTTAATTGGTATATCTTTTATATTTTATGCTGCCGCTGGTCAAAATTTATGACGGAAATAAGAAATATGTATTCGAGTATGTATGTATCTGCATACTCGTAGTTGAGTTATTTCCGTAAAATGATGCAGGCATGAGCAGTGGACAGTTTGATAAGCGAAATTATAGTAAAATAGAATTTAAAGATTGACTTTATATACTTTTTTTTATTTAAATGAAAGTACAATTTAGCTTACTTAAAAATAGAAAGGTTATATGTACCAAAATAAATACAAAAATGTATACGCAGTGTTAGCAGAACGAACCAAAGTGTTAAAAGATGATAACAAATGTTTAAATTTCTTTAATATTCACTATCCACCAATGTTGATCAAAGAGAATATTATTAGTTGTGCAGCACAAATGTTTTTCAAGGATTCAAAGACCACATAAGTAGCATAATCAGCTCAACGAGACGAGTCGAAGTACATTTGTCTGTCTGCTTGTACATTCGTCTGTAGTTACACGTTTTGTTCGTTCCTGAAAGTGGGCCTTGGAAGATTACATATTGAAACAAAAGAAAAAAATTGTATTTTTCATGTTATTTTGGAAAATGTTAGTCCCATTTTTATTCATTTTGTAAATTAAGACAATTTCATTATAAAACAAGAAGAACGCTGAAGTCGAGTATGCTCGACTACAAGATACCCTGTACCCAATCTATATGTACCTTAAGTTAGGTTCTATTTGACTACCATACATCATTGAATTGGATTTTCATAGAAAAACTTAAAAAATCGGGTATATCTTTGATTGGGTTTATACCTAAAATTTTGTTGGGCCTACCCATATTGGTCTATTTCATTGGGACTATCATAGACATAATTTATACTAAATTCAAATTTTCTAGAATAAAAAGCAATGACGTTTTTATGTAAAAACCCAATATTTTATGGGGGTAAATTTGTATGGGGCTATACCTAAAATTTTGTTGGTCCTACCCATGTTTAGATATTTTATTGGGACTATCATAGACATAATTTTTACTTAATTTGAACTTCCTAGAATAAAAAACAATGACGTTTGTTTTATACAAAAACCCAAAATTTGGGAGTTTTTTTTTGGGGGAGTCTCCCTTAAAATTAGTCTAAAAAAAAATTGTAAGTGCACACTTGACGGCCTAGGAGAGTTTAGGTTCAATTTTTACCGAAAGCTCTACCTCTTATAGTCTTCGAAATAATCGTTTTCATACGGCAGACAGCATGACAGACGGACAGACGGACAGACGGACGGACAGACGGACAGACGGACGGACGGACAGACAGACAAAGCTTGTTCGACTCCCCTTCCAATGCTGATCAAGAATATATATACTTTATAGGGTCTATCTTGCCTCCTTCTGTCTGTTACATACATTCGCACAAACTTAATATACCCTTTTCCCTTTGGGTACAGGGTATAATTATGAAGCATAAGATGGTCCCAAATCGAACTAATGCATAGAAATTTATAAAGTTAAAAAGTAAAATAAGACAAATTTATAAATTTTTTTGCATTGAATCTTCACACATATCAGATGCTATTCTAACCAAATTCTTGCCATTTTTAGAATCTACGCTCCAAAATCATAAAAAATAGGTCGGTTAGAAAGAACCTCAGTTTTTGTGTAAATTATTGGGGTGCCCCAAAGAAAACGTGGATTTTCACATACAGACGGCGTTGATATAAACTTGATTTTTGGGTACCACATGAATTGAAAGAAATTCATTTAACAAACCGTTTCAACGCTTGTGATTTGCATCTTAAACGCAATGAATATGATCCATTTTGAAGCGATTCATAAATATAGATCATGGTCCAAGCATGATAAAGCGCCACAAATCATTTCAAAGGCTGATATTCACCAAAAAGATGATTATGCTGTCTGTTTGGTGGGATTGGAAGGGTGTGGTATATTTTGAGCTGCTTTCAAGGAACCAAACGATTAATTCGGATGTCTACTGTCAACAACTGGACAAATTGAATACAGCTATAAATGAAAAGCGGCCAGAATTGGTCAATCGTTAAGGTGTCATATTCCACCAGGACAACGCTAGTCCGAAAAACTGAGAGAGCTTGTCTGGGAACTTTTGATGCATTCACCATGTAGCCTTGACCTTGCACCGTCATTTGTTTTGGTCTTTGCAATGGCATTTGGTTAAGTTTTTTGCAGATAAAGGCCAGCAGTTCTATGAGCGTGGAAAAAAATTGTCGGTTTCTTTTGGGGCAACCCAATAGAAGAGATTGAAAGTTACGTTTTTCTATTAGTTTCCTTAATTTTCCTGAAAAGAGCAGCAAAAGAGCAAAAGAGATAGAAACTTTTAGATTTAAAATGCAAGGTAGTGTAGTGAAGTTATGTTAACATTTGGTCAATGGATCATTTAGCTGGTTCGAGTAGAACAAAGAGCAGTTTTGCAAAGTTTTTTATGAAAAAATTTTACCCTTTTCCTAGGCAGGTTCTTAATTTTCAATCATATTCCACTCCGATGACTGTTCCAAATGATTACAAACATCATGGACTATAATGTTAATGTAGATATGGTCCAAAACTCATATAAAACATATTTCACATACATGGATCATGTCCATACTTTACAAAAAAATGGAGGCGATTCGAAATATATTGGATTGAATATGGGTTCCGTTGATTGAGTATGAAATAAGCATGTATTGTAATGCAAAACTAAGCATCTTTTGTTGCGATTAATACAACGTTTATAGTCGAGAACCAAACAAAAGGCCGTTTGCAGTTAAAAAACAATTAGCAGTACCGAATAAATATAATTAATCAGGAATTTCTTGGTTCAATTTCGTTCTGGAAAGCAGGGACATGTGTAGAAGTGACCAAATGAAATATCGCAGAAAAAAGAATTATGTTATAGGCCGAATATCGAGCTTTAAATAATACACCCAATGTCTTCTTTGTAGTCTAAACACGTAGGTGATATTTTTTGGGCCTACATAATTATCTTAGGCCCCCAAACGAAGCCTAAATTTTCAATCGGGGGTGAGCGTGGCCTCAATATTAATTTATCGTATATTTCCGAAACAACTAAACCGATTTTAATAAATGGGCGATGAGCTGGGCGGTGCAAGTATTTAAGAGAAATCTCAATTCGGTAAACTTTTACTAGGACCTGTAAAGTATGAAAAATATGATTTTTAAGTTTAAACTATTTGTGAATTATAGCTCACTTTTTATTTTATTTGTAAATTATTTGTTAATACAAAGTGTATAAAAACTTCGTTACTACTCTGCATAAAGTTTCAAATTGCTTAAGCTATGCTTTCGTTCGTTTCCTTTTGTTTTTGTTTTTTTTGTTTTGTTTTTTTTTTTTTTTTGACAAGGTTCGTTCGCATCGTAGTTTTATTGCGAAATGCGAGTTGCTCGCCAACTGAGCACCACAGTGCGGAGCAGCAGCGAGTTCGTCAACTGTTTTATTAAATACTAGCAGGTACCCGCGGCTTTGATCGCGTTTTTTGTTCAACAAATTTGGGTTAAAATTTTTTCAATTTTAACAATAAAATCAGTGTTTTATTTTTCAATGAATTAAAATAAAGTTGGTTTGTTATTTTGGTGTAGCGAAACAGTTCACTTTTATCACTGTTTTGCTGTCACTGCGATTTTCAATTTGCAGTCGCTATAGACACTGCGACTCAAAAATCACTCTTTTTGCAAACATCACTTTCAACAGCGGTTTGGGTCTCGCAAGGTTTATATGTCAAAACTAAAGTGCTCTTAACATAATTAACCTTGATTCGTGCTACGATACCTGCTATTATTAAAAATAAGTATTTTGTACGGCTCCAGGATGTGTTTGAATGTTGTATTTAGGGTGGGTTTTCAAAATTAATGCAAATAAATTTATTCTATTTAGAAAATATTAAAATTGAAAAATTTAGCAACTATCAAGCTGCAACGCAAAATGTTCCTCCAAAAGCTCAGGAAAAATAAACTACTGAACCGATTGAATAAAAATATATAAACTTTAGTTATCTGATGCAATTTATGGACAAATATAAAAGTACGCATACAAATTTTATTATGTGATTTTCGAGTTAAGCACAAAGCTGCAAACCGGTTTTGAACCGAACTGGACTTTGACCCGAAACACAGCATTTTCGAACATTGAACCGAACCAGAAAATGGTTTTAAACTAAAAATCGAACCAAATAAGCAAAAAACCGTATACCTAGAATTTTCGAGAACCCCAAAATCTGTATTTGTACTATCTATAAAAGATTAATTAATAACAATGAAAAACGTTATCTTCGGTGGAACCGAGGCTTAAATACCCGTCACACGAATCTCTAAAGAATTTATGTGTGATCATCAGTGGCTTGGATAGAACATCGAGATGGGATGGGTGGGGTAATGAGAGGTAAGTTTTTTTATTCGTCTCATCGAGCTGATCAAAAATATTTATACTTTATGGAGTTTCCGATGCCTTCTTTAATGCGCTACAAACTTTCCGACAAACGGATAATACCCTTCAAAAATTTTATAGTTGCTTGAAGTTCGCCGTGGGAACATTAGAGCGAAATCAATCAATCTGATGGTCATAGTCATAAGACGGCTTAAGACGAATTGAAAAACAGCTAAATTTGAGATTGCTTAATTTTTACGCACTCACAAATATTGTAGCTACTTTATTTTACAATTTATTTTCATAAACAGAGCTTCTATGAATTTTAATAATAAATGCAAACTAAAAATAGACGATTTAATTTGGTCTCTTGGGCTTTTATATATAAGCAATTAAAAATTCATTATTTAATTTTTTATTCCACCAACACGTTTCGCCTAAAGTGAAGCCATCTTCAGGGACTCTTAACATTAATCTAATCTTGTGTTTAAATTTGTATTTTTTTAATCTTTTGTGACTTATGACCAGTGACGTCAAAATATAATTACTTGATATTATTTAACAAAGGTTTTTCTTAAAACACTACAACCGATCCGTGAGTCGACAATGGAAAAAAGCGGCTCATGAACCAAAAAACTTTTTTAGGGTTTGCAGCCCTGGCTTAAATAGGCTTAATATATTCGAAAAATAACTTAAGCGATGAAATAAATTAAATATCAGGTTCGAATTTAGTGACCCGAATCCATACTGTAATCATAATCAGGGTTCTAGGTCTGCCTTAAAAAAAAATGTTCAAACCTGTTCCGAGAAATTTTTATATTTTTCCGTCGTTTTGGATGCGTCATCTTGAACTTAGCTTTTAAAAGTAGACATAATTAGCAAAAATTTGTGTGCTATTTGAACTTTCTACTTCAAACTATATTCTAAATAAAGGGGGTCTCACGTTAAGAAAGAATGTCTTATATACAAACTTTGTAAAAGTTATGATATAGTGTATTGAAAAAGTTAGCATAACCGAAAATATATTTAATAGAATTTACAGAAATGCCGCTGGTCACGTTTATATACAATAAAAACAATGGCGTATTCCTACTATGTATGTATTTTGTATGCTTTTGCGTCTGTGTCAGGCAATGCATATACGGATTTAGAGTCCTTGCTGTAACAGGATATCTGCTTAGCTACAGTATACGCAACTAGGGAATATATTCGCTTTCGTTTTTTTTTTTTTTTGCTGTAAATACGCCTTTGGACACAGAAAACATAGCACATCGAGGCTTTTGATGGAATTTATAAAAGTCTGCTTGGCTTGTTTGTTTTTTTTTTTTTCGCTTCTTCTTCTTCCATCAGCGACTTTAGATTTTGTTGCAATAGTGCTGACTGCCATTGTTGTTGTTGTTGTTGCTGTTGGTTTATTTGTGCGCTTTGCACGTTTATCTTTGTTTGGCTTGGACACTGCAGAGTGCTTATTTTTTTTTTTGCTCTGTTTTGTTTAGAATAGAGCGTAGCTGTGACTCTCTACTTGCTGCTGTCATGCTTTTCATGTACACTTCTTATGGTATATTTGTTTAATTATTAAGTTTGTAACCTTAACAAAGAGATGACGTACGGACAGACGGAAAAACTTGCTGATTTTAAAATAAGTTAATCTCTGAAATCATTCTTAATAAATTTTTTTGAAATTTTCCAGAGCTTCCAAAAGTAGTTCTCTTCTAAAACTCGGGTAAAAAAAAATGGTTTCTGTTTATTGCTTTCCTTAGACCAGTCAGATTGGAAAATGATATACGTATTCGCTCGAACGATGAGCTGCATAAGAACATTGACAAAGTCAGGAACATTCAACTAGGGCTAGTCCCCTGCATCGGATGAAAGCAGAAGCTCCGGCAAGAAAAGTTTAAGTGCAAATGGTGAGCCATATTGGAGGGATGTGGTAGCGTGGACGTTCACCACCAGATGGAAGACATCAGCAAGATTGGTATTTCAAATTGGTATCAATGAGCACTGGAGCGAAACCCTACCTGCTGCCAAGGCCAATAAACGGCAATAGCGCCATATATACACTGTTTTCTCAGTAGTGGTGACGGGCGCTGCATTGCAAAAAGCGCTGTTATAGCCTTTTGCATGTATGTGTGTGTAAGCATAAATTTGTATGAGCACAAAAAGAGTATAAGAACTGTAAAAAGGGTTTCTACAAATTTAAAAACCAAAATTTCTATGAAAATTTTTTTTCAAAGTGTATAAAATCTTTAGTTCTACCAAAGTTTAAATGTTTTCTTATGGATCTTTTTTTTTTTTTTTTGTTTCTGCTTTTTTTGATGTACTTCATTGTTATTTGTTTAAATTAAAGATTAAAATAAAGCTTAGGCTGGCTTAGTATATAAAGTCGAAAGTATTTCATTTTTATAGGCACTTGGGCAAACATTTTCGTAAGCGGTTTTCATAATTTATTTTAATTTATTGAGTCGAAGAAAAGTACCTAACCAAAAAAAATTGAAAAAAAAGTTTTTAGTGTTTATTTTTAAATTTTGTTGTCGTTTTTTTTCTAAGCTACAAATGTGTTACTTTAATATCTTTTCACACTATTGATTTTATGGTAAAACTTTTCAAAAATTTATAATAAAACAACAAAATTTTTTTTTCTGCCTAAAAATGCTTTCAAAAACAATGAAAAATGGTAAAGTAAAACTTAAGCATTTGTAAAATGTTTATTTGGCTTTTAGTTGCCTCATAAAGAAAAATCATATCGATAAAATGCAATAAAAATAAAATTGTCAGAAATTTTTACAGTCCGTTTATTTTGAGATATATTTTAAATCGAAAAAAATTGTATATGTGCTGCTGAATTTTAAAATAAAATCAAGTCCAAAACTTAAATTATAATTCTGAAAACTTATTTGAATTGCAAATTAGTAAGCCAAATTTTTTTTTTCCATTTTATCTGCTAATAAGATTTTGCACAGCACAAACGGAAAGTGTTTCAGACAGATTCCTTGAATAGATTACTGTAAATATGTGCATGTGTGTGTGTGTGTGTTTGTATAAAAAACTTGTGCGTAACTGCCCTAGCGGCCATTATTTTTGCATTCATTTTCATTTAGAAATCGAAGTAGCCAGGCCAGGACAGGCGCTTGGCAGCTTTCTTCTTTTTTTTTTTGGTCGCTATTGCGTCTGTAAGGCTTACAACTTTCGACAGTTTAAGTAGCCAACGTCTAACCGCCGGCACTATAAATCATATTTCTGACTGTCGGCATTTTTTTTCTTCTTCTGCATTTCAGTTTACCATTGAAGCGTAACAAAATTTATAAATATGTTCTAATTCACTGGGGCATGTGGCATACAAAAAAAAATAAGAACGAACGAAGACAAAAATATGTATAATCAAAAAAAAAAAAAAATTAAATAAAAATATTGGCATAAATTTGCGGCTAAGTCTGTCTGTCAACATTGATTTTATTTGAAATTCAGACATTTTTATTAAATAATTTCTTAAACTTTCTTAAAGTGCTTCAAATGGTCACAGGTTTGATGAAAATGTCGTGATTTGTATACATTTCAAGCTTTCAAAACTATAAAATTTAAATTCTACCTGATTATATTCCCAAGATAATGAATATAAACTAATAAGACAAATCGTTTTAATTTTCCCGGGCATTATGAATCTGGCTATTTTTTTTTTCATTCAGTAGGACCTTAACTGACAACTATGTATGTCAAATTTTGAGACCTTAGCGTCAGTAGTTAATGTGGCACGCTTGTTTTTTAGTCAACAACAATAAAACATTTTTCGACCTTGATTTTTGAATAGCACCTTTGAGACAGTATTTACTTGATTGGTTTACAGTTTCAGGATCGTATGCCTAACTCAATGTCTCATCTCCAGTAATATTGCGTTTGATGGCGCTGTGATAGTCAGAAATCATTGTTTCACAGACTCTAAAACGACGTTTTTTTTCCGAACAAATTGAGTTGTTTCGGAACCAAACGAGATGAGACGAGCTTGAGACCTAATTGGTCTTTCAAAATCGATTGTATTGAACCGAATGATACGTTGGTAATGTCAACAAGGTCTCTAATTGTCAATCGACGATTTTTGAGCACAAAATTCTTGATCTGGTTGACGTGGTTGTCATCGGTAGACATGAATGGACGACCAGGACGCTCATCGACTTCAACTTGTTCTCTGCCTTCTTTGAATAATTTAAACCAATCAAAAACACTGGCTCTTGTCAAAACATTATCACAAAATGCTTGTTTTAACATATCCAATGTTTGGGTTAACCAAAATTTAATGCAACTTCTTTGTTGAATTTTTGTCTAAAAATCGAAAAATGTGTTTTTTCGTCTTTTGGCCCCACTACCTACTGACGCTATGGTCTCAAAATTTGACATAGATATCAGTTAAGGTCCTACTTAAGGAAAAAAAAGATCGCGATTCCTAATGGCCGGGAAATTAAAAACTATTGCTCTTATTAATTTTTGTTCGCAGTGTTACTGTTCGACCAATATTTATAATAATGGGTGATTTTTTAAGAGTTACATTCTTCAGATTGGCAGCACTGATTGGATTGCCAATTGTTTAAATTTATTACAAAAATTCGTGTCTGTGAAAAATGTGCATCGTTTTTTACGACCAAATTATGGTCGTCATAATCGACCTGGTGAATCAAATATTCGTGCTGTTATCACCAAATTTGTTGGACATTTTATCATCGACTCGCATGCGTACAGTGCGTACCGGAGAAATTATTGCAGCCGTAAAGGCACATAAAATTCAACTCCAGCAAGAATTGAATGACATACCACAACGTCTAATTTTTGCATACAAATCCGCTGGCTGGCTCGACGGTTACGCAAACAAGCAAAACTGTTGCATCTGATGTGATAAATAGCCGCATGCCGTACAAGAATTACCGATGCATCCCGAAAAAACGACAGTTTGATGTGGTTTATGGGCTGGTGGCATCATCGGTTCATTTTTTCGTCGAAGACGACCGTGGAAGAAAAGTTACGTTACCATGATACGCCTATGTTAAACAATCGACATGATGGAGGATGAATTTGGTGAGCAGCTTATCTCTCGAAATGGCCCTGTGAGTTGGCGCTAAGATCATGAGATTTAAAGCATCTTCAATATTTCTTGTGGGGTTGTATGAAGTCGGTAGTCTATGTGGACAAGCCGAACACGATTGAAGCGTTACAGGATAAAATAACACGCGTTATTCGTGGAATAGAGACCGAAATGCTCGAAAAAGTGACCAGGGACCTTACGAATGGACCTCTTGAAACGGAGCCACGAACAACATTTACATGAAGTTATCTTTAAAACGTGAATGACAAAGGTCAATGTATCGATTCCATTAAAAATTTTGAATATAAGATGCATATTTCTATATTTTATTCGATTAAAAAAAAAAAAACTACGCTTAAAAAATCACCCGTTATTATAACATTTCAGATCCTATCAGTGTGTACTTTATTTATTTATACAAATATTTCAACTTTATCGATGTTTGATTACACAATTTTATTTGAAATCTACATCCGCAATACACAATATTTTGAAAGTACGCATATTCCCGAGTAAAACGGACGTTTGATGGAAAAAATTCTATAATAATTGACGAAGTTATAATTTTTTTAATAAATATTGGTTACATGGTGTAATTTTGTGAAATTTTTTTTACTAGTAATTATGAATAATTTAAGAAACTTTATACCAAACCGAAATAGTTTTTCCAAAAATCAATGAAGCTGAAAAATAAAAAAAAAAATAAAAAAAAAAATTCTTTTGCCTTGAAAATATAGAGAGGTATCATCTGAAACGTCATAATATTATATACACGGTTCAAGAGGTATAAGGTTTTTCTTTTTAAAACAGGTTGAAATGTAAATTTCGATTAGTAGTTAACTGATTTATTGTCACATAAGTGAAAAAAAGAAAAAAAAAAAAAATTAGTTTTTTAACCAAAGGTTCAGATAATACTTAAAGATAATACTTCCCAGCTATTTAAATTTTTTTTTGCAAATTAAATAGAAACGCGAAAATTTGAATCATTATTATCTCAGGATTACAATCAGAAAGGATTTCAATATTTTTTTGGTAGCATAGAAATGTATCCGAATCTAGAACCAAGCACCAATTGTGGTTTTCGTCGATATTTGCATCAAATCTGTAACTGTTGAAGTTCTGCGCCTTAAATAGATACTTATTCTTATATTTTTTTCCTTAATAGCTCAAAAAATTGATTTATTATTTAAAGAACCTATTTTATTTTTGCATAAAAAAAAAAATCCAATAAAAATATTTATTAACAAATTACAAATGTAATAAACAAAATGATTATTCAGTAAATTATTTATTATTAATTTGCAAACAATTTTGGCAGCGCATAAAAATCGCTTTAAATGCGCGTTTTATCTTAACACAATAATTATGCAACGATAAAAACATATGATTTCTTTTTTATAGCCGAACAAATGGCTTTCCAAAGCGTTACTATTGTATTCATAATTATATTTTTATGCGAATTATTATTATGTTTATATACATACTCGTACATATATGTATATATACAATATCTGAGCTGTCATCTGTTCCATGATATTTTACCATTTTAATGTGTCGCTCAGTCATACATAATACATTTGTATTTATTTTTGCTTATTGGAAATTTTATGCCTCGTCGAAGTCAATCGTGCGGCATAATAAACGCGTTGCTGCGCATAAATGAATTTAATTACAGAAATCATAAAGTGGGTTTCACTGAAAGTTTGTAGTATAGAACCGTACATGAAAGCAATAAAAAAATTTGTTAATGAGATAATTGCATTATTATATCTCTGTTCTACAACAATGCGAAGAAAAAGAAAAATCTAAGAAACTATTAAATATTTTAATTTAATATTTAGAATAATCTTTGAGAAGATTCTTTAAGCAATAAGAATGCTTGTCGTTTTGGTTATTGTTAACAGCAAGCCTCAGTAGACATTTCTTGAATTTGGAGTAGTGGAAAGTTGGTTTAGAAATATCTTTAGGTTTTCGGAACATCCATTTTTATACCCGCCACACGTAGTGTGGAGGGTATTATCATTTTGTCAGAAAGTTTGTAACGCATTAAAGCGAGACGTCGTAGACCTATAAAGTATATATATTCTTGATCAGCACGACGAGACGAGTCGATCTAGCCATGTCCGTCTGTCTGTCCGTCTTTTGTCTGTATGCGATTCATTCGCTCAGTTTTAGAAGATATTGACCTGAAACTCGGAACTTAAGCTTTTTCTCAGGTCTATAGCAGTTCAGGAGTTAAAATCAAAGTGCCACGCCCATTTTAAGGTATAGCCCCCATACAAAATTACCGCCCATTCTCGAATTTTTGTATTAAAATAGGTATTATTTATGAAACTATTCACTCAAATTTGGGTAAAAACACTTCTAATGACATCCATATATCAAAACCAAGGTGCCACGCCCATTTTTAGCTTTAGCACCCATACAAACTTATTGATTATTTTTGAATATTTATATGAAAAAGTAATTATTTATAAATGTATATAAGCCACTTATGATAACACATAAACTATTCAAAGATTCGTGTGACGGGTATTTAAGCTTCGGTTCCACCGAAGTTAACGTTTTTCCTTGTTTAGGTCAAAATTTGTATGCAGTTGAAACTAAAAACAATTGTCTCTGTCCAGCAGAGCGTAGTACGTGGGTTTGATATTAGACCCAACATTTAACTGGAATGATAACAAGAAACGGGTCAAGAAAGCACCTATTGCCTTATATTCCTGCTCAAAACTTTTTAGCTGGAATTGGGGCCAAACGCCGCAGAAGGTGTTGTGGCTCTATACAACAGGTGCAATTGGAACCTGCCCCACAGAGGCTCTGAAAGCTCAAAGCATACTTCGCCTGAGTGAATCAGGTTTCTGGTCATCTACTATCAGGTTTCTGGTAGAGTTAACCGACTCGAAAAATTTTCTGTTCATAGTTATAGATTTTCAAAAATCTGATCTGTTGGGATGCAATTCTAATCTGCGGTGTTTGGAGTAGGGAGGAGCCAGGACCAGGGCGCCCAAATTCCTTGACAGGATATTATTTTTAGTTGAATTTTTCAAAAAAAAAAATTTGTGTCCTTAAAAAACACCAGAAATAAGTCCCATTTATCGAAGAATATACCAGTCCTTATAATCCCATGTCTTGAAAATGCCTGTTTCCGTAATAGCTTAACAGGATTTTTGGATATTTTTTATAAAACCAAAAAATAGAAGTGTAGTTCGATTGAAAATTCCGCATTATTTTGTTAGTGTATACATAAGGATGCCATTTGAAGTGATTTAACCTAATTTTGAATGAATACATTCATAGATAATACCCATTTACACTTTCCATGACACTTTCCTTTATATAATTGATTCAGTCGTTTCCGAGAAAAGCTTAAGTTAAAAATTTCAGCTTAATAACTTCAAATCTTGTCCGAATTAATTGCATAGAAATAAACAGGTAGACCGACAGACGGATGTGGCTAGATCGTTTCTAATAGTCGAGCTTATTAAGAATATGTATAATTTATAGGGTCTACCATGAATCTTTTTAAGACGTTGCAATAATAGATCTTTTAAATAATAAATAGATCTTTTAAGTTTCTGAGATACAAAAAAAAAATAGTTATGAAGATTGTCATTTTCAATACGCTTCAAAAGTGTCAGTGTCCCCCACTTTATTAATTTGGCTTACTGATTTCTTTTTCAACAACTAAAACATAAAATTATTATTTGATTTTTTTTTTTGTGGCATTCATGTTAATTTTTATGCTCGCTTTTTCGATTAGTTTTGGCTTATTTACTCATTAGACTTGTTGCTACAAGTTTAACTGATTCTATTCAAAAAATATTTTTCATGCGTTTAAGTTAGACGCGTAACAGGTACTTCAGTATTTTCTTTTTTAAATCGTTTTTTTTATCTCTCTTTCTCTCTCTCTCTCTTTCTCTCTCTTTTGCTCTAACGACAATTAAATTATACAATTTGCTTATTGTATTGTATAAACTTGTTATAGTTCCTTTGTAATCGTCATAAGCTGCCATAAGGAATAGCAACAACAACAACAAAAACGCCTATAAAAGCGATTCAAGCTGTTTATACATTAAAGTCAAAAGTTATAAAGTGCAAGGAAATGCCTATGGCGTTTTGTTGTCATCGCCAAAGTCCTTGTGCTAGGACGACACAACGATGAAGCGTTGGCAGCATATTTTGAAGCAGAGTTGCATTTGTGCTTGCTGTCAACATTGGCGACAGCTAAAGCCACAGTTGCAACAACAACAACAACAACATCAAAAGTAACAAACAGAAAGTTGCTGACATTTATGCCACATGCCACATGCCAGCCTTTGGCTCTTTTATAAGTATGTGTAAAGAATATACATACATACACACATGTTGGTATTTCTCTGTGCATGTGTGTGTGTGAGAGTGCCCGAGTAAGCTGTGAAAAATAAGTACTGTTGGCAAAATACTTAACATAATCCAATGGTAGCAACAGCAGCACCAGCAGCAGCATGCCACGAAAGGCAATTGCTGTTGCCCTTGTTGCATGCAACAGTCATCACTGGCGGCAGCAACAATAATAATAACAACAACAACAACCACATAAAATATATGTAAGCTGTTGCCGCTGCCAAAAGGGGTTTTGCTACATAAAAAAAGTGAAAAAGTGCAACAAAGAGCACCATAAAAGCATAAAAGTCTTGAAAACTGGCAGTAAATAAGGAAATTTCTTTATTATAGAAGAAAAAAAAAATGTCTGCAAGTGAATAAATTTTGTAGTTGAATGTGCATTTGAAAGGCATTTGTGTGCCAGTGGCATGCCACATCATCATTGTTAACATTTTTTATGGATTTTTTTTTTTTATTTTTTTTTTTTTTTTTTACAATATAAAAAAAATACAACTTGCGACAAAATTAAATTCATTTTAATTTTTTTTTTTTTAATGTTTTAACTGAGTCATTTGTAAAACCGTAAACTGTGTTGCCATTTTAGCTTATTTAAAGCTAGATTAAGCTTATTTTAAAACAGAAAAAGCTTGAAAATATTTGAAATGTTTGTAGGCATAAATCTAGCTAGAGATTGTAGACCCTATAAAGTACATACATATATTCTTTATCAGCACGACGAGTCGAGTCGATCTAGCCATGTCCGTCTGTTTGTCTGTCTATAGTTTCACGTTTCATTTGCTCAGTTTTGAAGATATTGAGATGAAACTTAAAACTTTAGTTTTCTCAGTCCTGAGCAGTTAAAGTGTTAAAAACAAAGTGCCATGCTCATTTTTAGGCATAGCTCCCATACAAATTTTTGATATTTTTAAAATAAAAATGGTTTATCTATGAAGCGATTTCTGCCAAATACAGTAAAAACACTTATAGAAGGACTCATGGTTGAGGTGGGATCACTATATAACCCTTATAAAAATTGAACACCAATTTTTGAGTATTTGTATGAAAAACTTATATTTTTGAAGCGATTTATTTCAAATATCTTCCAAGAGTAAGTGGCAACCTATGATCAGAATAGGACACATTGATTAAAGTAGCATTTTTATAGCACATAGCCCCTTTACCGCGCACATAAGTTATTCTAATCATTGTGTTTAGGGTATTTAAGCTTTGGTTTACCACAGACGTTAACGTTTTTTCTTCTTTTTTTCTAGTTTTGAATAAAATATTGATTTTCTATATATTAACGGGTAAGATTAAAGATCCCAACAAAAATTGTTTGATTCTTTATTTGCTCAAACAAGTCGGGCACGACGTGGTCTTGATGCAAGTCTGGCATCGATCGCCACTGCACCAAGTTGTCTTGTGGATGTCGAAGTATTGAAATCTGGTGCTACCTAAGACCGTATTACGGCTAGTGGTAAAGTCAGTTAGTCTTTCTACATTTCAATTATTGGTGTCATGTTTTCTAAATTTTCCGAAAGTTGGTCAAAAGATTACAATTTTCATGAATGGAGCCTAGAGGTTCATAGAGGCATTCAAAACGCTCATAGAATTAATTTTATGTTGAAATATTGAGCCTTGATGCGTATCGATGTTAGGCACTCGCCTCTAGAGAAGAGACACATACTTTTCTCATGGCCACCGTTTGCTATTAAAGGATCGCACATTCCATGAGCATATTTTTAAATCGTGGTCCTTAAATTATTTCCGGGGTTTATTATCATAAGCAGCATATTTAACAGTAAAGACATCCATAATCCACCTGGAGTACTTCTAATTGTTCTATCCATTATTGTCCATGTTTTATCTATGTTTCGTGCGTACCTTTGGTTTTGAGTTGTTTGCCATTTGAGGGAACCAAACTACCTGCAAACCAACCGCAACCGGGGAGAAGTCTCTTAAGTTGCCTTTTATGTCTATCTGAGCCTTCTTTGTTGGAATCTTTGACAGCCCATACACCAAAGGATCACATACGAAACAACGAAGCATTCGTTCCGTATTAAAAGCGAGAAGAACTTAGTAGTCGACCCATTATAGAATGAAATTCTTTAGTTGAAATCTTTTTACATAGCACTTCGACTCATTTACCTTTACAATCCCAACAGCATTTCTTTTTAAATAATAATAAAGGTGATTTGGTTTGGGAGACCCCAAAAATTCAGTTCTAAAAAATCATAAGATTTCTAAATACCTGCACCCAAAATCCCTTGAGAGGTAAATATTAGGACATGATAAAATTTTTTATATGAAGTTGAATTTTCATTCAAATTCTAAATATTTTGGGTATTAGGAGCGGAAATTGGGAATGTAGGTTTATGTCACAAAAATATTTGAAAAGAACTATTTGTGACACCGGATCATGGCCGGGTATTTCGGCTAGTATACTATATAATTTTTTTTTTTCGAACAGTCGAAGAAAAAAATGTAAAGCAGATAGAAACTTTGTGTACTTAAATCTTCTTAGAAAACACCATTACTTTTATTAAGGGGATTTAATTGCAGTCCGCTATTATAAGTAAGGATCTAAGTATTACCAAAAATTTCAATAATATTGCAAACTGCAGCATTTTCAATTCCAAAAGTCTATTTATAAAAAAGCAATTATATAATACATAAACTATATGCGTAAGTAGGTAGCTACTAAAAAATACTGCAGTACGTATAATTTAACAAGAGGAACAACATTTTAATAAGCCATTTAACACTGTTTTCTTTCTTTCTTTCTTTGTATCCTTTTGTATAATTTATGCATTTAATGTCTTTTGTATTTCGAGTGCTGCTGGCGTCGTTCGTTACTGTGTCGTCTGCAACATCATCATCATCATCGTCATTACCAACAACATTATAATCATCATCATCATAAGAAGCATTATTGTTGCAATAAAATTTTCATAAGCATTTATATGCAATTTTACAAGATGTGTAAACAACCAACAACAACAACAATAATGAATACAACAAAGAACACAAAAATTGCAGCAGAACGTGCGGAAATCAAAGCACATTTGTAATTGCTGTCGTCGTCGGCGTCGTCGTGTTGCGGGGCGACAATTTCTTTTACAATAAAAATGAATATTATGGCCCAAAAATTTTTGACAAGTCATAAACAGTTTCTTTATGTGAAAGGTGATTACTATTGTATAAAGTATTGCAACTAAATAAATATAAATTCACTTAACACTTGCGCTAATTAAAACATAAATAATTCTTAAAAATGTTTTTAATTTTTGCAAAGTTCAAATGTAACTCGCTCATTTACGACCAGTGTTGCCAGATTTTACGCATCAAAACAAGCTGGTTTTCAAAAAAAAAAAAAACTATAATAAGCTGCAAATTTAAAAAAAAAAAAAACAGGCTGAAAATAATCAAAACTTTGAATACTCCACATAAAAAGGAATAGAAAATTCAAAAGAAAAGCTTATATTAACGGTATTCATTTCATAAAACACTCCTTCAGCATCCTTTTTTTCCAATACCTCAAAATAAAACTTTAGTGTAACTTCGATACTTTCCCAATGTATTAAATGAATTTTTTTAAATTCGAAATCATTTCATTTATATACAAAAATAATATCTTATATATAATATCTTATATAAGGTTGTCAAATATCTCCCTTTCGCCTTTTTGTCTTTTGAATTTCGGGGCTATGCACAAAAGCGCTACTGAGCTCGTATTGGGCAATACTATACATCATTTGAAAGGTCTTGACATAACCTACAAAACGACGCTGTGCATGGTTAGGAAACTGCATTCAAAAGTTATAGACGTGTAAACATGGAGTTCACTAACGCCGAAATTCGCGCTATTTTGAAGTTTTCTTCATTAGCAGCTAGAGAAACGTTCCGTGAGATTAATGGTGTTTTGGGGGATGGTACTCTATCACTTCGAACCGCGGAGGAATAGTTTTAACGATTCAGAGCCAATGAAAACGACACCATTGATAAGCCAGCCGGCGGAAGACCTGTGATGACGAATACCAATCAAATCATGGAAAGCATCGAGTTAGACCGGCATGTGACATCTTGTGACATCGTCCAAGAGATGGGAGTTATTCACCAAACCATTTTAAACCATCTGCAGAAGGCTGGATAAAAAAAAAAAACTTGATGTTTGGGTGCCGCATGATTTGACGCAACAAAAAAACCTTCTGGACCGAATCAACGCCTGCGATGTTATGGCGACTGGCGACTAAAAATGGATCACATACGACAATATATGACGGCCAGGAATGTTTTGCTGTGTGCTCGGTGGGGTTGGAAGGATATTATCCACTATGAGCTGCTCCCATATGGCCGGACGCTTAATTTTACCATCTACTGCGAACAACTGGACCGCTTGAAGCAGGCGATCGACCAGAAGCGTTCAGAATTGGCCAATAGGAAGGGTGTTGTGTTCCCACCATCACAATGCCAGGCCACGTCAGAAGCTACGTGAGCTCGGATGGGAGGTTTCATAGCATCCACCATATAGCCCGGACATAGCGTCAAGTGTTTACCACCTGTTCCTGTCCATTGCAAACGCACTTGGTGGTGTGGAGTTGGTCTCAAAAGAGGCTTGTGAAAAGTGGCTGTCCGAGTTCTTCACAAATAAGGAGAGGGGTTCTACAAGGGGCGTATTATGAAGTTGCCGTCTAGATGGAAACAGATTATCGAACAAAACGGCGCATATTTAAACTAAATCCGATGTAGATTTTCAATTTTAATACGAAACTGCACATTGAAAGCACGAAATGTGTTTTATCGTTCAGACAAACTTCCTATAAAATTTAACTAAATACTGAAATAATGGCAGTGTTGAGCAGTTTCCTAAAGAAACGTTGCACAAGTTTTTAGGGTGCACCAAAATATTCGAAATTTATTTTTTTTCACAAAATGTTGGAATAAAAATTTGATGCTTTGTATGAAAATCTTGTTCACTTAAAGTCAATTCAAAGCAGTTAAATGCAAAAAAAAAAAAGAAATTATTTTGTTTGCGTGTCGATTTGTGTGCTGCGTTGATTTTTTTTTTGCTACACACACACACACATACACACATGCGTGTCATGCGAAGTCAGTAAAAGTTTTGCATTTTAAGTAAAATCTACAAAATAACATAATAAATGGGATGTGTGAATGTGGCATAGAGTAGTGCATATAATATTAGTATAAGAGCAACATTTTGTAGCAGAAAAATATGTGTTGAGCTGCAAAACTTTTTCATTAGAAACTTTTTTTATATTTTTTGCTGCTGTGGCTGACGCAGCTAGTTGCATGTAGCAAATACCCAAAAGGCAACAATACACACACACACACATACACACGCAGCATGCACAGTGAGTATACAAAAAGTATTGGAGGGCGTGAAATTCTACACGCAACTAAATGTATCTATGTGTATGTGTGTGTCCTTGTATTTTCGTTTAGTTATAGTTAGTGTGGCATATATAAAAAAAAAAAAAAATATACTCGTATATAAGAAATATTTATATTCTTTTTATCAAATCATTCCCTTAGATTTTTGGCGAAAAAAAGTTTTCTAATTCCATTAACGTATCTCACAGTTAGCTGACGAAAGTTTTAGCGTTGCGCAAAATTTTTGTTGGCCATGAAATATGTTTAAGCGGACACAAATCTATATGAATGTGTGTATCTGTGTATCTGTGTGTGTGTTGCTTCTAATGTAACTAAGATAATTTTTCATTCAATATAAATATTCGCTCATGTGTACAGTAACAGTTTGATTATTTTTTTCGTCTAATATCTGCGATATAAAGTTTGCTTAACTTTTTAACATGATTTTTTTTTATTATTATTTTTTTTTAGCAATCAACTTTAAATACGAAATATTTCAATGGCTCGCTTGTCTATAATCTTCGCCTACCTTGACAGACAAACAGACAGACGGACAACAGTTGAGACAGATACATAAGTTTTGAACGCTGCCGCTACTATGTTTCTTATTGCCAGTTGTACTCCGCCCCATTTTTAACTTTCAAATGAGTTTACTGATGGCTTTAATGAGCTGTAGTTGTGTACAGATTTGGTTTGTAATTTTTTTTTATTTATTTAAATAAATCTGCTGCTTCTGTTACTGGCATTTTTGCGCTTGAGCGCATTTTCTTCACGCGCATTCAATTCAGGCGTCATGACTACAACACTGCCAGAACACAGAACACGCCGTCAGCATCCTTGTTTTCCTTTGTCGTCGTCGTCATCGTCCTCTTCATTGCTGTCCGTTTATATTTGTTAATGAAACAAAGTTTAAAATTTGTATCACTCGTGCGCTATTTAAATAATTTGCCAGTTTCATGGCCAGCATCACGCTTTTATTTCTGTTTTGTACTGTCATGACAGCAGTTTGGGCCGTTACTGTTTGTGAGGGTAAATTTTGTGTGTAGCGTGTTTCAAAAGCTAAGAAAAAACTTAACTGAATAAGAGATTTGTGTGTTGCTTTTAATACAACGAAATTTCTTTATTCAACTTTTTATTTGCGCTTTTTTTATTTTGAAAATTTTTTGTTGTACACTTTAGCAATATTTTGGAGTATGCTGCTTTGGTTAATGCTTTTGTTTTGAATTAAAAAAAAATAATGATGAATTTAAGTTATGATAGACATTTTTAGCACTTCATACACTAGGTAGATCGATTATTGGCATATATATATCAAGTTAAATCAAATTATTTTGAAACGATATTTAATATTCAAATATCGATACATATCGATACATTCTGATACATCTCGATACATCTCGATACATCTATTTAGGCCTTTACGTATTGTATGATGTATCGATACATCAAAGCATACTGACATAAAGCAATACGTATTGATATAATCGATATTTATCGATATTTGGCAAAACATATAGATATATTTCGATTCTTAACGATACTTATCGATACTTATACAATACTAATCGATTCTTTTCGACACTTATCGTAATTTATTGCAACATAGCGATACTTATCGATATTTATCGAAACATAGCGATATGTTAGGTTTAGGTGGTCGACTGCTCAGGCGAACACTGCAACACTTAAGCCAAAAGAGGCCCATTGGGACGACACTTGATCTCAAAAGGCAGTTCAGAGGCATAGTAACATATGCTAACGCCATTTTGTAGCCTTAAAATATTTAGATAGGCTTCTGGCTTCGATCATGGCTTATTTCCAACAGATCTTTTAAGAAGAACTTTTAAAAATGTTCGAACATTTTTTTTACTTAGAGCTGGACAATGGCAGATGAGATGTTCAATACGTTCTTCCTCCTTCTCATTGCCACAGCTTCTACTAGGGCTGTGTGATTGTTAAAAATAACCGATTTTTGATGATTTAAAAAAAAAATTTTGTTTGTTGTTGATTAATCATGGTTATCAAAACAAAATTTTATTACTTAGAATAAGTAAAGACCTATTTTTTTGCTTCTCACTTCAAAAAGTTTTGTTATCACACACTCCCGTGGTTACTTTTCTGCATATGATAAAACCATGCGTACGATAATCAATGCCGCGGCTATAAACTACTTGATTATTGATTTTTGATTAATCGATTATTTTTTCTTGGACAAAATAATCGATTTTTTATTAATTAAACGATTAATCGCACAGTCGTAGCTTCTACCAAATTCATTAAAGGAGACGCCGTGCCCTGCTAGCATGAGTGGCTATGAGGCTAAGTGATTATACTGTGGTCACTGCTATCAGTGAGGAAATATCGGTTCTATTCATTTTGAGGATATCATATGACCAATTACTATTGTAAGCAGACCAGGTAATAGTGGAAACGACGCAAGTTGTTAAGTTGCACCACTTTCTGTTTGCAGTAAATATAGTTTTCTATTTTATAAGCAGCCTGCAAGTAGCTAGGGGTGTCCCAACCATGTCCTTCTTTGGAAGGATATGGGTTGTGGTGCCCAGCCTGGCAAATTCGTCGTGCTATGCAGTTATTCTCAATATTAGTGTGCTCAGACATAGCGATACTTATCGATATTTATCGAAACATATCGACACACACATTGCAATAAATATCGATACCTATCGATGTATTTTTTATTTTTTAGGAACAAGCGGAAAATATCGTATGTCTATTTTAAAATAGTTTGTAAAATGCTGTGATGCAGTAATTTTTTTTTTTTTTTGGGCATCCTTAGTAGCACTAAAGCTTCTTCCGTATACCGTATTTTCATATTAGACTGTTTAAAAACTTTATAAATTTAATCTGGTATATATTAAAGCTACACACACAGTCAGGCTCCCATTTTTGAAATTAGTGATTTACTTTTCAAATAAATATTTATAATTTTATAATTTTCAAACAGTTCAAGCATATCAATATAGGAGTTTCTGTTGTGTTGAAAGGTTCGTCTGAAACAACCACATTATTTATAAAGCATATTTTCATGTCCCATGTTGTGGTCTCACATTCGAGCACGGAGAAACTTTATTAATATGTTTAAACTGTTTGGGAATTATAAGATTAAAAGAATTTATTTGAAAGCTTTAAAATAAGATTATTTTACTAAAAGTATCTATATGGAATCCATGATACAATTACACCAGGTAATATAAAGAGATACTTTTTCTCTCAGCTTTCGTCGATTGCTTAGTTGTTCTGCGTTTGTCAAAGTGAAAAAGAAACATTACCAGAGGAAAACAAAGAATATTCTGTTTTCTTTACAAGTGCAAAATCTGCCATCTCTTTCTTACTCATACGTTTCACAATATCATTGATGTAGACCGCTTGCTACTACCTGTAGTAATTGTATCTATATGCAATCTATGTCGAATTCGCCATTTCTGGATTAAGCCCCCAAATTGGGCTAAGGAAAAATGCGCTTCCTCTCACTTTATATAGTAAGTTCCAAAGTAAGGGTTCCTATCTCTATCAACCTTTGAAATAAAATGAAAAGGTAACATTTTTATAATTTCTTTCTCTTTGGTTCGCAGTGCTGTGCAGCGTATAGAAAAGTCGGCTAGTTTAAAAAATAGTTTTTTTTTTAATGTTTCGGTCTTTTAAATTTTTTTTTTTTTTTTGGTAATACGATTACTATCCCAGCATATTCTTAGCTGCTGTTGATGATGTTTTTGATTATTAAGCCGCCAAACTTTGTTGCTAGCAGTCAATTTTTGTTGCTCTTATTTGTTGTTGTCTTATTGCTTTTGTTGTTGTTGTTGCTGTTGCTCTTTATTTGTTTAATTTACTTTAATTTCTGTTAATAATTATTTTACACATTTTTCTGAGTTGCTTGCGGTTGCCGCTGACATTGCCTCAGCATTTTCACAGCACACACAGCGCACTGCCTCAAACTCTTCCTTCGAGGCTTATGCTGCTGCTGCTGTTTTGTTGTTGGTTGCTTGGCTATTATTAAACTTGGTATTTATGCGAGGGATCAGAGTTAATTAGTTTGTAATTATTATAAATTGAGTATGAATGCTTGTGGCAACTTTAATTGGATATTTGATGTTTCGTTTTTTCTTAAAAAAAAAAAAAAATATGCGTTTATAAATTCTCATCTTTCTTTTTTGTTTTTGTGAAAATTAATTATTTGAATTTTTGATGCGGCTAACATTTGTATTTATTTTCATTTTGAGTGAAAATTATGCCTTTTACAAAAGAAAAATTAGTTCGTTTATATTTAATAATAAATGTGAATTATTATTCTTTTTTTTTTTTTTTTTTTTTGTCATTTACTTAGCAAGCTGCTAGTTTCTATTGTCACTGATGCAATTAATCATAATCTTATGTGTGAGCATTTGAAAAATTGCGCATACGCCACGTTGTAAGCTGCATGCTTTGCTTTGCTTGCTTTGCTTCGTAAAACAATAAATCTGTTAGTTGAGCTAGTTTCTATTACAGTTATCTAGCTTACCTTTATTTTCAAACTTACTTTCTCTTTCTTTCTTACATTCTTTTTTAACTTTTTTTTTGTTCCTTCTGCTTGCCATAATTTTAAATCAAAATTGCGCCATATTGGCAGAAATATGTTTAAATTTTTATGCTTCGGTTTTTTTTTTTTCCTTTTTTTTTTTTGCTGTTTTTTTTGTCCTTTGTTCCTTTTTATACCTACTATCTGCGAGTATCTTCTTCTATGCTATATATTTCGCGAACTGCACGTTCTCACGTACATTTGTAATAATTTTCATATGAAATATGTTCGAACGTGTATTTTTTATTGTGTTCAACTTTAGCTTTGCTTCATTAGTTCTTTAGTTCCTTGCTGGTTACCGCTTCTTTGTATTTTCCTTTTTTCATTTTTCTTTTTTTATTTCTTCATAGTTGTCGTTTTTCTTGTTTGTGGCGTGAAAATTATGTCTTTGTTCGACCAAATTAGTTATGCGGAATTGATTTTAGAATAGATTGTAAACGTTGTTCTGCTTCGACTTGTCCTTAGGTGAAAAATTAAATGCATGAAATATTATTTCGAGGAAGTTATTAAGCAGGTGACACGTACAAAAATCTAATGGAGTAGTATCGTTGAGAGTAGTCAACTAGCTTTATTACATAGTTCGTAGAATTTATGAATTATTGTTGTTCCAGTGGAAACGTTTTTCTTTGTAAGTAAACAAATAAAACGAAAACAAAAAAAACAGTTCAGTGGCATAAAATAAAGAGAATTATTTGAGTATTCCAAAATGGGTTACCAGCGCACTATGGATTTTTTTTTCATTTTTAAATAAATAAAAACAAGGATAAACGTAAACTTCGGTGGAACTGAAGCTTAAACACCCGCCACACGAACGTTTGAAAGGTTTATGTGTGATCATCAGTGGCTTATACTCGTACACATTAATAAACGTACTTTTTCATAGAAAAGTTCGGAGATAATCGGTAAGTTTGTATGGCGGCTATACGAGGTGTGTTCAAACAATATCGCGAATTTTGAAATTTCGCGGGTTACGTATATTCGAATTTCGATTTTTTTGTGGCGTTATGTTGGTACTCATGTCTCTCACTTATGCCGACAAGCTCGGCCATTTTGAATGTTCACTTAATTGTTGACAGCTGCTTTGTTTGCACGTGTTTTGGATCGTTTTCGATTTTTACCTATTCAAAAAAATGGATCAAAGAACCTGTATCATTTTTTTTTTTTCTGAATGGAATAAATGGAATAAAAATGTTGAAAAAGGCTAATGGGGACCGAGCTCTACCAAAATCAACAACATTTGATTGGTATAAATTGTTGAAAGAAGGTTGCGAACGTTTTGAAGACGAAGAGCTCCCTGATCAACCATCGACCTCAACGGACGATGCTCATATCCAAAAAGTTAAAGAATTAGTGCTTGCACACCGTCGATTAGTAATAAGAGACATTGGTGATGAAATTGACGTATCGAAAGGATCAATTAATACAATTTTGAAGGATGTTTTGGGCCTCAAACGTGTCAAGTCTCGGTTGGTACCAAAATGATGATTTTTTTAAAAACTGTACTGATTTTTCGTGACTTTTTTTGCCAAAAATCCAACCGTTCCGCAACCACCGTATTCGCTTGATTTGGCACCGTGTGACTTCTGGCTATTCCCAAAACTTAAGAGACCACTCCGGGGAACGAGTTTCGAGTCGATTGAGGAGATAAAAGCTGAATCGAAGAAGGCGCTGATGGCTATATCGGAAAGGGACTATTTGGCATGTTTCGAGGATTGGAAAAAACGTTGGCATAGGTGTATTTTATCGGGAGGGAATTACTTTGAAGGGGACAAAATAGATAATCATGAAAAAATAAATAATTTTTGAAAAAACACAAAATTCGCGATACTTTTTGAACACACCTCTTATATATATATAAATTTCGTGTCACGATGTATGTTCGGGATAAACTCCGAAACTACTGAACCGATTTCAATGAAAGTTTGTATATTTTTTTCTTGGTCCAACTTAAAAGTTTATTTGTAGTTATGTATTTTTTAGTTCAACTTAAAAGAAAGGATATATGTTTATCGTTTTGGAAGAATGGGCGGTGGGTGTGGATCCATAAAATGTACATAGAAATTTATCTTATTTTTACAAATAAATGGTTCTTATACGACACTATCGTGTGTTTGTTGGTTACTTCTATAAAGTCCTCATAGATGGCGGTTTGACATCTAGGTTGCGCATACATCGGAAGGATGTAGTTGTGTTTCTTTTTCTAAATTATACAATCTATTCCACGACATTTTTGTTTATGCTCTCAACATAATCATACTCTAGTCTATATATACAGGGTCCGCCATCTAACATTTTTTTTTTGAACTAGTGGTTATTTCGAATGTGGCAACACTGATGTCACATCTGATTGTACAGAAAGTTAGTTTTATCCTTCCGCTGAACGAAAATGGTTGTGTATACGATTGAGGAACGCGTTACGATCGATCTTGTGCGCACTGTTTTCGGAGACCGAATTATCAGCCGAAATTCTGATGTCGTTTGGCCGTCTCGGAGTTGTGATTTGACACCGTTGGATTATTATTTGTGGGGCGCCGTCAAAGACAAGTGTTATGTGGACAAGCCAGCGACAATTCAAGCTTTGAATGACAACATTCGCGTCGCCATTGCCGAGATACGGCCGCAAACAATCGGAAATGTCCTCAAAAATTGGGTCGACCGAATGGCGTACTGCAAGGCCAGCCGAGGAAGCCATTTGAACGAACTTATATTCCATAAGTAACCGGAAGGATTGTACTTTAATATGAAAAAATAAATTTGATGATCGGATGAACCGTTTTGTTTTTATTGCAGTTAAAAAAAAAAAAAAGTTACGTGGCGGACCCTGTATAAATTGAGGATTGAGAATTACTTCACCGATTTTATTAATCATTTTTTTTTAAAATTTTTCTAACACTTTGTATAAGATTGTTACAAAAGGAAAAACTAATAAAAAATCTCAGATACAATATAATCTTAGCTATCAAAAATAAAAAACAAAAAAAAAAAAAAAAAACGTTAACTTCTTTGGAACCGAAGCTTATATACCCGTCACACGTATTTTTAAATTGTTAATGTGTTATCATCAGTGGCTTAAATAGAACTTCGAGATGGGATGCGACAGGGTCAATGGTCTGATACAACTTACGTTAAGACACAATATTGGCATCGAATTTGAACAAAAAATACAGATATTAAAAAAGAATTCTTTTGTGTGGAGCCTATGCAAAAAAATGGGCGTGGCACCTTGGATTTGATATTGGATGATATTAAAAGTGTTTTTATTCAATTTGCAGTCAACACATTACTCAAAAGTAACCATTTTCATACAAAAATTCGAAATTGGATAGTAAGTTTGTATGGGGGCTGTACCTAAAAATAGGCGTTAGACTTTCATATTCAAACTTGACCTGGTCGTTGCCGAGAAAAGCTTAAGTTTCAAATTTCAGCTAAATATCTCCAGTAGTCTCCGAGTAAATCGCGTTGAAATAAAAGAGATGGACAGACGAACAGATAGACGGACATAACTAGATCGACTCGCCTCGCCGAGCTGATCAAGAATATATATATACTTTATGGGGTCTACTACGTCTCCTTTTGTGCGTTACAAACTTTCCGACAAACTGAATATACCCGTTTACACTATGTGTAACGGGTATAAAAAGGAAGGTATTAAAAATTTGCGTACAGGGTATTTTGGAGCATACTCGACTTCAACGTTCTTTTTTGTTAAAAAAATGTGTTTGTTTTGTAGTGATTTATGAATGAAATTTTTTTCAAAAATATTTTTTAATTTTCTTAGCTCGATCAACATATTCCAGCGATTTTTCAATTTCTTGATCCCGTTCGAAAAATGCAAAATACTTCTACGCGGCGTCAAAGATTTCCTCGCGTGAGATGAATTTTTTATAGATGAGTCGTCACTTGAGGTTTGAAAAGTGATAATACTCCGAGAGAGCTAAAACGGGAAAATACGGTGGATGTGGAAGCAATTGGAGTCCTAAATCATTGATTTTAGCCATGGTGGCGATGCTCTTGTGCGTTTGTGTTTTTGGACCAAAATGACAATGCGTTGTACCCAGCGGCAGGATAACTTTTTCATATGCAGAACTTCGCCCAAAATATGGCGTGTGCTCAGTGTTAATCTTTGTGGCATATGCTAGCTCGCAGAGCTTCACTTTCCTTTCAGCCAACTCCGCCTGCCTCTGCGGACTTGATCGGTAGTAGTGTTGTGGCCACCACGAAACTCTCAAAAAAATATTTGACAGTGTAATCTGACGGAACATTAGCCCCAAAATATTTACTCAAATTTTCTTTATAAGAGAACGAAAATCGTTTTTGTCCATACTCCCCACATGATGGGAATCACGTCAACAAAAATTAGCTGTCAAAACACAACTAGGGGCAGTATCGCACTGAAATTTTACATGTCTGCCTAAATATAAAAGAACTACAAGGCACCATTACCTTTTTCGCAGTATCAGCGCATTCTGGCGGTCTAGGAGATTATTTTTCACATCTCCTAGTAATATTTGTTATTCATAGGGTATCCTCTTTTCGAAGTAGCTCATATATTGTACAAAGAAAAAAAATGTCAACACCATTCAGCCTTTTATGGAGTTAGAGCAAAGTGGAGCATATTACATAAATTCTTGATATATGCGACAAATAAACTAATTTTATTTCATACATATTTTTTTATACTTTATATCAATTTATAAAATTTATTAATATTATTCATACGCAGCGTTGTGCACATACACACACACACACACAATAATATAAAAAATTAACTGCTTCTATATCGTACATCTGCAATTTATTTATGTATTCTATGGCAATTTTTTTTTTGTTGTTGTTGTCATTTCGTTGCCATTGACACCCATCAATAAACATGTCAAAATTTAATTGAAATAAAAATTGAAACGCAGCTTTTTTCTAATGTTTTCAACAAGATTTTATTTTTTTTTTTTTTTTTTTTTTGGGCTGTCGTCTTCAATAAATAAAATTCGTGGCAAAAATTATGAGCAGTGAAGCAGCATTTACGCATTAAAACGGCAAAGATTTATGCGTGCGACAAACGCAGAACAAACGCTCGAATGCAAACTTCGATTGGCAATATTTGCGCAATTATTATTAATAAATAATTTTTTTCCATTTTTTTATTTTATAAAATGCGTCGCATGCAGTGCAAACATGTTTATGGATGCTCATCATATCCTGCCTGCTTGCCTGCCTGTCGCTGCTAGGATGCTCTTTTCTACATTTTTTTGTTTTGTTTGGAAGGAGTTCTGTTTGCCTTTGTATCTGTTAACTGGTATCAATTTTTAATACACACTTGTGTATGTATGCAGAGCATTAAAATTTGTTGAATTTTATTATTATTATTTTTTTTTATAAATACTTTCGAAAATGTTTTTCTGTGTGTAATATTTATATTATTTATTTATTTATTTGTATATATATTTGTGTTCGCATAATTTGCATTTGACATTTTTTTTTATGAGTGCGATACAAATTTTTATAACTGAGCAGATTCAGTGCAGCATAACGAAAGTGGCAGAGGCAGACAGAGAGAGAAAGAGAGACAGAGAGTATGCTTTACCATATCTGTTTGCCTTTTGTAAATGTTATAACCAAATATTAAATTCATGATCATTTATTTTGCTTGTTATTTCTATAATATTGACAAAAAAAAAAAACGAAAAAAAAAAAGAAATTGCTAACAGATATATTGTGATATGTGATATGTTGATACAGAGAAACTCTACTTTTGGTAGAAAAATACTTAAATACAAATAACAATTTAAGCTTATGGCATATATAGTAGTATTATATTGCAAAATACATATGATACGCCTCATAATGTATGTCGAAAATGGTATAATAAATAAATATAGAAGTTGTTTCGTTAATTTCGTGATATATTACAATTGAAGATCGCTTAAAAGAAGTACGCCGGAAAATCGACTACTGATAGTTCTTTTGGCAAATCTGCCTTTACCACACATTAACACAAACTTAAAAAAAATTAAAAAAAGCGGCAGGCGCAGACGAATTACCCGCAGAGTTTATAAAGACCGCCGGCGAAGATTTAATTGGATGTATGCATCAACTCTTCTGCAAAATATATGGACTGGTGATCGTATGCCCAATGACGGGAACCTAAGTGTCCTGTGCCCAGTTTTTAAAAAGAAGACCTTGCAGTCTGCGCAAACTATCGCGGAATAAGTCTCCTTCCAAACGCCTATAAGATTCTATCTGGCATATTGTGTAAAAGACTGAAACCGTACGTGGAAGTATAGTTGGACAGTTCCAAATTGGTTTAATTCTGGAGAAGACCTAAGAAAAACAATTCGACACACACCACCTATTTGTCGATCAATCAGATGAAAATTTTTTAAAGCACTAACTGAACTTGGTATCCCTGCAAAAATCTTTCGACTCTGTATGACAGACAGTAAAAATCTCTCCAACCGCTTTGATACCAATAATTGTGCGACTTCTTCAATCTTCCGATGGAATACATACTGAAACAATGCCCAAACGTTGACCTGACGGATAATATTTTCTACAAAGGAATTATAGACATAATCGGCAAAAATGATCGTGCAGTCGCCGGGGCTTTCTCAGACATAGAAAAAAATTTCAGTTCGATGGGACTAACGGTGAACGAGGGCAAGACGAAGTACTTGTTATCCGCAGACAATATGCATGACGTACCTGGGCACATATGTTAACAGCGACAACAACACCAGTCAGCAAGAAAAACGAAGTATCACTTTGGTCTCGGTGTCTTGACAGAATCGGATTGGTCGGCATTGGGTGTGTTTAAAAGGAAGATACTCCGGAGAATCTTTGGACCAGTTAGAGTGGAAAATGACATTCATATACTCACGAACAATGAGCCAAGAAAAGACGTGAATCAAATCGGAGGGGCGCGGCAGAGTGGACGTCCGCCGCTCGTCCGTCCACAGCGAAATCATTAAAGTAACGGAGTGTGTACTTTAAGGTTCAGTCCTTGGCCCTTTTCTTTGGTTCAATATGACATTTTGATATTGCAGCTTACAGATAACGTAACAACGTAACGTAGTCGGTGTTGCAAAACATATCTCGGTAGCGGAGAACCTTTGCAATGAAGCAATAATTCACGTGCAGCATTGTCTGGAGTCAGTCGGCCTTCAGTTGGCAAGGCACAAGATCGAGGTGGTGCTTATAAGTAGCAGGAAAGCAGTGGAGACTGCCAATTTCCGAACTGCATGCTGCACTATCACGATCATAAGAGCTGAGCTTGGTTTGTGAATAGACACGCGACTCTGCTACAAGGAGCGAATCGAATACAGTCAGAAGAAGGCAGCTGATGTCGCTTAAGCTCGTCGAGTTTTGCTAATGAATGTTATGACTTCTGTAACGCTGTATGGTACCAAAATATGACGTGGACTTCAATCTACGTACCGTGTGGGAGCACTAAGAGTCTGCAGCACATTCCGCACCCTTTCCGACGATGCAGCTATCACATTTTTCAGGAATGGTGACCATAGAAGAACTCGCCAGTGAAGTTCTGCCAGCACACTAAGAAAAGAAGACCGCTGGTATAACTCCTCGAAAGGAAGATGGACGCATCGTGTTATGCCAAACTTATTTGAGTGAATGGTAAGAAGTCATGGCCTTGTCAACCTGACAAAAATACTCAGTTGACACGGTTATTTTCGAAGCTACGCTGTCAGATTTCGTCACGATGACTAAGATTTATGCATTTAATGAAGAAAATGCCGAGCAAATTTTATTTTGCTACCCACGGTGTTATACAGAGAGGTAGCAGCTCAAAGCTCAATCAGTATGTATCGGATCTTCAACAAAAATTAATATGACACTTTGGTTTTGACACCTTAAGTTTCGATTTACAGGTCAAAAATTTTAAAACGTAGCGAAAGAAACATGTTACAGACGGACAGAGAGTCTGCATATATCAACTCATCTCGTCGAGCTGATCACTAATATATGAACTATGTACTTTTGGGATCTAAGATACCTTCTGAGCGATAAATACATATATAGATTGGTGAAAGGCTTGCAGGTTGCCTACCCATAGAAAGGAGACGTAAGCAGTCGCAACTCACAAATCAAAATGACCAAAATTCTCAAGAAATAATGGTAAAATTGAGTTTCCAAAATTTAAACTTGCAGACAAAGCACAAAAAGGGTAATAATTGTTTTAGTTGATGTTTTGATTTGAGTTACTAAAATGTTTTAATTGGCTATGTTCAAATTTAAATAAAAAATGTTAAAAATATTTAAAGTGTATTTATTCTTTGGTTTATTTAATACACAAATTATTACTTATTTTTATATTTTCAAAATTACAAGAAGTTGAATTTATTTTTGTATTTTTTTTTTGTTTTTTTTTTTTCATTTTCGATTTACCAAAAATATAAATAACCAAACAAATGATAAGCTTTGTAAAATATTGTTCACTGCAATATTATTTTGGTTTGTTTCGGTTTTCTGTTATTGTTTTTCGGATAATTCAAAATATTTGTTTATTTATTTAAGCTATTTATTGTTGTACAAATTGAAACATTCATTGGGTTTTGCTCTCTGACATTTCTGCTATTGTTTTGTATTAAATATTTTTGTCAGCTGCATTCGAAAAATACAATTTTTATTATTTGACATTTATGCGCAACAACAAAATTCATACCCAAAAAAAAAAAACAAAAAAAAGAATCATATTTATTACAAATTTTAAATGGAAAATTTATTCAAAACATTGTTAGCATTTAAAAAAAAAAATAATATATTTAAGGAGCATAAGGCTTTATAGAAATATTTGAAATTCTGAGATGTGATTGAATCTAATTAAATGTAACTCAAAAATATTTTTATGCTTCAGCTGAAGTACAACGCTTGCCAACGAATTTTAGCAAAAAATATTTCTTTTTATTTAAGAAAAAAAGAATTTAAAGGCACAAAAAGCTACTCAAGTACATATTTAAGTTAAAGAGTGTCCTTTTCATTCCTCAAAAGCAAAAAGTAAAAATGGAAAATACAATATATGTGCTTCAGCTTATACACTTACCGATTACGCAGAGTAGAGCGATAAGAAATTGAATGGAATTCATGTTAAATCCTTTCCAATTTTCTTGTAATCCTTTGTGATCAACATAAATCCTTGCTGGTTAAATACTTTTATGTGAAGTTTTTGTTTCTTTTCCTTTTTGCCGCACTTCGTTTAGTTACACACACATAAATACGCTACATATGTACTATATTGTATATATGTATATAGGCTGTGCGCCACAAAGTAGGCAACGTTTGTTGTTGATGTCAAGCATTAAACGGAAACGCGTTAACATTACCGCGATAACAAACGGAAATGCGCGTCGTGCATAAGCAAAAGGATGAGTATGTGCAGCCAAAAAAGCGGAAGCAGCCTTTGTATTGTTGCTCAGCGATAAAGATAGCGGCGCATTGAGTGTTAAGAGAAAACAATACCAAACTGTATGCTGCGGCGTTATCCTTACGACGACGACGATTTTTGCTTTATCCAGTTTCTGCTGTGTTCTTTGCTGTTGATGCATTTAAAGTGTGAGTCCTTGTTTTTGTACTTGCTTTGTTTCTTCGATTTTTTGTTTTTATAGATATAATTTTTTTTTTTTTTTTTTTTGCGCGCGTCCTTGTTTTTTTTTTTTTTTTTTACTATCGCAGTTGATAAAATTTATGGCGTTAGCGCTCGCACTTTATGCATTGCAGAGTCTTTCGCTTTTTTTTTATATATTTTATTTTATTATATTTTATTACTATTTATACTTATAGTTGCCTTCTAGCGCAAATCGTTGTGCAAACTATTATTACCATTTTGCTTTCTTTCTTCTGCTGCTTTCTTCCTTTGACTGTTCAAGTTTTGCCTAAAGCTTTAGAAAATCTGTAAAAATATATAAAAAATAATATAAATAAAGTTGCTGCTCGGGTTAAATTGAAAGCATAGAAAATTTGGAGTATTTAAAGCATTTCTTTTTTAAATTTTTTTTTAAGATAAAACAAAGCATAACGCTTTCTTTGTTTCTTGAAACTTTTGCTGCTGCTGCTGCAGCCAGGTGCTTTCCCTACATATATCATCTGATTTTGTATACACAGATTTTATTCTAGATTACAAGCAGAAATCCACGTTAACGATTTATTATGCAACATGGAATTTATTATATTTTGTGTATGAAATACCTAACAGAGTATTTAAGCTGCTGCATATCTACTAAAATAATAATATAAAAGTATGTCTATGTTTTTGTCTAAATGTTAGTCTGCCTGTCTGATACTTTAAGCTGCCTTTGGCTGCCATTATAAATCTTTAAAATTAATTTGCATATCACTGTGCAGCTCTATTGTTGGCTTTCTTCTTCTTCTTCTTCTTTAACTGAGTGGCGCCTGTTAGCTTTAAAATTTTATTTAATTATAATTTGCTTTGTTTTTGATAGAACCAAACTCAAATGAGACAGAACGTTTCAGTCGAATTCGCTCGGCTTCAAAGTAGCGAAGGTACTTGACTACGACACAATACCCTGTAATCAATTTTTATGAAAGTATTTTGGTACCATTCTCTTTTATACTATATATTATTTTATTGGGACTGTACCTAGCCGTTCTTAGATAACGTAAAATTGAAGTTTTCATGCAAAAATTAAGAAATATAGAAGTGTTTTTTTGTAGGGGGTACCCCTTTAAAATGGGTTTACAGAAATAGACTGGTTATATTCAAGGGTTTCACACAATATAGCGATTGGTTGGTTTTAAATCTCTTTTAAAATTCAATAAAATAAAGAATATAATTCACAACAAGTTTAAACATTATTTAACAAGTAAATAAAATATACACCGTAATTTTCTTTGTTTTTATATACAACATGTCGTTTGAACCATGGTGTAATAAAGAAGGAGACCCGCTTATTTGACAATCCCTCAGTTTAGACTCTTCCTTCCATGTGATTGTCATTGTTATTGACATGCCAAATGATTGCCATCGTGCATTGTGATTGATTTTTGATGTTGCGAAAATATTGCGAAACGTAGTCGACTGATGCCAAATACTGTTTTGACAAAAAAAAATTCATTTTTCTTGATTGTATAAAAATTAATAAATAATCCAAATTTAAAACTAACGGAAAACTCGAAAAAAGAAAGTCAAAGGCAAATTGAAAAAGATATTTCGTTACTCTGTCTTACTTCTTATTTTTTTATACCCGCCACACATAGTGTGAAGGGTATATTCAGTTTGTCTGAAAGTTTGTAACGCATTGAAGGAGATGTCGTAGACCCCATAAATTATATATGTTCTTGATCAGCTCGACGAGACGAATCGATCTAGCCGTGTTCGTCTGTCTGTCCGTCTGTCTGTCTGTCCGTCTGTCTGTCTGTCCGTCTGTCTATCCGTCTGTATACTTCTAGGCATCTTTTTCGTTGAAGATATAAAGATATTAAGCTGAAATTTGGAACTTAAGCTTTTCTCAGCAACGACTATGTTAAGTTCGAGAATGAGAGTGCCACGCCCATTTTTAGTTATAGTCCCCATACAAACTTACCGTTTTTTTCCGATTTTTGTATAAAAAATACTAATTATTTATGAATGTGTTCGCTCCCAATTGGGTAAAAACATTTATTTTGTCATCCAGTGTCAAAACTAAGATGCCACGCCCATTTTAAGGTATAGCCCCCGTATAAAGTTACCGCCTATTTTTGAATTTTTGTATGAAAATGGTTATTATTTGTGAATGTATTTACTACAAATTGACTAAACACACTTCTTATGGCATCCAATGTCAAACCAAATGTGCCACGCCCATTTTTACATATATCCCCAAAAAACATACCGCCCAATTTTCGAATTTTTGCATAAATATGGTTATTATTTTGGAATTTATTCACTCCGAATTACCTAAAAAACATCTAATATCAACCAATATCAAAAGCAAGGTGACACGCCCATTTTTAGCTAAAGTTCCCATAAAAACTAACCGGCCATTTTCGAATTTTTGCACGAAAATGGTTATTTTTTAGTAATGTATTGACTCCAAATTGGGTAAAAACTTTTAATATCATCCAATATCAAATCCAATGTGCCACTCCCATTTTTTTGCCATAGGCCCTACACAACGTCAGTTGTATCAGATCGTGGACCCCGTTCTCTCCCATCTCGAAGTTCTACGAAAGCCACTGATGATAACACATTAACAATTTAAAAATACGTGTGACGGGTATATAAGCTTCGGTTCCACCGAAGCTAACGTTTTTCCTTGTTTTATATTGATATTCTGAAAAGCTGCTAAGGAAAAAAAACGGTTCATCTTGGCTGCACGTTAACTTTACGAAGGACATTAAAGTTAAAGGTTCAAGCTTTCATATTTACTCATTTTTGAGTGATGTTCCAAACCGATAACTGAACCAGATCTTTTGAAAGGAAATGGTTTCAAATACCAAGCCATATAAGCGGCAAAAATGGTTCGGTTTAAACCGGTTCGCGAGAACTTTAAAAGAACTTTGTATTAAATATTATGGAAATTATAAAATTTAGCTAATTTAAGATATTGCTTGTGTTTATGACGAACAATATGCGGATATATTGAAAATGTTAATAGTGGTCCTCGTAGACTTGGGAATAGAATAGTGGTAGTCAAGCAATTTAAATTAGTCAGTTCTGTGGTTGGAAATTTGCTTTATTCCGATCATGCGAATTAAAAAATAATTTTAAAGTTTTTGAACGAACTTTGAACGAACAGGATCTATAAACAGCGCTATGTATTATATTATTTTTTTTTGTACTTTCTATAAAGATTTCTTTGTTTTTATCTTAAATATATCAGAGCTTAAATTAAATAAATTGTATCAATAAATGCTAACAAAAATCGACGATTGTTTAGGGAAAAATAAGTACACATATCAAGCAGGCAATTATTATTAGTTTATGTGAGGGTACTTTTTTTTACATACTTATTAATTGAAACACATGAACCGATCTGAACCGCGGTTTGACACCATCCAAAATCCGGTTCATGAACCAAATCAGTGGTTCAAAGGCTTTGTTAGCCACTGAACCGAGCCACTGGTAAATTTTTAATTGGTTTGCAACACTGGTTTTTTATAACTATGACCAGTGATGCCATTTTCGCTTTTTTTCTCTTTCTCACATACACATGATGTACTGTTTTAAATTTCTGTACAGTCTGCCATGCATAAGTGCGAAAGGGAAAAAAAAAGCGAAAATGGCATCACTGACTTTGCCCAATTTACACAAAATTGAGACGTAATAGAAAAAATTCCGATTTCAGATTCCTAATATACGGAAACATAATTTCAGAATCAGATGGACATTATCTTTTAGATTAACTGCGTAATAAGGTGTATCCATGATTATGAAGGTGATGTTTTGCGCCACAGTCTCTTTCTAATTTACAAAGAAATTTTGTTGAGTAGGCATGTCATGGTGAAATTATATATTTTTAACTTATAAGTGTTGAAATATGTTTTAAAAGCACCGAAGCAAAAGTACCGAGTATAGAAGGTGTAAAAATTCCTAGCACTCTTCTCTCCTGTCATAGTGAAATTATATATAATTCACCATAAGCTAATTTGATAGATTATTAATTGGTATAATTCCATCATGGGGTGAAACATTCATAAAATTTCTCTTCTAATTTGTGTATCAATTTTGGTGAGTTTTTTTAAGTATGAAAGTAAACTTTAGTGAGAAGAGCAAACAGGTTAAGTTCATCTTTCTTTTTCCCTTTCTCTTGCCTACTAAATTGCTACATAATAAAGCTTTCTATTAAAAGTATTTAAGCTAAGACAGCCGGATTACTACACCCTTTTTTTGTCAATGCACCATGTATAAAGTTTGCCTACTCTGAGCACAAACTTTTTATCTTTTTTTGGTTGCCTGAAAAGGTCATGTTATGTTCAAAGAATATCATGAATAATGATTGGAGTTGTTTCTCTGTCAGACCTACAAAAATTTTTGATAAAGAATATTTCTTTCATGCATCACAAAGCTTTATCTTGTCAAAGAAATTACATTTTTATCACCCAGATATAATTTCATATTTAAAAAAAAAAAAAAATTGGTTTTCAAAAAAAAAAAACATTAAGGTTTCGTCTTGCTCTGAGAAAATTAATTGATTTTTTCTTTATTTATTTTAAATGATTCTTTGAATTTTCATTTAATAATTTTAAAAATATTTTAAAATATGTAAAATGTAATGTGTTGATGGAACTTCATTTTTCTAAACTTTATTCCTAAATTATTGAAAAATGTTTAAAAATGCTAAATATATTTTATTCCAACTGACACGCAATTGGTTTGCTTTGAAAACAATAAAATCTATTTTCTTGATTATTTTTATTGCTTTTTTAAATGCATTTTTAATAACTCAAAAGCCAGTATTTACATTTATAAAAGCTGAAAAATGTATTCCTTCAAAGTATTTTATGAAAATAATAAATTTTCTTTTTAATTTTAAGAATTTAAAATAAATGCCACTAGTAAAATATAAAAAGGTTTATCAACTTTAAAGCCAAAAAGCTGAGCTCAAATTAAATAAAAGCCTTTTCATAGTATAAGATTAATTTAAATATATAAAGATTCTTCTTTTTAATTTTTTTTGGCTATTTATAAAAATTAAGAGCACAAATATTTGCTGCATGAACAACGACAACAGCAACATGGCGTATGAGTTATGCGCTGCAAGAAACGAAAAAATCAAAAAAATAACAAGTAAATCGTATGTGAATTTTTTATTTAACCAAAAAAAGGAAGGAAAATAATAAATAAATAAACATAAAGAAGCAGCAGCAGCAGCAAACATGAACGCATGAAAACAAAAGCCTTTGGCAATAGCGCCAGGACATGCAGCTAGCTACATAGAGTAGCTTAATGAATAAATGAGTGCATAAGAAGACTATTAACTGCTGAATTTCGACTACTGCTGCTGTTGTACGGTAGAATGAATTTACATAATGCGGCAGCAGAAACGGCGCAGACATATTCATACAAATGCATACATATGGCATGGTGCGCTTACTTAATTTATTTGCGAAAACTCATTAACTCATAAATTTTTTAAATAAATACGCAAAAGGCGAAAAAAATGATGACGAATAAAAATACATTTGCGCGGCAAAAAAAAATTTTTCAAAAATAAAGTCAACTGCCAACATGAATGTGATGTGTCGTCGTCGTACTTGCCACAGCCACAAGCAATGTACGGCGTAATTTTAAGCAAAAAGCAAAACCGCACCACGTAAAGTGAATAGCAGCCAAAAAAAAAAAAATTATAAGCGCGGGAAAATGAATATGAATAAAGAAAGCGATGGAAAAAAATATATATAAATAAATAAATAATATAAAGAAGAGTAAACAACAACAACGAAATATAGAGAAATGTTGAATTAAAATGACGCTGCGGTTGAAATGACTAAATGTGTACACATGAAACGGAAATGAAAAGCGCACAACACTCACACATGTGAAGGCACGCACTTACATGTTTATAAAATAAAAATATGTATGAGTGCGCCTAAAAGTATGCTTTAGCTTTTGGCTTATACAATTTGAAGCTATTTTGAGAGTCAAAGTAAACGAAAAAAAAAAAAAAAAAATACTAGTTAGCTTTTTCGTGGCAAAGTGTTTGTGCGTGGGTGTGTGTGTGTGTGTATTTTTGCACAACTCAACTTATTTTCCGCAAAATTAAACCATCAAAAATTTGCCAACAAAAACGAAAAAATATACAAAAAAAAAATAATAGAAGAACAACAACAACAAAACATAAAAACATCGACGATGACAACAATGTTGGTAATTTATTTGACTCACAGCTCAGACAGTCATTGTCGCTCTCTGGCATTCATTTTACTGATGCCACTTTTGCTGTTTCTGTTGCTGACGCTGCTGCCGCTACGGCTGCTGCGGCTGTTATCTTTGGTTGTATTTGGCTAGCCACGAAGCCAACTGTAAGCCAAATTGTACCACGCAAAAACCAGTTACAGCAACAGCAACAAAACGTCATATATACATATGTGTACATTATATACATACTAGCACATATACACATATGTATAAGTTTAAAGTAGAAAAGTTACAGCTAATTAATACTCTACAACATTTTGCAATAACTATGGAGAAGAAAACAAAACTCTGGCAAATCTTTCAAAATAGAATAGTATTAAATGGGACTTAAATAAGTTAATCCATTGAATTATAAGCTCAACGGGAAAGCAATAACAATTTTTTCGAGTAAAGCCATAGACTTGAAGCGCTAGAAACAGCAGCGGTAATTGCAAGTCACAGAGCATGCTTACCGAGGCTAGAGTTGCCACTTACAAAGCTTCAAACACATGTTTAGGAGAAAAAACAACAAACACATGGGCGGGATACCGAGCAGAGATTCAGCAGAGTTTGACAAATTAGTGTAAAAGGCCGATCATTTCACCAGTCGGGACAGTTCGAGACAGTTGAGTGACAAGACAGCGCAGATCGACTGGTAGGTTCTTTTGTGAATAAGGTAGTGGTTTGTTCTAGTAGTCTAGTAGCCCGAAATTAGCGTTTATTGCGGAGATTTCACTGCCACGAACACTTCAATAGTGTAGATCGACCGTACTTAATGGTTCATACGTAGCAATGGAGAGAACGCTCATCTTAAAGTTTCCGGAGATTAAGTCTAAGATAGATTAAATCGGAGTAGGAGTATGAAGGCTGGTGTATCAAGTTTACTTGCACCGCCTGCCAATAGAAAGGGGAAAAATATCTGCGGGGGGCTCTCTTCCGGAGAAACAGGAGCTTCAGGTGATGGTCCCTGCAGAAGGGCCGGGGGTTTAAATTTAGAAAAAGTTTTTTGATTTGAGTTTTTTTATAATTATTAAGTTCGTTTAAGTAGATTTAAGATATTAAATAAAGTGTATATGAAGAAATCGACTTCTATTTGTTTTAAGAGGGAATAAAACTGCGCCCTATAGTCTCGGCTATTAATCCATTTCTGTTGCCAGGTACCTTGGACAACGCAGCATACCTAAGCCGGAGTCATCGTTACGAACTTAAGGTGTATAGAAACCTTTCAATTGCGCAATGCAATTCTAGCTTCGATTAAGCACAAATCAAAGGATAAATAAAACGGGGGAAAAAAATAGATAGAGCACGGCTTTGGTCAAAACGACTACCGCATATAATCGACATATAACCGACTCAAGACGAAAGAGTGATTGAAGAGGAATAGTGGAGCAACCGAATCCCCTCTCAGTAACGATAAAAATCATCAATATCAATCAGTGATAATTTGATAGAAATGCAATTATCGGATACACATATGATAAACACACAAGACGTCTTGCAATACTAGCCATCAAAGAAATCTTGCAAGACGAGTCATTCAAGAATTCTTGCCAGACTAGTCATTCAAGAAGTCTTGCAAGGCGTGTCATCGAAAAGTCTTGCAAGACTTGTCATCTAAAAAGTATTGCAAGTCATGTCATGCATGAAGACCTGCAAGACATATTATATAAGAAGTCTTTCAAGGTTTGTGATCCAAGAAGTCTCGTAATATATGTCATCCAAGATAACTGCGACATTTGTATGGGAGAGGCGTACAAAAGATTTTTTCTTGTTACAAACTTAAGACCTTCATCTACGCACCATGATAGTAGCATATCTGTAAAATATTTTGTAAACGTAAAAAAGCGTCGCATGACAAAAACTCTAAAAAAGATCACATATTTAAAGTCAATAAATAACTGTAGGGTATACCAAGACATTTACGTTTGGCAAACAAAAGAAAATGCTTCCAGCATAAGAAGAATTGTATCTCTCACAGAACTATCAGAACAACTAAGCAACACAAACAGACACGAAAAGAAATAGAAAACAGCATACATAGTAAACCATGAGCTATGAGTTGTGTAAATACACAAAATATAGTGAAAAAGCAGTGTGCGCAAGGGAGCGCGGTGTAACTTAAAGAAACATCACACATGGCGTTCATGTTTATGGTTATGATGAGCAGTAAACTCCGCGTTTCCATAAAATTTTGACTGCAGGCAGTAAGCGGAAGTGTACTGCCTACACTAAAAAAAAAAAAAGTCACACACACACAGAGAGAAAGCTTAGACATTTTCCGACTAACCCCAACTGTGTCGCTTCAAAATTTCGCAAGTAGAATTAGCCATTGTTGCAACATTTTGGCAATTTTGTTGCTGTTCAAATTAAATAAACTTCTAAACGAGCAGCAAGAGTCAAACGTTGTAGTTGTTGTAGTAGCAGTTTAGAATATACAAAACACCATGGCGCGCGGGTTCTATGATGAATTGATGATAAACGCCACCGCTGTGCAGGCAAATAATAAACGCAAATATATGAACTCATGTGTATGTGTCTGTGTATATGTTTATGACTTTATATGAACTTGGAGCCAAAAAAAAAAAAAGAGTTAAGCGTTTATTTATTTACTCAGCTTGACTGGACAAACTTTTTATACATGTTCGTATGCAGAGTATATTTATTATGTCTCAAGTGGCTATGAAGGCCAAAAAGGGAAAAGTTGACTTTGTCTAGAAAAAGCCAATTGCGAAACATTTTCGTTGATGGATGACTGCTGTCGTTTACATGTGCCAAAAAAAAAAAAAAAAAAAAAAAACGAAAAAAAATATAAAATGGGGAAAAAATATAGCATACAAACAGGCGCAGCATGTGCTAAGCAAAAAAAAAAGGGTGTAGCATGCTTGTTTCGTCTTAGTTTGGCAATGCTAGCGGCGTATAATTATCTTTGCAAAACATATCAGTTAGGCTAGGTTAGAATGGCCGACTACTCGAACCAGCACGATTTCCTTATGAAGGCGGCTACTGCACCAATCTTGACTGATGCAGTCTCCGCCAGACTATTGAGAAACGGCCTATCAAGTACGGGAAACCTTATTCTCCCAAGGGCTGGTCAGTGGCAGAGAAAATGTTCTACTGTCTCCTCCTTTTCTCGTTTCTACAGCTCCTACAGAAGTCATTTGAGGCTACCCCTAGTCGGACGGCATGTCTTCCCACCAGGCAATGTCCCGTGAGCGCCCACCATCACAGATAGGGTCTGTCTATTATGGCGCATGAGCTGGGCTGTTCGTTTGGTGCTATATTCTGGCCATGTAAGTCTCGAGATGTTACATTTTGGGTTTGTGGTCCATCTAGTCTCTGCTATTCTTAATATTTCTTCTTTCACTCGCAGTTTCAGAGAGGCCTTGTGAATTCCAGTCGAACTCCTCCCAGGATGAATAACAGAATTTGTACTTTCTCTGGCCAATCTATCTGCTTCGCAATTACCAAATATATCTTGGTGACCCGGAACCCATGTGAGGCAAATATTCCATTGCTTAGCCATCTCGTTGAGAGATGTGCGGCACTGGGAGATAGTTTTTAATGTGTTATTGTTAGAGTCAAGTGCATTTAGGGCAGCCTGACTATCCGAGAAGTTGTGTACTTTTTGCCTACTACCTGAATGGAGCCATATATAATGCATGACTTCATGTACAGGGTCCGCCACGTAACTTTTTTTTTTGCAATAAAAAACAAAACGGTTCATCCGATCATCAAATTTATTTTTTCATATTAAAGTACAATCCTTCCGGTTACTTATGGAATATAAGTTCGTTCAAATGGCTGCCTCTGCTGGCCTTGCAGTACGCCATTCGGTCTACCCAATTTTTGAGGACAATTCCGATTGTTTGCGGCCGTATTTCGGCAATGGCGACGCGAATGTTGTCCTTCAAAGCTTGAATTGTCGCTGGCTTGTCCACATAACACTTGTCTTTGACGGCGCCCCACAAATAATAATCCAACGGTGTCAAATCACAGCTCCGAGACGGCCAAACGACATCCGAATTTCGGCTGATAATTCGGTCTCCGAAAACAGTGCGCACAAGATCGATCGTAACGCGTTCCTCAATCGTATACACAACCATTTTCGTTCAGCGGAAGGATAAAACTAACTTTCTGTACAATCAGATGTGACATCAGTGTTGCCACACTCGAAATAACCACTAGTTCAAAAAAAATTTTAGATGGCGGACCCTGTATAGCCATTAATCATTTCAGCTTGAAAAACGCTGCAGTGATCGGGAAGTCTAAAAAATTCTTTAATCTCCAGGTCCAGGGAACCTGGACCGGACCGTTCCGGACCGTTCTTTCGAGTTTGGACCCGTCTGTGTAGATATTTATGGCGTTGGTTTCACAATGGAGTAAGTCGTCCCATTGTGCTCTTTTTGGGATAAAAATCTTCTACTTCTTACTAAATGTTGGGTATGATGAAAAGTAGTATGTGGCTGGTGGTGAGGACACTAGAAGTTTGAGTATCTTCGAGTTTCCATAGTTGCAATTGAGCCAGCCTGCTGTCTCCCCCTTACTCTTATAGCTGTGTTCGCTGTCAGTTTTTTGGCTAGGAGATCTAGGGGTAATAGATATAGGAGAGTATTTAGTGCATATCAGTTAAGAATTGCATAAATTTAAACAATGAATTAATTTTGAAGTATGACTTTCATAACAAAAGCACAAATTTTTGAACAAAGAAATAAAAGTTTAGTGGCATAATTTAATTAAATACGCTCATACGCCCAAATTGTTGACAATCAAAATCAATTATTAAAATGCCTGACAACAACAAATCATTCATCAATATTAAAATACGCTCAAAAGCAAAGCTTAAACAATAGAAAAATTTGTTTTTTCTTTCTTTCTCTATTTTTTACTTTTACGTAATATATACAAAGTATATATTTATAACGTATATACGCTCACACACACACACACACACACACACAATAAAACAATTAATTACAAGACATCCTCACTTAATTTGTCACACTCACAAATAAACAATGAAATATAGAACACAGCAGCAGTCGGGGAATGCCGTAAGGATAATGCTTATAAAAAGTGAAAGCGTGAAAGCAAAAGGAAAGGAAGTGTAGTGAAAATAGTAAAAAGCCCTAATTAAAAACTTGAAAATGTGCAGCCTTTATTTGTCGCATTCTGTATATGTGTAATTAAATGCTCAACATTTTCAAAAAGTAAAATGCTGGAGGAAAAAAATTGAACTTGATTTTCTATTTTAACATTTTTTGAAATGAAAAGTTCACTTTTACAAGCACAAATTTTGCAAAATACGCAATTCACCTTCGTCATTGTCATGTTAATTAATTCAACAACAACAAAAACAACAACACAGCACAGTACACTGCACAAAATTTCGAGTTGAGTTAAGCAAGTTGGGAATGCGGCTGTAACAAGACAAGTTACTCTGCACTCAATTGTCAACGCAGAAACGATTCGTTACGTTACGTTACGTCTCTGGCGCGTTATACTTCGTTTTATAAACTTTGACCTTTGTTCGATGCATGACAGCGGCGCGTTATGCAAAATATTGAACAAAAAAATAAACAAAACAAAAAGCAGAGAGAGAGAGAGGGAGTGGAATAATGCCATTCAACGAACTGCAAAGTAAACTGAAATGTCAAAACATAAAACACAAATAACGAAACGAATAAATAAACGAATGAACCAATGAATTCTTTTTGCGTTAAAGCTGTGCTTTAAGTGAAAAAATGCTTTTGGTTTGGTTTTTCCGCACTTTTCATTGAAAATCCCTCTTTAATAACTCAAGAGCTGAAGCAATATGAACAAGGATATCAACAACCACCATTGTTCCCCAACGCACTGATGAAGTTGACGATGATGATTATGTTTCCCGATGATAATGCTGAAGTGGAATATGTTAAAAGGCAAAAGCGTTATTGATGACAATTGTTGTGTGATTGGTGTGTGTGAGTATTATGTTTGTGCATATTTGTTTTTTTTTTTTTTTTATACCCGTGTACATAGTTTGAACGGGTATGTTCAGTTTGTCAAAAAGTTTGTAACGCATTGAAGGAGGGATCGGAGGCCCATAAAGTATATATTCTTGATCAGCTCGATGAGACGAATCGATCTAGCCATGTCCGTCTGTCTGTCTGTCCGTCTGTCCGTCTGTTTGTTGCTATGCGATCTTTTCGATGAAGATATAAATATATTGGACTGAAATTTTTAAGAAGCTTAAGCTTTTCTCGGCAACGACTAGGTTAAGTTCGAAAATGAGAGTGCCACGCCCATTTTTAGGTATAGCCCCCATACAAACTTATCAATTCTATTTTTTTCGATTTTTTTTTTAAATAGTAATTATTTATGAATGTACTCGCTCCCAATTGGGTCAAAGCATTTTTTTTTTGGTCATCCAGGGTCAAAACCAAGACGACACGCCCATGTAACGGTATTTCAGCTTCGGTTCCACCGAAGTTAACGTTTTTCCTTGTTTATAATTCACCTCTTCTTTTTTTCGAGTGTGCAAATAATAAGTGAAATGCTTTTAAATGTTACTTTTTGACTGCCTTTTAAACACTATAAATATATATATCTGCTGAACATTTAAATAGAATTTATTAAAAGTTTAGAGGCTTCTTTTTTTAACTGAGCCGCTTCTGTGTTTTTTTTCCTTTCTTCAAAGAGAGTACACTTACACTTTTTAAGATTAGTCTTCGTGATGTCTTTTCGCTTTTCTCTCGCCCTACCTTGTACTTTTTTTTTTTTTTTGCGAGAGAAATAAGCGAAGGGTCCGCTCTTCTTTAATGGCAGTTTACGAACATATTTTGCCCTAAAAATATCAAATTAATCAGTGGTGTCAAACAAAATATCTTTTGGTTGGTTTTAAATCTCTTCCAAAATTCAATAAAATAATAAAGGAAGTGACAAGAGAGTTTTTTTTTGTTTTGGTTCCAACGGCAGTCGTGCTGCGTTTGTCGAAGTGAAAAAAACAACACCAGAGGAAAAAAAATATTCTATCTTCTGTACACTTGCAAAACTACATACGAAACTGAGTAAATAGAGAAAATCTGCCATCTCTTTCAAACTCATATGTTTCATAACTTGGTTCCAAATGTCCGCTTGCTACTACCTTAGTAATACTATCATGGTTCAAACATTAAAAAAAAAAAATAATTTTGAATTATATATATTACTAGCGGATACCCGGCGTTGTACGGGGGTTTTTGCTGCACTTTCAGCATTGTTCCATTTCACATCTAAAATTAATTCCAACTATTACAGAAGTGGTATGGATTGGCGGAAAATTTAATAAAAAATATAGCTCAAATACATGCCACATATCACATTTAATAGTTTATATGTTCCCCTGGAACTTAGATAAAATTTCACGAAGGATTCGGACAAGTTTGTATACCGGCTGTATTATATAAGCTCGATCCTTGTTATATCAGTAGTATTGCCAAATGGCCCCCAAAAATTTTTCTTAAGAACCATTTGGGAGCTATCTTCAAAAACATTTTTTGTGAATTTTTTTCAGTTATTACAAAAAATCTCAAGAATGGACTAATTTATAAAGATGTCTAATTTTATTTTAGGCGCTATAGCTTCCACATTTTTTATTCGATTTTTACAATTGTAGGCTTCATATTTTCGCAACAAAATTGTCTAAATTTACAAATTTTAAAAAAATAAATCCAAAAAGTTTTTCCCTCTTGCAAAATTGGGTTTAAAAATTAACATTTTTCAAAAGCATGAAAAATACATTTTTTTCTGTGTTTCGACGCTTGGTACACAAAAAGTATTCATTCGATTTTCACAAATAGCACATCGTCGTGTAAAGGGAGAAAATGTCTTCCAACCCATTTTCAGCTTAATAAATTTGTCCATTCTTGAGGTTATTAGTAATAACTGAAAAAGTCCACAAAAAAACGGTTTTTTGAAGATATCTCCCAAACGGTTCTTAAGAAAAATTTGGTGTCGGTTTTTGAAATCTACGTCCTAAAATACATAGAAATAGGTGGGCTAGAAAGAGTCCCATTTTTGATGAAAACTAGCGTTCTTTCAAAAATATTAAATATTTTCACATATAGTAAAAACTCGAAAATATGCGTCAAATTTCGAAGGGAGCTATGCCTCAAAATGGGCGTCTTACTTTGGTTCTAAAAATACACAATTGCATTCGACCAAAAAAAAACTTAAGTTCTAAAATGCACTTAAATATATTTAATACTTTCTCAGTAAAACGCATCATAAAAGACAGACGGACAGATGTACAAACAGAGTTGTAGTAAGTCTTTAAAAATTTTTGGCGAGATGTCGATCATTTTTAAGAACACAGCTGTTCCCCCATCGATTCGCGTTTTCTGTCGATGTACTTGTATTTGTAATGTGTTTTCAGTAAATTTAATTTTATTTGCATTCTAACAGTTTTCGTGGGAAGCTTCTTTTGCTTTTGAGCAGATGAGAATTTTGTACCAAGTCCAGAACTTTTACCTTGTCTTTATTTCGCTGAACTGCCAGCTGGGTTTCCCAAATACGATTGAATTTTGTTAACAGTTATAAACAGTTTCAGACAACAAAACGTCAGCCAAAATTGTAAACCATATTTTTCAGACTTAGAAGGCTTGTACAACCAAAACTAGTAACTCCCATGAAAGACAAGTAATTGTTCATCAAATACGAGAAGCTCTCCAATGGGGTTTTGCAGAAGGTGGCTTTTTTCAAAAGTATATTTTATCTAGCATAAATAGTACAATACACATAGCATTGTAATTTAATCCAATGCAAGCTTATTCTTTTGAAAGAGTACGATGCACTACAACAGGCAATGCTCGCTTCCGAAAATTGAGAAGTAGAAGAAAGAAGGTAAAGAAGAAGGTTTACGAGGAAGAAATTACAACAACCAATCCCGTCCAAAATAGGTTCCAAAAAAACAGTTCTTTCTGAAAAAAAAAATTATTTGCAATTGGAAATTTTTGGAAATGGCACACAAATAATAAATAACGTTTTAGCTCCTCACTGCGGATAGACATTGCATTTTCCAAATTTAGCCCTATTAATTACCTACAGCATAAAAAATGAAAATATGGTTGCTTAAACACATGGCTAGAGGAGACGGTGGAATATCGTAGTCAACCCAGACAAAATCCAAACACAAACATTACGTTTGCCCTGAGAAGAGGAGACTGCCCTGCCGTCAGTCAGAGAATGGGGCTGTTGCCATACCCAGCAAAGTACTTAGGCCTGGTATTGGATAGGCTGCTTAAAACCTTATAGTCATCTCACACAAAAAACGTTCCCAGTTGAACGAGAGGCTGCGCAAGCATCTGTGGCTGCTAGATAGAAGGTCCACCATCAACTGAAGGGTCAACTCCTTACAAAGCCATACCTAAACCTATTTGGACGTATGGCATAGCACTCTGGGTGGGCACTGCAAAGAGGGGAAACAACAGAAAAGAACCAAGTTCGTGCATTATTTCTGAGGCGCACCCATATCATACAAATGCAGAAATCCACCAGGAACAAGAATTCTCCTTGCATAAGCCAGAGGTGGCTAGACTCACTAAGGCATATCTGGATATTGACAACCGTGTCAACCCCTTCTACAAAAAACGTTGGATAACAGTCAACGACTCGGCGAAATTGATTTGCTACACACATAAACTTTTAAATCCTCCTCCCTCCTCCATCACTTCCCCCACCCCTTAAACCCCAACAACAACTCCTCAAGTCATGGAATATAGAACATATTATATAGAAAGTCAATGTTATGCATTACAGTTCGCTGATAGTACCCTTTAGGGACTGCCATTGCAAATAAAGTTTAAAAAAAAAAAAAAAGAAAAAAACTTTTCAAGTTGGATTTTAATTAATTTAAATTTTACAGATATGGATTGCGCCGTCCTGGCAAATGTTGCCATAATTATCAAGTACCTTCTAAGTACTTAGATTTAATTCGTTCCTCTGAAAAATATTCGGATTTAAATAAAATGAAGTGAATGACTTAATTCCTCTAATATAATTTCATAATTCCTATGTATGTGCTGTGTTCATATTTAACTTAATTTTGAGCCTATTTTTTTACGATTTTTACAGTATTTTAGCTTCTCTTTTTTATTAAAATCTAGCTTATCTAATATCTGGCATCACTGCAATAAAGTCCCATTGGTTCGCTTATCAGTGGGTATGTAGTGAAATTAACTCATCGGTTTGAAAGTACTTAAAAGACTGTTTACTACTTTTAAAATGGAGATGCATCGCAGACTAGATACTATAAAATGAGTTGCAAATAATTTTGAGTTTTTTCGCGACAATAATCTAGCGCAGTGACCCCAATAAATATATGTTTTTTTTTGGGTTTGTTTAGAGGTTTAATGTTCCTATAAACTTAATACGCTACAAAGCTCTATAACACGATTTAACCCGCTCTCCTTTCAAAAAATGTATATTCCCTCTTCTTTATGTTCGATCCTTGCCAATCAACCACAAAAATTACAAATGGTTGTAAATAGTGCATGTTCGTCCAAAAGATAACAAAACATTGAAAACGAAAAAATCTATACGATTTCAATTTGTTTGTTTACATTTCCTTATTCAATTATTCATTCATTTTATTTTGCATTAATAAATATTTAAATATTTAATTACTTAAATTTTAAATTTACTTACATTTGCAACGTATATCGGTATTATATATAAATATATAGATTGTTAATTTGTTTCGTAACTACAATTGACACTGCCCATACTTTCAAATTTATGGAATTCACTGCACTTCGCTGCAGTTCGTTGTTATTTTAAGTGGTCTTACCCATATATTCATATATATATATACATATATATATGAATGTATGTATGTATTGTATGCATATCCTGCAATATTTTTGCTCATATAATAATATTCAATTTCACTGATATTGCAATAACGGAAATTGAAATAAAAATTACACTAAAAACTCGCTGAAAAAAAAATATTCGCATAAAATCGTATGTTGTATATTTTGGTTTGTTGAGCCGGCATCGGCAACATCAAATGACAACAACAACAATAACAACAAACAGCAGCAGCAATGTCACGGATGCACGGATACGTAAAACGCAGCACGAGCATTTATTCGACGAAAAAATATTACGTACATTACAACGTATACGCAACGTGTAAAAGTAAATCCTATTAGCGCGTTAACCTCTGTTCGCACAGAAGGATTTTCAAGACTGATGATGGAATTCACAGCGTGTGGCATGCTGCACACCAGTGGAAATACATTGCCTCTGCAGATGTTGCTGTTGCTGATGTCACACGAACAACACTGGCAGTACAGCAGACAAAACTCACAAACAGACAAACAGACAGACAGGTGCAAGCTGTATGGCTCATCATCAAAATAAAAAGAAAAAGAGAATGGTGACTTCAGAGCATAACATATTGTCTTTGCTTTTGGTTAGCATTTAAAAAGTTGTAGTTAGTTGTATGCCGAAATCAAGGACGAAGTTAAACACTTCGTCGTCAACATATTCATCGGCATTATTTGAAGTCGTCTTTTGGAAGTAAATTTTCGAGCATTTTCGATAATACAAAATATGTACTTTGTTATAAAATAAAAAAAACACGAAGAGATTTATGCTCACCGTTGCTGCTGCTGCATGCCATGTTGTGTGTCCGTTATAACTCACAAGAGATATTAGCAAAGCCGATGTTTGTCTGAATTCTTTGAGTTGAGATTTAAGTTTGTAATGAAAGCGAGAAAATTAATGAAAATTGTCAATTTGAATTTCATAAATTACTCTTTGTCGCTTTGTAGCGCTGTCAAATTGTGTTGTTAAATTTGTTGAA
>JAEIFJ010000706.1:0-359820 GCA_018903435.1 Leucophenga varia
TTGTAGACAACTCTGATAGACATGCTCACACTAAACTTGACTAAATGGGTTAAAATTTTTGTTTTTGTTTTTGTTTTGATAAAATTACATAAGCGTAAAATTGTTAGCAACAATTTTGATTTAATTTCAAATTTTGTTGCAAAACAATTTTAGGCTTAAATTCAATTAAACAATAAATATATTTTTTGTTTGTTTTGCACATCGATTATGTAGCATATTTACCATAATTATAACTAATAAATTATATTGGAATTTAGATTCAACACTTACGTCAGCTTTTTCTTTTTTATCTTTTTTTTTTTTTGGGCTTAAAAAAACTTTAACTCTGAATTTATATTGTAAAATACGAGTAAGTTTAGAATGTAGTAGAGTATAAGTAAAAATTTAGCATAATTTCGTTCTATATAAATATTAGATTAGACAATAGTTAGAGAGAATATATTTTATTTTTTTTGCACGATTTTCTTTACGCATAAAAGTTTTAAAAGCATAAAAAAAATTTGCAGCAAAATCAAAAAGTTAAAAAGAAAAAGTAAATAAATAAATAAAAACTATTTTAACAAATATATTACTTGTGACCTAAGCTAAATTTCGACACTGGATAATTATTGGAAAAAATTATTTTAATAATTGTTTTACAATAGGCAACAAGAAAAAATACGGGAGTAAATGTTACTGCCTTAAATTTTCACTGCTTAAGTCACTGCTTAAGTCACTGCTTAAGTCACTGCTTAAGTCACTGCTTAAGTATTCACTGCTTATGTCACTGCTTAAATGTCACTGCTTAAGTCACTGCTTAAGTCACTGCTTAAGTTACTGTCACTGTTGTAAGTCACTGCTTAAGTCACTGCTTAAGTCACTGCCAAAGTCACTGCAAAGTCACTGTCACTGACAAAGTCTGTCACTGACAAAGTCACTGTCACTGACAAAAGTCACTGTCAATGACAAAAGTCACTGTCAATGACAAAAGTCACTGTCATGCACTGAAAAAGTCACTGTCAAATGACAAAAGTCACTGTCAATGACAAAAGTCACTGTCACTGACAAAAGTCACTGTCACTGACAAAAGTCACTGTCAACAAAAGTCACTGTCAATGACTGACAAAGTCACTGTCACTGACAAAAGTCACTGTCACTGACAAAAGTCACTGTCACTGACAAAAGTCATGTCACTGACAAAAGTCACTGTCACTGACAAAAGTCACTGTCACTGACAGTACTGACAAAAGTCACTGTCACTGACAAAAGTCAGTCACTGACAAAGTCACTGTCACTGACAAAAGTCACTGTCACTGACAAAAGTCACTGTCACTGACAAAAGTCTGTCACTGAAGTCACTGACAAAAGTCACTGTCACTGACAAAAGTCACTGTCACTGACAAAAGTCACTGTCACTGACAAAAGTCACTGTCACTGACAAAAGTCACTGTCACTGACAAAAGTCACTGTCACTGACAAAAGTCACTGTCAGACAAAAGTCACTGTCACAAAGTCACTGTCACTGACAAAAGTCACTGTCACTGACAAAAGTCACTGTCACTGACAAAGGACTGTCACTGACAAAAGTCACTGTCAATAACAAAAGTCACTGTCACTGACTAAAATCAATGTCACTGACTAAAATTACTGTCACTGTCTAAAATCACTGGTACTGACTAAAATCAATGTCACTGACTAAAATTACTGTCACTGTCTAAAATCACTGGTACTGACAAAAATCACTGTCATAGACTTAAATCACTGTCACTGACTAAAATCATTGTCTTTTATAAAAATCACTGTCAAAAAACAGTTACGGTTCAAAAGTCTCTGTCACTTCCATAAGTCACATCAGCGTCTCTCGCCATAAGTCACTAAAACCGCCTGGGCTCATAATTCTTGTTGCCTAATAAATTTTCAAAACCAATTTGATTTATTTTTGTTTTTTAAGTGTCAATTTTGGTGATCTATTTATAAATTTATAAAAAAAATTTGTACAACTATTCATTCTGAAGTTCATTTAGACAAATTTTACGGCGACGTGTACATAAAAAACTTTGCATTTAACTCATTTTTAATTGAGTGCGATTTTCGATTTGCAAGAAAATAGTTAAATTAGATTAGTAATTGCAATTTTCTTAATAGCGGCCAAAGTGAGGTTTTCTTTTTTTTTTTTGTGGTGGGACTACACTGTAAAAAAAATTACCAAGATTTTTATTCGAAATGTATTTAGCCGCCACTGTATACAAATAATTTTTGTTAGTTAGAAAAAGTTTTTTTTTTTTTTTTTTAGTTTTTAGTTTTCTTGCATAGAAATTTCATTCAATTACTTTGAAAAAAAGTATGTAAGTACATTGAAAAACAAATAGGTTAGTAAAAATTTACGAAATTTTAGTCATAAATTACGAAATTATTACGAAACATAATAAAAAAAAAAAGAAATGAAAACGATTTCATCTCCTTTTTTCTTTTTCAAAAATATTCTTGATTTTTTTTTTTGACTTTAAAGTTTACGTAATCGAAAAAAGTACTATTTTATTTTACTAGAAAAATAGTTGAAATGCTTTTTTTTATTTGTTTTGTTTGTTTTTTGATTTTTTTTTTTTTTTTTAGCGACAAATTGTTGTCGCACCTTCTTTCTGATTTGTTGTACGTTTTTTATGAACCGTTGGCAACCCTGCAGCAAACGTCTGATGCGTTTGTGATTTGGGTTTCGCATGGTGTTGTTGCTGCTGATTCGAGCGCAGTGCACCCATTGATATTGACTTTCTTGGATGTTCATCTACAACGCCATTTGTCATCGTTGTCGTCGTTGCAACATTTGACTCGCTGCCCTTTATTCTACGAACATTGGGCCAAACGAATTGCAGTCGATATTCTGTGCTCAATTTTGTGATGGTCTTTTCAATAGGCCATTTGACTCACCCGCCTGTGAAATAGAAGATCAAAAAAAAAATCACAAGAAAAACGAGAGATTTGCATGAAGAAAAAAATTTGACAAAACAGAAAAAAAAAAAGAAATGAGAATTAAAAAAGAGAAAGAGAGAAAAAAGAGAAAGAGAAAATATTTGATATTTTGTTATGGGGATTATAAGAAAAAACATTCCAACATTTTTTTTTTTTTTTTTAATTTTTTTAATATATTTATAATACGATTGTTTAGGAAGATATTACAGGAGAGAGAGAGAAAAAAAAAGAGAGAAAGATACACAAAATACAAGCATCTTTTGAAAAATTTACAATTGTCGCTAATTTAAATTTATTTATTTATTTAAAATTATGAAACATTTCTTTTGTTCTTTTTTATTATCATACTTTAAAATTTATTGAGTAAATTTATCGTAATTATAAGGCAAATATTGATAATCTTGTATAAGACCTTCTTTGAGAATGTACGAAGTGAAAATAGATATTGTTAAAATACTTTTACTGTTACATATTTTAAAAAGATATAGTAATATTAAAGAACTCCGAAGTGTATAAAATTCACCTTTAACAAAACAATTTACTAATAAAACCATACAAAACTACAAGGAGTGCCGCTAAATTTGCTGAGTATTATTTTCAACTGTTGCCATTCGTCCAATGAACTTGTTGTTAAACGAAAGATAATCTTTAGTGTTAGAACATTCGATCTCATATCAAGAATATTCGTTCTTATTTTAAGAAACATTTATTTTTGATTAACAGACAGTTAAAAACGAACAGACAAAAAAAAAACATTTTATCTACCTGCTCTTTAAATTTGAAATTTAAGATTATGAAACTTGCAAGCACATTATGCGTAGTTCTAGAACCAATAGAAACATTCCAATTTTAACAAATTTGTCCGCTATTTAAAATTTCTTTAAATTGACTTCAATTTCATCTGGTCCCAAACCATGTAGTGAGGTGTTTCTTTAATTAAATTCCACCATTTTGAGTTTCTCTAAACTTAGTTTTGATATTTTTGATTTGTTAAGGATTTAAATTTTTTTGCCAAAAAATGGCATACAAAACTGTTACATCTAGCGTCACTCTTCTGCCACAAATTAAAGGTGTTCCAAAATTTACGCAAGTCTAAGAATTAACGCAAAATTTGCAGTAGTGGCAACCCTAAAAATTAACAATTCGACAGCTTAAAAGTTGAGGTAAAGTGGAAATGGAGCGTTACACGATGGAACACGATCGAATTTTGTTAGGGTTGCCAGCATTTCATATCAAATTATGCGTTTATTTTTGGTGATTACTGGAACACCCTTTATGTATTGATATCAATTGAAATCTTACAAAAGAACAAGACGAGATACTTTTGTAAATTTATTCTTTTAGTTGTTAAAATATGTTTCAATTTGCAACAATACATAATCGCAGTATGATATGGTTTGATCTTTTGGACAATTTATACTCGTTGGTATTCCAAAGATATATTTAAAAATAAGATAAAATTAACAATTCAAGCTACTTAGTATATTGAAATGACTTCCCTAAAAATGTATTTGAGTAGGTGAGTATTTTCAAAAAAACCCACACCCCCCATTTAAAACGGCAACCCTGAAAATTATTCCTACTTCTGCCAAATATATACTTAAGAATAGCTTAATGATTCCAATAATTAAAAATTATATATGATTTAATCACAGAAATCTTTCAAAAAATATTTCCATTTTTGTATCTTTATGGTGACTCTTTTGAGAAAGCATGCCACACTATTTTTAACACTTTGATACAGCCATGCTCCCTTAATCGCAATCACAAACATTTTGCGATTTACTTTTGAAATCGCAAAATTTAGATTTTCGAAAATCTAAAATATTTCCGATTTCATGATGATTCTGATTATTCAACTCTTAATTTAAATTAAAATTTCAATATATACAAAAAGTAAAAGGTAGCTACGCCTGAAAAATTTATAGTACATTTCCACTGGTACGCGTATCGGTTCATAGTTTGAAAACTCGATAGTTGCGCGTTAAATCGGAAATATAACAAAATGTAAATATTTACCCAGAAGCATTGGTTTCCCAAAGAAGTTTGCGTTCACTGTAAACTCGACAATTAAAGCAGAAAACCATTTTCTTTTGTTCGATTAATAAAAACTATATTGAAAAAAAGCTTTTTATAATGCTGTACAATTTTTAGAACATAATAATTCAGCTGTTTGAACTCGAACTCTTTTCGATAAATTGTTAACGCTGATAACAAAATGGCGGTCAGTAAAAATGTACTATTTAAAAGCATAAAACTTAGTCAAAACAACGACAATTTGCAATTGACCGATAACATTTTATTTTGTAACCGATAGCAATTTTTGTCATGCATAATTCAAAGAAACGTTTTGGAAATGAATCATAGCTTTTGGGATTGCCGAAGCACGAATTATTTGAAATCGTACGAATTCACTAAATCGTAAATCGTAAAATTTTTGCAATTACGGCAGCATGGCAGGTAGACCCAGTTTTTGCTTTATACAAAAGAAACTTTAATTTAATTTAAACAGGTATAGTTTGGTCCAGGGATGCATAGTTTATCAACACGGAACACATTTGAAATATAGCAAAATGTTTGAAAATTTTGTGATTCCTTAATCGAGATAAAAGCTAAAAACTAAGTTGCAGCCCTAGTATAAATCAACTCTTATCAGCTGTACTGTTTATTGGGCTAATATAATGAATCGACTCGAAAGATTGAACTCATAGACAGCGTGAGTCAGCTTAAAATATTTATCTAGTATAATTTTTAAGAATGGTCAAACAATAATCACTAACAAAAATAAAAAAATTAAATGAATTACAACCTTCCATGTATGAGTTTTTAAAAAAAAGGAAAAACTTTAAGGGTGGCACTTCCATTCAACTAAATGTGTATGATTTACTCTCTATATAAAACTTTTATAAACCTCAAAACTACATAAATACATACAATACTTATGATACATATGTAAGTATAATAAAAAAGAAACCTTATAATACAAATAAGCTCAAAATACTCATAAATTTCATAAAAATACATAAACTTTTACAACATAGTTCAATGATTTATCTACAAAAAAAAAACGAGAAATACACACAACCACAATTATATATGTATGTAGCTGTAACAATAACAAGGACTTCTATAGTAAGGAAGTGAAAAAAAGGAAAATAAAAATAAAAAGGAAACATAAAAAATCAATGCACATATAATGCCAACTTATGTAAATGTTGAAGAGTTTTTGCAGATTAAAAATTTACAAACAGGTCGAGAGTATGGTTAAATGATAGACTGACTGAATGACTGACTGACTGCATGACTTTATATAATAAAAGACTGACAGACTTTTGCTTGTATTTAGTAGCTATAAATATATTTGCAGACAGACAGACAAGCAGATGCAATTATTATACTAGCAACAACGAGACACTTTGTTATACAAAATGTACCAATAAATATGAGCAAATATATATTTATCTGCAACAATGAAAGACAGTCAATCCAATGGACTAACGGACGGACATAAATTGAATGCCATGTAGTGTTGCAAAATTATGAGGGTGACAGCAAATGAGTATCTGCTTTATCACTGATCGCCTTTGACGTGCTTCAAATGTAGCATGAAGGAAGGCGTATATGAGTTAAATAAGTTTTATACTTGTTAGGCTACTAAAGGATATTAGGAAATATTCTTTGTACTACTCGAAATTAAATTACTTATATTGTAAATTGACTTAAGTTAAATTAGTAATAGTTGGAAATTTAATAAATAATACAAAATTTAATAGTACATCACATACTTGCTTAATTTACGTGCTCACATACACATGCCATATTCCTGTGATTATTTTTTTTTTTTTTTTGTACAGCATTTTTTTTTACAAATTTATTTACACCTAAAACGTTTTGCACTCGGCACAACATTTATAAAATAGAGCCATTTTGATAAAAGAACAACCTAAACATTGTAAATATCCCATCATATCTAAAAAAGGACCTGTACCAAAAATAAATGACTTTTACAGAATTTGATGGATGGTAGTTGAGACATGGCTAAACTAACACTAAGATCAGTTTTATCACCCATGGCAGGGGCAAGCATACTGAAGGCACCAACTACCGTTAGGATAGACCCGGACATGGTGGTATTCAGGCTAACGATAAAAGCAGATAAACAAACTCTACTGAGAGCAGCCAGCATGTATAGAATCGTAGTCTAGAATCGTAGTCTAGAATCGTAGTCTAGAATCGTAGTCTAGAATCGTAGTCTTGAATCGTTGTCTAGAATCGTTGTCTAGAATCGTTGTCGTAGTCTAGAATCGTAGTCTAGAATCGTAGTCTAGAAACGTAGTCTAGAATCGTAGTCTAGAATCGTAGTCTAGAATCGTAGTCTAGAATCGTAGTCTAGAATCGTAGTCTAGAATCGTAGTCTAGAATCGTAGTCTAGAATCGTAGTCTAGAATCGTAGTCTAGAATCATAGTCTAGAATCGTAGTCTAGAATCGTAGTCTAGAATCGTAGTCTAGAATCGTAGTCTAGAAACGTAGTCTAGAATCGTAGTCTAGAATCGTAGTCTAGAAGAATCGTTGTCTAGAATCGTAGTCTAGAATCGTAGTCAAGAATCGTAGTCTAGAATCGTAGTCTAGAATCGTAGTCTAGAATCGTAGTCTAGAATCGTAGTCTAGAATCGTAGTCTAGAATCGTAGTCTAGAATCGTAGTCTAGAATCGTAGAATCGTAGTCTAGAATCGTAGTCTAGAATCGTAGTCTAGAATCGTAGTCTAGAATCGTAGTCTAGAATCGTTGTCTAGAATCGTAGTCTAGAATCGTAGTCAAGAATCGTAGTCTAGAATCAGTTTCGAATCGTAATCTAGAATCGTAGTCTAGAATCGTAGTCTAGAATCGTTGTCTAGAATCGTAGTCTAGAATCTAGTTAGAATCGTAGTCTAGAATCTTAGTCTAGAATCTTAGTCTAGAATCGTAGTCTAGAATCGTAGTCTAGAATCGTAGTCTAGATAACGTAGTCTAGAATATTAATCTAGAATCGTAGACTAGAATCGTTCAGTGGACTAGGTATGCTTAAACCCCTTTCTTGAAATAGGGAAACTAAGACCAGAGACAAATACTGTCAAAATTGCACGAGAATCAGGCAAAGTAAAAAATAATAATTTCCTCTTATAACAAAAAATCAATGGATATCATTAAATATTTTGTTGAGAATGATATAAGGGTTCCTGATCGGACTTAAGACTAAACATTTATGTAGGATAACATGAAGTCAGATTCGACTGAAAGCAGTCAGCACAATGATTGGTTCAAACTCTCTTCGTAGTCTAGTCTAGTTTTAAAACATAAGGCAAGCTTAGACACTGACGATAAAGGTATGGTAAAGGTTTAGGGTATAGCATATATGCAGGAACAATTCTAGAGAATGAGGAATCACCAAAACATCTCTTGAAAGACCATCCAGCCTTATCTTCCAAGAGGCTATTGCAGCTGTGGTGGAAGGAATGATATTTCATGTTATTTGAGCAATGACTTGTTAGCAAGGTTTTTCAGAACAAATTCGTTTTTAACGTAAATAATCTCTTCAAAATATTTGTAAAACGAAAAAAATTTTATTTGCCGAGTTGGAGTAATCGGTCATATAATTCCGAGTAATCGGTCAGTAGTAATCGGTCATATAATTCCGACCCAGAAAATCGTTTGTATCTCTCATTTTTACTAATTATTCACTTTGGCGGAGTAGTCGGTCATATAATTCCGACCCAGAAAAACGTTTGTATCTCTCATTTTAATTATTTATGCACTTAGGCGGATTAATCGGTCATATAATTCCGACCCAGAAAAAGGGCGGATTAATCGCTCATATAAATCCGATCCAGAGAAACGTTTGAATCTCTCATTTTTATTATTTATACTCTTTTTATTTTTACTCTATTATATCTAGGCACAATATTTAATTGAAGGGGACCTTTTATTTGTAGCTAAAAAAACTAACTATCCTTGCATTCCTTTGTTTTTTTTTACAATTTATCTCTGCTATTAGCATTAAAATATTTAATTTAAAAAATCTTTAGCATAACTGTAGGCGCATATACATATTATACATACATATACCATATATATATATTAAATACACACACATAAGTATAAAGTAAAACTGCTGCTTTTCTTTTACATAATATTAGAAGACAATAGTAGATGTGCTGTATATCTTCTTCTCAGCACATTAATAACATCATTATTCTCAATTAGTTAGCATGCCTACAACTGCAATCAAATATACCTGTTTGCCTGTGGTTCCATCGATCTCCGTTGCTATGGGATACGCACGTCCATTGGGCACTACGGGTGGTCCCTCCGATTTGCTGCGACGCGAAGGTGTACCGCCACGCTCCTCCGACTGAAAAAAAGGGGAAAAAAAGATATAAAAATAAAGAAATAAATAAGATAGATGTTGCACATAAAATGAACAGTATACGTATACGTAATATTTGTACGCAGCAACTAATTGACAAATTAAAATTGTACATATGATATGCTTCAGATGGAGTCGACATTGTTGTCATATGTATATGTATTGTATATGACACAATGAGTTTAATTAATTAATGTGTGTGCCTACGTTGTATGTCTGTGTGTGTCTGTGTAACATATGCGTATGAGTAATATTAATTAGGCAACTGTCATACGCATACCTAACAGAGTGAATGTGACAAACTTAAGGACTCGGCGCCTAATTGTCGTTCTACGCAACGTTTTGCTTTTATTGCTGTCCTTGTCATCGTCAACGTTTATTCAAATTGCTCACTTGTGCGTAAACGCATTTGCCTTTGGCATTAAATTTATATTTATTTATATGCGCATAGTAAGCAATGCATCAACGAATCATAAGCAAAAAGAAAGAAAAAAACCCGGTTTATTATTAATTAGATGCAAATACGCTTATACACATATAGTTAACCTTAATATCAAACTGCCGTATAAATATTCTATAATAATTTCTATATGGGACATATAGTCTGGTTTATAATTGCACCAAGTCAACGGCGTGGACACAAAGCAATTCATTTTCATTGCAAAAGACCAACTTAAACGTACATATATACTATGCTCTTAATGTTTATGAGTCCCCTAACAAACTAGGAATTTTCATAAAAGAAAATTATGTTTAATTAGAAACTAAAATATAAGAATGCTGGCATTTGTGGTAGCCAGATTTTTAAAAAAGCCTTTTATTTTTTATCTTTTTTTATCATAAAAATAAGTCCCAAGTTCTGTTGGTGATCGATGGACGCGAAAACTACTGGACGGATTTTCACGAAATTTTGCATGTGTGTTCGTATTCACACAAGGATGGTTTAGGGCAAAAAAAAAAATTGTAAAAGGTAATTTTGACCCTGGGCCTAATGGGGGCCTTGATACCGGAAAAGCCATATCTTTGGAGTGAATAGACGTAGAGACTTGGAAGAGGGCTCATTTGAAAGATGGTTAAAAAACATTTTTGGGTTCAAGGTGCTCAAGGACTTCCGGAATTTGGACCTGGGACCCATATGTGGACCCAATATAGATTTTTTTGACCAATTTTTTTTTTTTATTACAGGTGAGCACTTAGACGGGATTTTAGAAAGTTTTGACCCGGGGTTTAATGGGGCCTTGAAACCGGAAAACGCATATCTTTGAAATGAATAGACGTAGAGACTTGAAACAGGGCTGATTTGAAAGATGGTTAAAAAACAGTTTTAGCGTTCAAGGTGTTCAAGGGATTTCCGAATTTGAACCTGGGACCCATATGTGGACCCAATATAGATTTTTTGACCAATTTCATTTTTATTTTTATTACAGGTGAGCACTTAGACGGGATTTTAGAAATTTTTGACCCGGGGCCTAATGAGAGTCTTGAAAAAAAAGTCGTACATTTGGATTGAATAAACGTAGAGACTTGAATCTGGGCATATTTGAATGATGGTTAGTCGTGTTTATGGGATTTCCAAAATTTGAACCCACATTTTTGAACAATTTATATTTAGCCACCAAAAAGTAAAAAAAAAACAACGCGAGCAAAGCCGCGGGTACCAGCTAGTATCTTATATAATCTGCTCCTTTTGTGATACCCAATGTAAAATTGACATTTGATTTCAGATTTATAGACGCGTAAAATTTTTGATATGGAAATCGTTGCCAACCGACTAGCCAAGAAATCTCCAATACACCAGAAATACATTCTGTAAAATTGGTACCCGGGTCTGTCCGTCTGGCTGTCCGTCTGTCCGTCCGTCTGTCCTGCTGTCTGCCGAATGAGAGGGAGATTATCTTGGAGACTATAAGAGACATTTTTGAAAATTAGACTCTTCTAAGCCGTCAAGTGTTCACTTGCAAAGGGTTTTTCTCTAGTTCCATTTTTAGGGGTAGTCCCCATACAAATCTTTCCCAAAATTTACGGTTTTTTGCTACTTTTTGTTACAAACTTTAGGAACTTTACATTTAGTATAAACTATGCCTATGATAGTCCAAAGGAAATATCCCAATATGGGTAGGACCAAAAAATTTGTAGGTATAGCCCCTATAAAAATTTACCCCATTTTTTTGAGTTTTTTCTTTGAAAATCCAATACAATGAGAAATGGTAATAATATAAGACTTAACTTAAGGTACATCAAGATTGGGTACAGGGTATCATACTCGACTTCAGCGTTCTTTCTTGTTTTTAATTAAGCCATTGGAATTTATTGTGTCGCCTTTAAAATAGGCTCAATTTGATCCGATATAATAATGCCAGCGGCTGACCCAATTTTCCATGGCTAGCAAATAGGCCTGCTGAGGTATGGCCTTCAAATCCATCGCCAATTTTTTGGGATGTTTAAAACGTCTTCCCCAAAGAAGCAATTTTAGTTTAAGAATAAGGAAAGAGTCAGAGGAAGCCAAATCTGGTGAATACGGTGACTGCTCGATGGTATTTATTAAATTTTCGGCTATGTACTCCTGTAAAATCACGGCTAAATGAGATGGCGTGTTATACACGAGTTGTCTTTCCACAATTCCGTTCGTTTTCTGCGGATGCTCTTGCGTAGGATCTTCAAAACGGTTAATATAATATTCTTTTTTAACCATTTTACAATCCGGGAGGAACCTAAGTGTACCACGATAATCAAAGATAGTTCTGGGTAATTATTGTACAGAATGTATAAAAAAGATCGAATCGATTTTTCAAAATTTACGAACGATTTTTCCTTTGTGGACCAGCTCAATGACCAAACAAATAGTTCAGCGTCAATAAAGTGGCGATCAAATACATAAGAAGCTTTTTTGGTTCTACTCAAGGTATTTACTAAAAACATAGGGAACCACTAAAAAGGACACCCCGTTTTTCTAAAATTTAATTGTACACTGAAGATAATATAATATACATGTATGTTGTTGTAGAATACAACTAAAGCTGGTTCAGCTTAATGTTAATGACGTCATAGAGTTCATAGAGTTCCCTCGGGGGTTTTTGACATACCTTCTACGGAAAACAATACAAAAAAAAGGAAAAACGTTAACTTCGGTGGAACCGAAGCTGAAATACCCGTTACATGGGCGTGGCGTCTTGGTTTTGACCCTGGATGACAAAAGAAATTTTTACCCAATTGGGAGCGAGTACATTCATAAATAATTATATTTTTAAAGACAAAATCGAAAAAAATCGATAAGTTTGTGTGGGCTATACCTAAAAATGGGTGGCACTCTCATTTTCGACACTTAACATAGTCGTTGTCGATAAGCTTATTTTTTTGCCAATTTTTTATATCTTTATCGAATAAATCGCATAGACACAGTCGGACTGTTCGGACAGACACGTTTCGTACTTGTACTCTTGCTTTCTGAAAAACTTGCTCGTTCTACTTTTTGCATGGAATAAAACGTTTATTAAAATATGCATTTCACCTGCCAAAAAAAACAAAATGTTTTCTAATTCCGCATTCCATGGGAGTTGGAATTCGGAATCAACGTACCAATTTCTGTATTGGTACACTATGTCTGAGAATTGTAAGTACTGCTTTTTGTAAAAAAAGGCGTACCACACGCCTTGGATAACGTGAAAATTGATACTTCAAAAAAATTTTTGCATTAAATGTTTTGTGTCGTATTTTATACTTCGGTTTTATCGAAGGTTAAGTTTTTCATTATTTTTTTTTTTTTTTTTTTTTATTTTAATTTGCAGTTTTTTTTATTTTTTATTGACAAACACTCTAACGAAACCCTTTTCCTAATTGTGAGTACGGTACAAAAGAAAACCACATTTTTTTTAAAAAAAAAGAAACGTTTTTTTTTTCTAGTTTTCCACATAATTTTTTTTTTTTTTTTTTCTGTCTCTGCTTTGGCTAATTTTTGCTCATTTTTAATTTGTACCTTACGTGCTTTCCATGTATGCACAATGTAGGCACGTAGTATGTATGTATGTGCCTATGCACACATACCTATACATATAATATGTACATAATATATAACGGGTGATTTTTTAAGAGCTTGAGAACTTTTAAAAAAAAAAACGCATAAAATTTGAAACGTTAGATTGGTCCATGACATTTACTTTTTGAAGATAATTTCATTTAAATGTTGACCGCGGCTGCGTCTTAGGTGGTCCATTCGGAAAGTCCAATTTTGGGCAACTTTTTCGAGCATTTCGGCCGGAATAGCCCGAATTTCTTCGGAAATGTTGTCTTCCAAAGCTGGAATAGTTGCTGGCTTATTTCTGTAGACTTTAGACTTGACGTAGCCCTACAAAAAATAGTCTAAGGGCGTCAAATCGCATGATCTTGGTGGCCAACTTACACGGTCCATTTCTTGGGATGAATTGTTCTCCGATGTTTTCCCTCAAAATGGCCATAGAATCGCGAGCTGTGTGGCATGTAGCGCCATCTTGTTGAAACCACATGTCAACCAAGTTCAGTTCTTCCATTTTTGGCAACAAAAAGTTTGTTAGCATCGAACGATAGCGATCGCCATTCACCGTAACGTTGCGTCCAACAGCATCTTTGAAAAAATACGGTCCAATGATTCCACCAGCGTACAAACCACACCAAACAGTGCATTTTTCGGGATGCATGGGCAGTTCTTGAACGGCTTCTGGTTGCTCTTCACTCCAAATGCGGCAATTTTGCTTATTTACGAAGCCATTCAACCAGAAATGAGCCTCATCGCTGAACAAAATTTGTCGATAAAAAAACGGATTTTCGCATTTCGAACCGAACACTGATTTTGGTAATAAAATTCAATGATTTGCAAGCGTTGCTCGTTAGTAAGTCTATTCATGATGAAATGTCAAAGTATACTGAGCACCTTTCTCTTTGACACCTTGTCTGAATCCCGCGTGATCTGTCAAATACTAATGCATGAAAATCCTAACCTCAAAAAAATCACCCGTTAGTTGATTATACATATATACACACGCGTTTTTCATTTTATATATTTGATGTGGGTTTTGACTACAATGTAATTGTTAGCATCTGTTCTTGTATGAGTGTCAATATAGACTTTTGTGGTAAAACTTTAATCAACGCAAAAAATCTATTGCGTATTTCAAAAATTTAAAATTTAAGCTACTTGAAAAGTGTTTGTTAAATGTAAATTGTAACCAACTCTTATGCACAAAATGGCCTGCCCTACGTTTCGAGCCTTAGTGTTCTGAAGACCCCTAAATTACTAACTACTGCATAAAAGTCTCCTTCCAATCGCATATAATATTCTGCCCAGCGTATTGTGTAACAGACTGGATCATACATAAAACATTTGGTTGAACAGCACCAGTATCTGGGGTTGGTTGAGTTTCAGAGCAAATACCTAAAGCGTTCTTAGAATGGGAAAGAATTTTTTTGAACTCTTTGATACCATGAGAGCCTTTAGTTACGGCGTTGCGACTTTTTCATTCTTCTAATGTTTAGTTTAAACTACGCCAAAGCCTAAACGTTTACTAGTTGGGCACGATTTTCTATAAAGATACTATGCTGGTCCCAAATGCTGATGACATCGACGTAATCGACAAAGCTCAATGTGCTGTGAGCAAGGCTGTCGCGTAGAATGAGAAAAAGTCCCGTTCAATGGAACTAGCGGTGAATTGGAGTAATCGTTAAATATAGAGAATCTCATCTTTGATGTTGTAGAAAACTTCTTGTATTTAGGCACAGACGTAACCAGCGACAGTAACATTCTCTCTTGAAAGCAAAGGTGAGCAGAGTTCACTCCAAAAGCAACAAAATTTTACTTTACTAATATTCACGCTCTTTTTATATAGCATAGAAGCATGGGCCATATCAGATCGGATTTGTCGGCATTAGGTACATTCGAGAGAAAGATTCGTCGACCTGTCAGCGTGGGCAACGATTTCCGAATTCTGACATCGACGTAGTCAGGTGAAACTCGAAACAAACGTATGCACTAATCTGGTAACCCACAATGCATACGGGCGGAGACTCTGGACCTCCTTTTTTCTTCCCGTTACATAGTGCAAACGGGTATATTCAGTTTGTCCAAAAGTTTGTAACGCATTGAAGGAGGCATCGGAGACCCCATTAAATATATATTTTCTTGATCAGCTCGATGAGACGAATCGATCTAGCCATGTCCGTCTGTCCTTCTTTCCGTCTGTTTGTTGCTATGCGATTCATTCGCTTAGTTTCAAAGAGATTGAAGTTTTAAACTTAAACTTTTCTCGGCAACGACTAGGTTAAGCTTGAAAATGAGAGTACCACGCCCATTTTTAGGTATAGCCCCCATACAAACTTATCGATTTTTTTTTCTATTTTTTGTTTAAAAATAGTTAATATTTGTGAATGTACTCGCGGACAAAACCAAGACGCCACGCTCATTTTTCTGTATAGCCCCCATTTTCGAATTTTAGTATGGAAACATTTATTTTTTTTTTTTCAATTAAAATTAGGTAAAATCAATTCTAATGTCAACTCCATCGATATGGTAAGGGTCGTGCTAATATTACAAAAAGCCTCCATGCAAATTTGATCAAATTCATCGGGAAACTTAATCTAAGCGCGAAGTGAACATATAAACTATTAAACGTTTTGTGTAACGGGTATTTCAGCATCGGTTCCACCGAAGTTTACGTTTTCCCTTGTTATTTTGTTTGTTTCAAATTTTCTTCTAATTCCTTAATATACCCTTTTCACCAGAAAGCAAAAGGGTATATTAAGTTTGTGCGAATGTATGTAACAGGCAGAAGAAGGCATGGTATACCCTATAAAGTATATATATACTTGATCAGCTACCATTTTTGATATATAGACTCTCCTAAGCCGTCAAGTGTGCACTTGCAAACGGTTTTTCTCTAGCCCCATTTTAAGGAGAACCCTAATACAAATTTACCCCAAAAATTTTGGGCTCTTGCATAAAAACAACATTGTTTCTTATTCTAGAAAGTCTAGATTTCGTATAAATTATGCCTGTGAGAGTCCCAATAAATTATCCCTATTCGGAAAAGGATAAAAATTTTAGGTATAGTCCCCATACAAATATACCCAAAATGTTTTGAGTTTTTGTATAAAAATCCTTTATAATGAGGTATGGTACTAAGATAGGACATAACTTAAGATTCATAAAGATTTGATACAGGGTATCTTGCAGTCGAGCATACTTCACTTTAGCGTTCTTTCTTGTTGTAAATGCAGTTTAAACTAGTTGTGAATTATATTTAAAATTTTTAATTTTTTTATTTTAGAAGAGATTTGAAACTAATTTAGGATGTATGACATTCGGAATATGCACGAATTTCTTCAGTCTAAGAGTGATAAAAAGTGTAATTTTATGATAATTTGTTTCCATCCATATTTTCGTTTCTGTCAACAAAAGTAGTTCTCGTTGCAAATCACTTTATGAATCTTAAATTCGATTCTTCTTTAAGACATTATTGTGTCAACACTTAAGGAAATAACACAAAAAAAAAAAAATAAATCAAGATAAATACTCATAAAATACAAATGGAACATAAAAACTCGCATGAATATCTAAATATCTCATTAAAGATTTTTTTAATGCATTAAATGACGTCTGTTGCTGAAGCATAGAGCGTGAAAGACGACATTTTTATATACAATAGATTATAAAACCGTGTACATATGTCTCAAATCATTATTTCTGCAGCACTAAAAGCATAAAATGCGTTGAAAAAGCACACACACAATGCCTCAAGGACTTTTTCGCTTAAGAAAAACTTACCCTCGCCATACGATTTGCGCCAATATCTCGACGTGCATCTGTATACTCGGAGCCTATAATAAACTCATGAGATTTGTACGCCAATTCTGGACATTTTTTTCCGACGTGGCAGCGGTGGCTCATTTGTTGCACCTGCAATTATGTTTTGAATGTGGAAAAAAATATATTTTATTTTTTTATATACTTTAAATACTTACCAACAAATTGACTGGGATTTGGTGCTGGTGCACTCGCACAACCTCTGGCCTTGAATTACCAGTAAATTCATGCCAACGATAAGTGCTCCTATACTCCGAATGGAGCTGCTAAAATGAAAAAAAAAAAAAACATATATACAAAATAAATTAAAAATACTAAATTTTAAATTTAAAATAGAATAAAATAATATTACGATTTCTTTTCTTTTATTTTGTGGTCTTCACTGCAGTGCAGTGCTCCTACTTATGATTCATTTGATAATTGTACCACTCCAAAAACTATATAGGTACTTCCCCACCCACTTTGAAAAAAAAATTTTGTACAGCCAATTGACGTTGTTGGCTTGTTCAATGACCAGAGAACGACGATGATGATGACAGCAATTGTTTGAGTTTATCGCTACGACAAAACTTAAATACGTTTAAGTAATTTCATATCGATTTGAGTAATAAAAGCAAAGCAAAATAGCTGCAAAGCGTATATTTTCTATATAGTATCTATCTACCACTGTAGTCACTGTAGAAAAATTGGGTTAAACTTGTCTTCATATAATATTATACTCGAAGGACATACTTTTCGCCGTGTCATCGTTGTGTTGTTATCCTTAGCCCTTGCAGACAGACAGACAGACAGAGAGACAGTAAGTTAGATAGACAATGTGAGTAGTAGACACTTTGTGAGTTAATTATGGCGTCAGTTGTTTTTATGCACTTTGACAACTCGTTATCTGTGTTTGTATGTCAGTCAGTTCAGTGTAGCCTGGGTTGAATGGTTTGCTTGCTTTCTTGGCTGGTTCATTTGTACTTAAATCGTACTTTTACCATAAAATAATACTTAGACCGTACATTTTGAAGTTGGTCTTACATTTTGTACGTGGCTTTTTTTTTTTTTTTTTTATTTAGAAATAATTGCATTTGCACACGCAAAACTTGTAGTTGAGAAACTTTGTGCTTATTTCAATGTTGATATTTGACTTAATTTTACATTTTTGTGTTATTCTTAGTTTTAAAGTAAACGAATGTAAATATTTTTAGCAGAAACTATTTGACTTGCACTGAATATTATGAATATTATTATTAAGGAATTTCCAAGAAAGTGGAATAAATGAAAATATTGAACAGTCATTATTATTATTGCATGTGGGCAAGTATACTGCTACCTAGAAGGTGTTTTGAAAGCCCTTACTATTGAATTAGATTTCTGTCTCTGCCTTGTATGAATGTAATAATCTTCATAAATTCGATTTTCCTAAACCTGGAAGTAAGTATCCTCCTAATCACTAAAATCCATCTTCTGGCTATAGCTTCACATTCTGACAGAATGTGGATGGATGTCTTCTCCATCCTACAAAAGAATCTGCACTCCGGAGAGCTTGATAAACCCATTATATGCAGGTGTTTTCGTAGTCTACAGTGGCCTCTAAGGAACCATATTATAATTCTTAGCTGTGTTCTACTCAGCTCAATCAAAGCTTTGATGATCTTACAGTTGAATCACTCCATTAGTAGCTTGGATTGTCGTATGCCCTTCCACTCGTTTCGTAATGTCTCAATTAGTGTGTGGCTCCCAATGGAACAATAGGATTCTGGGCCTATCATGGAGGTTGCAGCCCTTCTCTTGGCGAATGCGTCTACCTGCTCATTTCCTGGAATATTTGATTGCCCAGGTACCCACAACAGTACATTCAAGGTGGATATAGCCTCGTGTACCCTGTGTTGTTTGTCTTATTACATTCAGGGGGGCCTCTTGTATGAGTTTAGATTTTACTAAATCAGTCTGTAGCGCCTTGAGAGCTGCTTGGCTGTCTAATAGTATTGCTATATCACAGATATAGTAATTCCTGTCAATATTGATCTGTACATAGCAAACTAAAGCACAGATCTCTGCCTGGAAGATGCTAGTTTATCTTCCTAAGGGTTCCAAAGTTTAATTCTTGGGCCGCTACCCTCGGCACCTTCGTCGGTGAGAGTTACGTCTGTTTACCACTTGATGGTGTGTGGTTAAATTTGGTGTTCGTCTTCAGAAGTATTCTTGTTTGACCAACTAATGCTGAAGTCATTGCCAATATTATACCTTTTTGATCATAATATCCATGGGCAAGACCCTTCCGTCCATGTGGAGAGAAGTTTTCAGCAGAGAGTAAATGCAGTTTTATCTCCGTCTACCAAAATGCGGATGAGTGTGATTCTCATCTTTATATTAATTTCTATGTCTAAAGGTGTCAAGTCTAGAAGTGCCTCTAGTGCTGCTGTAGGACAGGTACGTATAGCTGATGCCTATGCATGCTAGTTGAGCTAGCTTAAGTTACTCTCCGTCTTCCGATGATTATGTCATAGAAGGTTTCTTCAAATTTTCCATTAGAAATGATTACAATGTGTCCGCATAAACCTGGCATTATATGCCATTCCTGCTTAATCTGTTTTGTAGGCTGTGTATCACCAGACTCCACAGCAAAGGGGCTAGTAACCCACCCTGCGGACATCCCTTCACGGTTTGCGCCAATATTTGTCATTTAGGTTTGTTTACACCGTTCTTGTACTCCGTAACGAGTGTATCCAGTTGAGGTTTAAATTATAAAACACCTCACAGCAAAAACCCACTTCATGTTCTTCTCAAGAATATTTAACTTAAAGCAACACAGTAATTACGCACTCAAATCAGTTGAGAATATCTATCAGACATTGCATTACAAAGTATTACAACGTCACATAATATAAATCAGACGTGTCACTTAAATCTCTAGTAAATCTCACATCGTTTGCTCTGTAATTCACCAAAATAAATTCGCAATGTCACTGAACTTCAAAAGATTTCATTGTTGGAAGACAGTTTTGCCAATTTCTTATATTAAGATTGTCATTAAACTTTAATTAACTTTGTAGTCTATAAAGACTTTACATTTTTTGTGTTTTATTTGAAAATTAATTTGCTAAAATACTAGTTAAATAATTAAAAAAATGATTTTTAAAGAAAAAATTGTTATTTCAGGTAAAAAAAAAGTTTAACTAATTAAAACACAATTTTTGAACATGTATTTTACTAAAAACTCTATCAAATCTTATCATCATCACAGAACAACCCAAAGAGATTTGTGTGACACAACTTGAAATCTCTTTCAGTTGGAATTTGAATGGTAGAGATTTGTGTGACACTCCCTTTGTATCTTAAATAGATTGTAACGCATTAAAGGAGGCATCGGAGACCCCATAAGTATATAGTAATCTTGATCAGTTCGACGAGACGAATCGATCTAGCCATTTCCATCTGTCCCACCGTCTGTTTGTTTGTTTTTTTTATTCGGTCAGTTTTGAAGATATTAAGTTGAAATTCAGAACTAAGCTTTTCTCTCAAAGTATGAAAATGAAAGTGCCACGCCCATATTGGTATCCCCATACAAGCTTACCTTTTTTTTTTACTCAAAACCTTTGTTCAATGAATGTATTCACTGAAATTGTAAAAACTTCTGGTGTTTAAAATATCAAAAGTTCGGTTAGCCCCCTACAAATTTACCGCCCATTTCATTTTTGCTATAAAAAAAGTATTTTTTGAATGTTCCACTCAAAATTCAAAGACCTCTTATATTCCAATAGCAAAACCAGTATCACGCCCTTTTTTTTAATGGCCCCAAAAAAATTTCCGATTACCGAACTTTGTATAAAAATGTGTACTGCCACTCCTTGGTAGCTCATAAACTATTCAAAGATTCGCATGTGTCTATGTTGTTAAGGTTTTCTTTTTTAATAGGATTAATGCGAAGAGCAAATATAGCAAACTTTTTGTTCGGCGGACTGTTGTTTAATCACACGAGGTATTCAGTCCAGTTTTGAAGTTTTGCTCAGTTTAGCATGAATCGGTTTCCTACGCTCTATACTTAATACCTTGGATTCAATATTCATTAAAATTCAACTTTTTTTTTCTTAAATTTTGGTTAAAAAATATCCCGATTAAGAAATTGTTTGTTTATCAACAACCCCCTTTATAAAGAGGGTGGTTCAAGAACATTTAGAACAAAAAGTAAACTTTTCAGGTACGAAAAATGGATAAAAATCTACGACTATAGCTTTTGGGTTTGTACAAATCGTATGTGTCTGTAATAAGGTCTATTAAGGCTTTCAAATAATAGAACCGAGTTTTGGGTCGTTTTCAAAAGCCTTCGATTCGTGGTTCGCATTTTTAAACCACGGTTCGGTTTCAAGTAAAGTGTAACAAATCGCTATTCAGTTCGGTTCAATAAAACAAACAATATCGTACTTAGCGCTCTTTTATAGGTCCGAAGGAGACATTCAGTTTGATTATTTTTTAATGCGCAGTGATGAAACAACGTTCGTAATGATGGTAATTTTCAACCACAGATCGAACCAATATTCTTTGATTTTGACATTATCAAGTCTTCGAGGATTTCTATTAATATTTTTAATATTTCCGTAACATCTTTATATAAAGTTCTTTCAAAGAAATCGTGAACATGTTAGAACCCAACCATTTTTGCCGCTTATATGGTTTGGTTTTTTGGTTTAAAACCATTTTCTTTCAGAAGAGCTAGTTTGCACGCACTCAAAATGTTGTGGTCCGGTTCAAAAACATGTTCGGTTCAAAAACCGGTTCGGTTTCAAAACTGATTTGCAGCCCTGTTGAAAATGGAATCGAATAGTTCGGTCCGAGCCACTTTGCAGTCACAGTACGAAACAAAACATTTTTAGAGATAAAGCATTTCAGTTCGGGTTCGTATATTTTTTTAAGTAACTGTTTCGGTTGAAGGTTCGGTTTAGCATACCAAAAATATCGAACCGCTTCGGCTCAAACCGGTATTCAGCACTGCTTTCGATGGTATTGCAATACAATTTGGAAATATAAAGAAATAGCAAGGATTATATATAATAACTAAAGTCAATGGTAATCTTTCATTATTGGAAACCAATAATTAATTAACTTTAATATACAATTAAGCCAAAATGTGCGTAACAAGTAAAAGGAAATATATATATTTAAAAAAAAATTAACATAAATTAAGCAACAAGCAGACAAAATTTCTCCAAAACGTTTTGCGCCCGAATTGCTAATCGTAAAAGCTAAAACGCTGCGTAAAAATATGCAAAGAACACGCAAAAGCATTTGCCAAACAGTATAAATAATTTAGTAAAATTGCAATATAAAGGTACAAACACGCACTTTATGCATAATTTATGATTAACTAAAGCCAAAACGAAGCATTGCAGACACACAGATACACCCAAAAACCGCCACACGACGGCAGTGAAAATTCGAGGAGAAAAAAGTGCTGCCAAGTTCAAAGTGGCTTATTATGGGCGTTTTTTTCATTTGAATTTGACATTTTATGTCGAACGAGGCACCTTTCTACCTATGAAATATGAAATATTTATGTAACTTAATATCTGCACTCGAAAATGAGTGCGGACTGTGAGTACTTTTGGGGGGATTTTTGTTATGTGTGGCGCCACGTGCCGGCGTGTTGTAGTGTAGACGGCTATGTTTTATGCCTTATCATGAGCCTATGAAGTGTGTGTATATAAATTTCAATGATTTATAAATGCTCACGAAAATTGAATAATGCATTACAGTATATTATTCATTGGAATTGTTTTTTTTTTTATTTTTTTTTTTTTTTTTTTGGATGTCAAAACTTTGGCAACATTTTTTCGACAAATACTAAAGTGTTACAAGTCATATTTTATTATTTAAAAAAAAAAACAAAAAAACAAAGAACTCCGTATTCAAAATATGTAAGCTTAAAAGTCTTTATAAGTATTTTTTAAGTGTAGAATTCTCCTACCTCTTTAGCCTCATAGAAGGCTAGAGTGAGATAAACATATTTTCTTAACTCTTCTTCCCACACTTTGCTTTCATGCTGAATAAAACTCACCAAAGTATGTAAGCAATATAGAAAGAGATAGTAGTTGAATAGTTTAACTTCTTCAATTAAAATTTTTAACGCAATTGTAGTACATGGAACGCTGTCATATCATTGGAATAGGTAGACCAAATAATTTTCGAAATATGAACCAAGTGCCCATTAAGGCAACCTAAATCTATTGTACCTTTTTTATAACCTCCAATATAGTGTGTTACGCATAAATGAAAGTCATATTTTTTGGAAGTGCTATTCAAGTGAGGAGCATTATATTTTAATGGACCATTTCAGGTTTTGTACTTAATGCAGAGCGCATTTTTACTAATTGTAAGCAAATTAAGTTCACGTACTGAACTATTTCAATCGAACATATAAATGGTTCCTGCAGAACATTTGAGAGTTTGTGAAAACGATTAACTCAAAAATGAATAATGTATGCAAGCACATTTTATACATTTTATCCCAATAAATTATAGAATTATTATACCCTGTACCCAAAGGGTAAAAGGGTATATTAAGTTTGTGCGAACAGACAGAAGGAGGCAAGATAGACCCTAAAAAGTATATATATTCTTGATCAGCATTGGAAGGGGAGTCGCTTTGTCTGTCTGTCTGTCTGTCCGTCCGTCCGTCTGTCCGTCTGTCATGCTGTCTGCCGTATGAAAACGATTATTTCGGAGACTATAAGAGGTAGAGCTTTCAAAATTGAAACTTAGACTCTCCTAGGCCGTCAAGTGTGCACTTACAAACGGTTTTTCTCTAGACCCATTTTAAGGAGTACCCCCAAACAAATCTACCCCAAAAATTGTTGGGTTTTGCATAAAAACGTCATTGTTTTTTATTCTAGGAAGTTTAAATTTAGTAAAAGTTATGTCTATGATAGTCCCAATAAAATAGACCAATATGAGTAGGACCAACCAAATTTTAGGTATAGCCCCCATACAAATTTACCCCAAAATTTTGGGTTTTTACATAAAAACGTCATGGTTTTTTATTCTAGAAAATTTAAATTTAGTATAAATTATGCATACGATAGTCCCAATAAAATATCCCAATATGGGTAGGACCAACAAAATTTTAGGTATAGCCCACATACAAATTTACCCCAAAATATTGGGTTTTTACATAAAAACGTCATTGCTTTTTATTCTAGAAAATTTAAATTTTGTATAAATTATGTCTATGATAGTCCCAATAAAATATCCCAATATGGGAAGGACCAACCAAATTTTAGGTATAGCCCCCATACAAATTTACCCCAAAATTTTGGGTTTTTACATAAAAACGTCATGGTTTTTTATTCTAGAAAATTTAAATTTTGTATAAATTATGTCTATGATAGTCCCAATAAAATATCCCAATATGGGTAGGACTAACCAAATTTTAGGTATAGCCCCCATACAAATTTACCCAAAATATTGGGATTTTATATAAAAACGTCATTGCTATTATTCTAGAAAATTTAAAATTAGTATAAATTATGTCTATGATAGTCTAAAAGAAATAGACCAATATGGGTAGGCCCAACAAAATTTTAGGTATAACCCCATTCAAAGATATACCCGATTTTTTTAAGTTTTTCTATGAAAATCCAAATCTATGAGGTATGGTAGTCAAATAGAACCTAACTTAAGGTACATATAGATTGGGTACAGGGTATCTTGCAGTCGAGCATACTCGACTTCAGCGTTCTTTCTTGTTTTTTTTTATTTTTGACTATGCTTTTTTTGTGCACCAAAGTCATCTTTTCTTTTTTTTTTTTTTGGTACTAATCCCATAAACTGCCAACTCATTAAATTAAAGTAATGAGCAAAGTTTTTTCTGCTATAAATATAATAGGTGACCACATGGTAAACCAACAACATAACCGAAAAACTGACATCAGTTAAAATTTATAGCCTAATTATTTTTCATGACACAACGCGATTTGTTTTTTCTAATTAAAAAACAAAACAAGCGCAATGGCGTCCAAAAAAATGTACTAAAAAATAAAGAAAAAAAAAAAAAAGGAAAATTGAAAAACCCATTCTCTTGCTTTTTCTCTAAAAAAAAAAAAAGCATCAATAAATTTAGCTTTGCCTGGCTTAACCTTTGAAAAAGAAAATACTTAAATGAAGTTGCTATTTTTTTTTTACTGCATTTCTTTTCAATTTTTACAGGTCGCCTCAATACTGACATTTTTTGTATGCGCCAAGCCAAATATGGCAAACATTAAACTTTTAAGACGCTTTTTATTGCACGTGCGCTTGTCATTTCGACTTGGCTTTAGTTGCAGCTTATGTGCATATGTATCGAAGTCCATTTTACAAACCACAAGTACAAGTATCTGAACGCTCTATATATAAATGTATCTTTTAACTTCCTTTTTGCTTTTGGCATGTATTAAACTTTACAGACAAGACTGTAAGATACTTATTTATAGAGAAAGCTTAGTAGCATTGCCCGAAACTCTATTGCTGCCTGTCCATCTGTCTGTCTGTCCGCCTTTTGTCGTGATAGTGATTTATTATGGCTTAGGAAAAATCGGAAAAACGTAATCACTACTTGTGTGAAAAACGACGAGAAGAAGTATTGTCAAATTGCATAAAAATTGCAAGCAGTTACTAAACGTAGACATCTAATAAATTTTAAATTTATTTCCCTTTTAAAGATTTCATCTAAATGGCTGCAATAATAATATGAAGTGCAACAGTGCGTATTTGTAATATTGTTGTTAAATTTATGTTAGCGGCAGTAACAATTGTTTTCAAAATGACTCGACAGCGTCGACAAATCTCAACACGTTTTCTATTGTCGTGCATTGTCTTGTATGTTCTGTGTTCATATGTATTAAGTTTTAGTTTTCCCCAGACATAGTACATAGTATCTACAACTAACATGAACAACTTAATGCCTCTAACACTTTGCTATGCATACAAAATGCAAGTTTCTTTGCTTGTTGTAGTCAAAATTATTGTTGTCGGTCTACAAGTTTTCTGCAAGTAAAAAATACTTTTTACATGCACAGACTTAGCGTTGCGAAATTACTTTGTTGAAACTTTTTTTTTTATGTTGCTAAAATTATACTTACAGACAGTCATGTTCTCTGACTGTCTGTCTGTCCTTTTTATGTAGTTCTTGTAGTCAATAAATTTTAAGATTAACTGCGATTTCTTGAGAGGAAAATTTTGTATAACTAGCTTGATTACAAGTAAAAAATCATTGTTTACATACTGAAAAATTTGTGTTTTAGCCAGAGGTAAACGATTTCTATACTGAAAACTGGTCCAACTTATAGCACTCAAAATAAAATCTACGCAATTTGAAACAAAAACAAGTAAAAACGTTAACTTCGGTGGAACCGAAGCTTAAATACCCGTCAAACGAATCTTTAAATAGTTTATGTGTGATCATAAGTGGCTTATATACATTTATAAATATATATTTGAAAATAATTACTTTTTCATACAAATGTTCGAAAATAATCAATAAATTTGTATGGGTGCCTTAGCTAAAAATGGGCGTGGCACCTTGGTTTTGATATTGAATGTCATTACAAGTGTTTTTACCCAAATTTGAGTGAATAGTTTCATAAATAATACCTATTTTAATATAAAAATTCGAGAATGGGCGGTAAGTTTGTATGGGGGCTATATCTAAAAATGGGCGTGGCAGCTTGGATTTAATATTGGATGACATTAGAAGTATTTCTTTCCAACTTTGAGTGACTACATTCATTAATAATAGCTATTTTCATGCAAAAATTAGAAAAAAAACGTTAAGTTTGTATGGGGGGCTATACCTTAAAATGGGCGTGGCACTTTGATTCTAACACTTGAACTGCTTAGGACTGAGAAAAGCTTAAGTTCCGAGTTTCAGGTCAATATCTTTAAAACTGAGCGAACTAAACGCATACACTGTGTGTGACGGGTATAAAAATTTATACATAAAATTTTCGTAAAATGTACAAAATTTTCGTACAATGTAGTAAAGTTTCGAAGTTCAATTTATTTATGAAAACAACAGTTTAGATACATTTACTACATACTCCGAATTTGTTTCAAATTCTTTCTTTAAAAAATAAGCAAAAAGTGGGAGTTGGGTTTGTGTAAGAGCTATATTCTATACATATAAACTTCTTTTATACTGAGCGTATGAATCGCGAAGAGGCAATCAGATATATGGACGGACTGACAGACATACTACTGAGAACAAAAAGTAATGAGCATTTTCAATTTAAACTTCGTAAGCTTAACATTTCGGGCTAGTTCTTTTTTTCTTGAGTTGGCAGGACTGTTAATAACATCTGGGCCAAATTGTATGTCAACGTCATTATCAGTAATATAATTACGCTTGTGTTTACCAAGTGACCAAGTGTTTCGATTTTTACAATGTCTGATTTAATTGAGCAGAGAAGTGTCATCAGATTTTGTTTTCTGAATGGAACAAATGGAATAAAAATGTTGAAGAATGTTGAATGATGCTTACGGGGATCGAGCTTTACCAAAATCAACAACATTTGATTGGTATAAATTGTTTAAAGAAGGTTGAGAACGTGTTGAAGACGAAGAGCGCTCTGGTCGACCATCAACCTTAACGGACGTTGCTCACATCCAAAAGGTAAAAAAATAGTGTTTGCACACCGTTGATTAACTATAAAAGACATTGCTGATGAAATTGGTGTATCGAAAGGATCAATTAAAACCATTTTGAAAGATGTTTTGTGCCTCAAACGTGTCAAGTCTCGGTTGGTACCAAAAATGGTGAATTTCCTTGAAAAACAGCGTCGATTCTTCGTGACTTTTTCTCGAAAATGCAACCAATATCGTTCCGCAACCAGGGGAACGCGTTTCGAGTCGATTGAGGAGATAAAAGCTGAATCGGAAAGGGACTATTTGGTATGTTTCGAGGATTGTTGGGAGTTTATTGGTTTGGAAACTGTTAACAAATTTATTGATTTCGACCAATCGATTTTAAGCAATTTTTGCCCATATTTGATCAAATTATACTCAATAAATTTAAAATAATTGTGCCGGCTAGTCTAGTTTTCAGCGTCAAAAATTTGGAAACTGGAATATGGTTTTATATACTAAAGGCGACCCCTTTTTGTGAAATGTTCATTATTAGCTCAAGGTCCCAAAAACTCAATCTTTTGTCTAAAAACTGATCAGAAAGTAACCGGCTACCTTGTTTACGTTTTGAACTAAAGAGTTTTTTAACTAAAACTTAAAATTCGGATAAGGTCTTAAAAGGGAATGAGGTTCAATCAACATTTTTGTAAAGACTACCACTTCGCACCTGCAAAATTAAAGTTCACTATTTAAGCTATTTATATATTTTTTATACCCGCCACACATAGTGAGAAGGAAATTATCAGTTTGTCGGAGAGTTTGTAACGCATTAAAGGAGGCACCGGAGACCCCATAAAGTATATATATATTATTGATCAGCTCGACGAGACGAATCGATTTAGACATGTCTGTCTATCTGTTGCAATGCGTTTTTCTCAGAAAGTTTAAAGATATTGACTTGAAACTTGAAACTTAAGCTTTTCGTGCTTCTAGGACGTTTGTATGTCAGAACTAAAGTGCCACGCCCATTTTTTAGATATAGCCCCCACACAAACTTTCCTTTTTTTCGATTTTTTCTATTAAAGTAGTTATTATTTATGAATGTATTTACTACAAATTTGGTAAAAACATTTCTATTGGCATCCAATATCAGATGAAAGGTGCCACGCCCATTTTTTGATATGGCCCCCATACAAGCCTAGCGCTGACTTTTCAGATTTAGTATGAAAATAGTTCTTATTTATGGATATATTCACTCCAATCTGTGTAAAATGACTTCTTATGTTATCCTATGAATATGCTACTGATATGTCAAGTATCGGGCCACTATAACATATAGACGCCATACAAACTCACCTTCTTTTTTTTTTTTTTTTTTTTGAAGAAATTTATTAAAGTTTCGTGTTTCGGGTATTTGAGCTTCGGTGCTACCGAAGTTAACGTTTTTCTTGTTTAAAGTTTAAAAAGATCGAATAACTTAAAAAAAACAGGGATGCGCGTAATCTGCGACCATCTCTAGTCTGTATTTTTTTTTCACTAATTCTATAAATATAAAGCTACACACTTAAGCTGCCAAAACTGATAAATTTACTTCTTAGAATTTTAGGCAACCTCAACTCTTCATGTTCAATACTCTAAGGTAAAACTTATACATACTAATCTGTGTTAAGTGCTTTTTGTAACATGAACACACTTCATTATTTTCACTTATTCTAACTCAATTAGCACAGGCAATTAATTGCAGCAAATGTACATACACACACACATATAAACTAGATCTGATTAAAAGCTTTTCAAAGACAAGATAGATAGCAAAAAATGTCATTCAATTATGACATGCATGGACAACATGAAATTTGCCTACAATCAAAAAGCAACGAATGCATCTAAGTGTGTTGCCTCGTCTATCTGTCTGTCTTGTTTGATTTTCTTGTAAATTAATAGCTTGGCACACCGGAACCAAAAAAAAAAAAAACAAAAACAAATAACAAAAAAAAAAAGCATACCAAACAAACAAGAAGTGCGCACCGCAAACATAACCCACCTCGATGTCAACGTCAAAGTGCCGGTGTCAAGCAGGTTGCACAAAATGGCTATCCACAAGCTGTGCATATGCACACAAGCCACACACACACTCACATACACACATAGTGAGTGTCAATTACAGGTGTTGTTTAGTTTTTCATTTCATTTTCTTTACTTTTTTTTTTTTTTTTTTTGTCCTTATAGAAACCATAAAAGATGCAAAAAATAACAAAAAAAATTGTAGCATACTTTGTTGCGCATCAAATGCAACTCAAAATTTGGTGTCGAATAACAGCAGCACCAGGAAAACTTGTTTCAAATTGTTGAAAGGTAAAATGAGATGAAAATATTTTACAAAACTTAAGCTACAGTTTGTTTGTTTTTAAGTATGGCACATAAAGGACATATACATACATATATTTATGTTGCATACTTAAAGGCGTAGCATCAGCCAGAAGCACGTCGTCTGCGGTTATGCAAAAGCAAAGCTCAGGTTAAGTCAGCATAAAGATAATCATGTGCATACATACAGATTGTTTTGTATGCATTTATGTATGTGCTAAGGTTTACTGAGTCCTTGTTTATGCAACAAAAAAAGGATGTGCTTTAAGCATAACAAATGAAAATATTTAAAATTTTTTAAGTTTTATTCAATTTGAAAACAATACTTTTGATAATTTAATTTATCATAATATTTTCATATTTACATTGTGTGTACTATGCAAATTTTAAACGATTTAATTAATTTTAATGCGTAGTTTGATCTGGCAAAATCAATATTTAAACTGTTTATCTGCATTTCGACATCGTTGAACATTTTAAGCGAATGCTGTGCCACAAAAGCAATGGTCTAAAGAGAGAAAGGCAAAAAAATGAATTTAATTTATGTATTTTTAATACACACTTTTCTCACTACAGTTTAAGTTCAAATTAAATGAAACTCAACAAAATATGTAGAAAAAAGGAGAGCGTAATAGAAAGAGACAAGGAGATGTAATTGCATCACGCATGACAAAAATGGAACCCATGAGGTTGTGACTTTTCTGAAAAATCAGTGTTAATGGCAGTGCTTCAAACCGGGTTTGAACTGAACCGGTTTTTGAACCGAACCAAAGCACATTCAATCGTTTGCTCCGAACCAAGAACCGAATCAGTTCTTCTGAAAGAAAATGGATCTGTTCGTACCGGTTCTCCATTTCTTCAAAAGAATTTTATATTAAATACTAGCAGCTACCCGGCGTTTGCTACTAAGTTGGACGGGAGTTTCGACTGCTCTTTTAGCTCTTTTTGCGATTCGCATCGATTTGTACAGTTTCATTTCTTTTTGATGTCATTTTTACTATTTGTTTTTTCTTTTTTTTTTTGTTTGCAACGCTACCAAAATTGACTGGGACTATTTTAAAAACATACTAAAAAATACCACTCTCTTTGATATTTTGGGGAAAGCTGCAATCAGCTGTTTTTTATTTTTGTTTTTTGTTTATGTTAAAAAAGCAAAACTTTTTCGATGCAGAGACATTTTTTTAGTCAGGGGCATTGGTAGTGCCCCTGATAGTTTAACATTCTTGCATGGAAATTGTTGTTGGTTGTGTAACATCTGTTTTGCATTTGTCTCCATTACTGGAGTTGCAAGACCATTCTGAATACTCTTGATATTTTGCCGAAATTATACAATATCTTTTATTTTAAAATCAAATTGCAGAAAAACACTTCCGCTTCACTTCACGCGAAATAGATTCGTCTGTCCATTAGTTATCATTGTAATTGTTTTTTAATATACTACTTGTGTTATTGATACAAAAAAATAGATACAAAACCTCATAATAGTCGAACAAGCTCATAAAAAGCTAAAATGCATACAAATGACTAAATTGTCGCATTTTATGCTGCATTATTTCGATGTTATTCTCCCGATGGCATACATGTGTGTGTGTGTATGTAAATGTAACTATAAGTATGCTATATTTTTTTTTGTTGCTATTTCGCTGTTGTTATGTGTCGTTAGCAATGCAAAAAACTATGTAAACAATTTACAGGAAATAAAGTTGCTAATGATGCGCATAGTTACAAAGTTCAATGTAGTTCAAATGAGCTAACTCAAGTGTTGATAATAAAAAAAAAAATGTTTTTCACTTAAATTCTGTTTAAATATTTAAATCAAATCCCTTTCGTATTAAATTATTCTTTACTTTTTTCCATTTAAACAACTTTTAATAAACACTTCCGATTGCATACATCCTGCAACAAAGAAAAAAAGTTTGCATAACAGCAGCAGTAACAGCACTCGTTAGTTTGGCAAAGTATCTAGATACTTTTACACGTGCAATTCAACTGCAGATACAGCTACTTCAAGTGTGCAGCAAAAGAAAAAATTGCATTTAAATAGAATATCCTTAGTTTTAGACTATCAAATGCAAGAAAATTTTATTTTACTTCATTTTTTTTTCTTTTTGCTTACGCATGAAATGCAAATTTTTGCATACAAATTTTGCGCAACATTTGGCAAGGATAAATGTTTAAGTAGAACGTACCGTCGAGGTGAGAAGTACGTGAAACGTGTGAAAAACGTTTCTAATAGAGTTACACCTTTACTACTAAAGAAAAAGAGATAAATAAAATGGTACATAAAATGCAATGCACAGATTCTGATGCAAATTTCAAATACCAAAATTTATTGCAGAATTATAAAGCTTTATGCCCTATTTTCATAAATGTTGAAAATCTGAAGAAAAAAAAATATGTCATTTGGATAAAAGAGAAAAAAATGTAATGCACCTATTTGAGAAAGTTTAAACTTTGTTTGGATATTTTACGTTGCATAATAAAATTTTAATAAAAAATTTTATAATTTATATCGTTCAAGATAATTAAAGAAGGCAACTCACATGACATAAAATGTTTGCATCATAAACTAAAAAGTAATGGACAGATTGTAAATAAACTTAAATTGTAAAAAAAATAATAAAACGTTAACTTCGGTAGAACCGAAGCTTAAATACCCGTCACACGAATCTTTAAAAAGTTTATGTGTAATCATCAGTGGTCACCCAAGTTTACACACAATATTAATTTCAAATTTTGAGCTAAAAATACAGATATGTATAACAACATATTTCTCGAAAATATATGGAAATGGGCGGTAAGTTTGTATGGAAGAAACACCTAAAAATGGGCGTGGCACTATGATATTGGAAGAGTTTTAACCCAATATGGAGTAAATTCATGAATAAATAATAACATTTTCATACAAAAATTCGAAAATAGTCGGAAAGTTTGTGTGGTGGGGCTATACCAAAAAAATGGGCGTGGCACATCTGATTTGACATTGGATGGCATTAGAAGTTTTTAGCCAAATTGGAGTGAATATATGCAAAAATAATAACTATTTTCATACAAAAAAATCGGAAAAAACGGACAGTTTATATGGTGGCTATGCCTAAAAGAGGACGTGGCATTTTGGTTTTGACACTGGATGACAAAAGAAATGTTTTTACCCAATTGGGAGCGAATACATTCATAAATATTTAGTATTTTTATACAAAAAATCGAAGAAAAACTGTAAGTTTGTATGGGGGCTATACCTAAAAATGGGCGTGGCACTCTCATTCTCGAACTTAACATAGTCGTTGCCGAGAAAAGCTTAAGTTCCAAATTTCAGCTTAATATCTTTATATCTTCAACAAAAAAAGATGCCTAGAAATATACAGACAGACGGACAGACGGACATGGCTAGATCGATTCGTCTCGTCGAGCTGATCAAGAATATATATACTTTATGGGGTCTACGACGTCTCCTTCAATGCGTTACAAACTTTCAGACAAAATGAATATACCCTTCACACTATGTGTGGCGGGTATAAAATTTACTTCGATTGGACCGAAGTTTACGTATATACCTGTTACACATCATTTGACGTGGATAGATCTTCGTGAGCAGCATTTGTATTTAATTTTATCTTAAAATAGTAAACACATTAAAAATATTCTTAAAAATTTAGAAATTCGCGGTCCGATTTGAACCAATTTTAAACTGAAGATTTGGCTTAATATACAAAGCATTTGTACCATATTTGAAGCGATTTGCTTTATAAATACATTTTTTCTTATAAGAACTTGACAAAATGTTGTACTTTTGTTTGGGAGCTATACCTAAAAGTAGGCGTGGCACATTGATTTTAACATAGAAAGTACACAGGACCTAGAAAAGCTTAAGTTTAAAATTTCAGCTTAATATCTCTCTAACTGAGCGAATCAATATCGCAGCAACAAACAGACAGACGGACATGGCTTAACCGATTCCTCTCATCAAGCTGATCAATAATATATATACTTTATGGGATCTCCGATGCCTCCTTTAATGCGTTGCAAACTTTCGGACAAACTGAATATACTGGTTTACACTATCTGTAACATTTTCTGTCGAAATATATTTTATTGATATCGAAATAAAAAAAATATTTCGAAGTAATTAATATTTGTGTTGACTTTCACTAATTAATGGCGTGAGAAATCTGATGAATTTTATTTTTTTTATACCCGTCACTCACAGTGTGGAGGGTATTATCATTTTGTCAGAAAGTTTGTAACGCATTAAAGGAGACATCATAGATCCTTTAAAGTATATATATTCTATATTAGTATATATATTTTTGATCAGCTCGACGAGACGAGTCGATCTAGCCATGTCCGTCTGTCTGTCTGTTCGTCTGTCTGTCTGTCTGTCTGTCTGTATGTATGCGTTTCATTCGCTCAGTTTTAAAGATATTGACCTGAAACTCGAAACTTAAGCTTTACTCAATCCTAAGCAGTTCAAGTGTTAAAATCAAAGTGCCACGCTCATTTGAAGGTATAGCCCCCATACAAACTTACCGTTTTTTTCGAATTTTTTCTATGAAAATAGCTATTAATTATGAATGTAGTCACTCCAAGTTGGGTAAAAATACTTATAATGTCATCCAATGTCAAATCCAAGCTGCCACGCCCATTTTTAGCTATAGCCCCCATACAAATTTACCGCCCATTTTCGAATTTTTGTATAAAAATAAGTATGATTTATGAGAATATCCACTCAATAACAAAACCAAGGTGCCACGCCCATTTTTAGCCGTAGTCCCCATACAAACTTATCGATTATTTTCGAACAAATTTTGTTTTCATTGTTATATTTCTCTCAGAAGAACTTCATATGTATTTTGATATTAGAGACATTAGTGGAAAAAAGATTAGGTCAGGTGATTTGTTAATAGGGACTGCTAGTCTTTTGCCTAACTCTGTAGATCTATCAATTACAGTCTTGGAGGCCAAAATGCATACAGCAAGATTAAAATTCATATACTCTAAAAAAAACTTGAAAAAAAAATTATAGATTACCACAGCCAACGTATATATTAATAAAAAAAAACTTTAATATATTAAAAAACAATTATTACCAACCAAGGACATTTTATTTGCATAAGAGACAAAAATAAATGAACTTTTACTAGGATCATTTAGTACATAATAATAATTATTTATTAAAATGCATCTCATTTTCATAACTTAGCCACATTTTCACTTTTTTATTTTATTTCTATTGTTCTTTGAAAGTTTTGTAATTTCACTTTATCTTGATATAAATAAGTGAGATATAAATATAAGAAAGAACGAACGAAAGAAAGAAAGAAAGATAAAAAAAATAAAATAAACTGAAGAGTTTGCGCTATAATAAAGCGTGTAATGAGTTTGTTTATGCTTTCATGGTACAATAGTTCGCCAAAACACAACTTAAAACGAACACACAATAGCCTGACTGACTAAGCATCGAGTTGACGTCAATGTAAAGATTTTTTCTTCTTAGAAAAGTAGAAAAGTTGACGTAATACTTGGAAAAGAAGAAATCTAATATGGAAGTCAACCAAAAAAAAAAATAAACTTGTTGAAGTACAACACAATACATTGTACCTAAATACATGCATTATTTGTATTTATAAAACAGAACTTGAGATACTTAATATTTGTGCGTTAAGCTTTTGCTTTTAAATAGGTACATACGCTATTGTGTACAATATGTAAAGTTTCTTTAGACATAAAATCGTAACGCATTATGTAAGCATTTAGTAAGATACTTTTTAGACAACAAAAAAAAATTCTAAGTACATGACTGATTTGCACAAAGTTATCATTATATTTGGTAATCTTAAACGATTTTTTATAAATTATAGCTGCAGAAAGAAAAAATACTGGTACTGTTCATGAGGTCTTGCAAGAGTGGAAAAAAGCATAAGTGCAAACGATTGCAATAACAACTAACATAGAAAATGTTTTGCACATTTTACTTGACCCTGACGCTTGACTACGAACGTAGCAAATTTTCCTGCATAAAAGTGTTAGAGAACGCACCAAAAAAAAACCAACGAGTGCCAGCCCAAGTTTTTGGTATTATTTGGCTTTTTAAATATCAAATTTTCAGTAAATTTTCATTTTGTTGGTTTAATTTGCAATAAAATTAAAGTCGTATAAAATCATAAAATTTGTTCTTAAAACAAAAATTATGTACAATTTGGAACTTTCCATTTTTTTTTCCTGAGTGAACATGTTCAGTTATCGGCCATTTTGTGTATAGCTCTTCGCGAATAGTGAAACTGTTCATTTATCAGTAATTGGTGCTTTTATCACATTTCGCGAATCGTTCATATTCATTTGAACACCGAACCTGTACAAGTTCGTAAGTACATTTGCCAATCACTTGATTCGTCAAAACGTGCAAATCACTGAAAGCGCAGTCTATTGAAACAATTGAATAGTGAAAGCGGAATTTCAATAAAAATATGAATAGAAAACGAAGTAAAATGTGATATTTTTTTATACAAAAAGGAAAACAAAAATGTTTTCTACCAAACTGTCATTCAAAACAAGTGTGACTAGCTTAAACTGGCAATTGCAAACTGTGATTTTATCACTGTTTGCACTCACTATGATTTTAAAGTCGCAGTCACTCTGCGATTTAAAAATCACTCTTTTTGCGAACATTACTTGTCTAAAGCACATCAGTGGTGCAGAAATCTTCTCAAATTGTGATTGTATCAGGAACAAATTGAGCTTGAATAAAAAAGTTCATCTACATTAAGAACGATTTGAACTGATATTGAGAAAGGATTGTACTTATATCAAGAACGAATTATACTTATGTTAAGAATGGATAGCTCCTGTATCAAGAACAAATTGTACTTGTATTATGAACGATTTAAACTTAAATCAAGATCGAATTAAAACTATATTTAAAGAATGAGTTTTGATTTTATAAATAACGACTTGTACTTATGTTAAGAATCAAATAAAAAACCCGTTAAAAAGGAATTGTACTTGTATCAAGAACGATCAGAGAAACAATATTATATCCGAGAAAAGCTGAGCGATGCGTTTTCACTCGTCCGATATTTTAGATATACCATTTTAAATTTCGAAAAGTGACACTTTACTTTTGAAAAGGCATAACTATCTGAATTTATTTCCCTAATTGAAGCTTCGATAGCAAACCAAACTCTGTAGTGAGGGGGATTCCCGTTAAAAAGTATGCTTCATCTACAAAGTCTTCATCGCTTGTTGAATTTGTCCAACTGTAACCACTCTAACGAATTTTCTGCATGAACTTGATGTGGACTATGTGTTAAAAAATGGTAAACGAATGTTTAACATTTGGTGAGAACATTCATTCTCATATCAAGAACATTCGTTCTTACAAGAAAAACCATTTGTTCTTAATAGACGAAGAGTGAAAAAGGGACAATCGTGACGGGAGTAAATTTGTGAGAGTGTGGATGACGTCTTCCATATTTTTTTCTCTCATTTTTAAATTTTAGCTTTTGAAACTAAAATTAAGCACAATTATTCTTAATATACGCATATTGTGCATGATTCTATAATCAATAAGAACAATCGTGCCTTATTTCGTATATTCTCACAGACGTTCTTAATTTCAAACAGCGTTTTTCTCTCTGTGTACTAATTGTTCCAGTAACTTCGCAAGTTTCTTTGAAAATCTACCTCGCAAACAAAACAAATAGAAATTTGAAACAATACTTCAAGCATAAAATTCTGCTTTGTAGTACAGATTAATGCATAAAAGTATTTTTGAAAAAAAAGAAACAAAACTTAATTCAAAAAACATTTCAGTGATTAATGACGAAAGCATTGAAATAATCCAGCAACAATTGTTTCTTCATAAACAAGATACTTTCAAAATTCTACATTTCACATTGAATGTGTGAACATAAACTGTATGTCTGTCCGTCTGCCTGCCTGCCTGACTGCCTTGAAGCATCACGGTTTTCTTCTTCATCAACCTTCATCATAACTACAACACAGTCAAGTGTTGCTCATGCAGAAAATGTATCTGCAAACGTGCAGATAAAATGTGGTTCTGTGGTGTTATATGAGTTTGTATGATATCATAAGGCGTTGACATTGTTTTTAACTCAGTGGGCGGCATACACATGCATGCATATCTAAACGTTTTATATTCTTACAGCCGGTGTCGATGTCAGTCTGTCCGTCAGTCAGTCGCTTGCAGTCTGTCTGGCGATTGCAGTCAGCCGTTGACAAGAAAATGCAATTAAATGCTTTGCAAAGTCGTTTTTTTTTTTTTTTTTGCATTTTGAAGGAGTATAAACCAAACTTATTGTTGTCAGTTCGCTGCCACTGCTTCAGCTGCTGCTGCTGCTGGCTGTTATATAACTCAACTATGAAGGCAAACTGAGTTGAGATGAGTTCAACTCAAAAAGATTTTAGCTGAAGGCAAATGCTGCTTATGCTTCTATTGCTCTACACATACACATAGCTCTTCTACATATTATATAATAAAATTTATTTCTTATTTGTCATTTTGCACTATTTTATATGAGTTTCATTACAGTGTCTCTTTACTGAATGCATTCAACTTGCAACACACTCGTATGCAAATTTTGTGGTTTTTCTATGTATTTTGATATTTTAATTCATTTAATGGATTTGCACAATAAACTTTGGTTATATTTGAGTATCATAGTTGTATGAATTTCATTACACTTTGGTTTGCTATGAAATTGTGCAAAAGATTCTTTTCTATTTTGCTTAAAGTTTGCAATTAAAAGTAAATCTATTGAGAGTTAAAATTTAATTATTCTTTATCACTTAAACTATTTTGTGTAGAAAATTTTATTACAATTCTATAGAAGTAAATTTTGTGCATTCTTTAATTTAATTATTAAATAATTCTGAATAAAAACTAATAATCTAAGTAGAAGACAGAAATATTTGATTTTCAAGAAAAATATAGTTTAGACTTTTTATTTCTTGAATTTGAATTGTGATGGGTAATGATTTTTTTTTTTATTCTTATTGGATGACTTGGAATCTTCGAACTGAAAATCCAGCGATGCCAAGTTGTATACTACAAATATTGCAGCAAAAAGGTTAAATTACAATAAATTTCTTTACAAGAACGTACCTTCGTAAGACCCAATGTAGTTGAAAATAGTGTTGGCAAAAAGAGTGATTATTGAGTCGCAGTGTGACTGGCGACAGCGACGGTTACTGAAAACAGTGATTAAATCACAGTTCGCGAAAAACAATCGAGAGAGTGATACAGAAAATCGACGCAAACTGAACTGTTTTGGTACACCAACACAACAAACTGACTTTCTTTTTAATTCATTGAAAAAAAAATCACTGCTTTTATTGTAAAAATTAAGTTGCACAAAAAATAATATTTGCGAAAAAACAATAGCGGATCCTTTTTTGTAAATAAAAAAATCACATTTCGCTTTCTATTCACATTTTTGTTGCAATTGCGCTTTCACCATTCAATCGTTTCAATAGACCGCTCTTTCAGTGAATTGCACATTTTGACGAATCAAGTGATTGGCAAATGTACCAACGAACTTGTACAGGTTCGGTGTTCAAGCGAATATGAACGATTTGCTATGAGTGATAAAAGCACCAATCAATGATAAACGAACAGTTTCACTGTTGGCGAAGAGCGATACACAAAATCGTCGATAACTGAACATGTTCACTGAGGAAGAAGAAAATCGTAAATGACTACTTTCAGTCGCCGTGCGACATTTCAATTTTTTAATCTCTGTGAAAAAAATCACCGAAAGTTTTTTTTTTTTGGCAACACTAGTAGAAACCTTTGAATAATTATAAACTTCACATAAACCGCCATTTCTAAAGTATGATTTCAGAATTACAATCAACAATCCCAAAAACTCATATCGAAAATCAATACCGAATTTCAATTTAATATACATATTAAGATATTTATACGAAATATTGGAAGATTAGTCCGACATATTGCATCCATTTCAAGTACATGGCCAGCCCAGTGCAATCGTTTATTTTTATACCCTGTACCCAAAGGGTAAAAGGGTATATAAAGTTTGTGCGAATGTATGTAACAGACAGAAGGAGGCAAGATAGACCCTATAAAGTATATATATTCTTGATCAGCATTGGAAGGGGAGTCGAACTAGCTATGTCTGTCTATCCGTCCGTCCGACTGTCCGTCCGTCCGTCTGTCATGCTGTCTGCCGTATGAAAACGATTATTTCGGAGACTATAAGAGGTAGAGCTTTCAAAATTGAAACTTAGACTCTCCTAGGCCGTCAAGTATGCACTTACAAACGGTTTTTCTCTAGACCCATTTTAAGGAGCACCCCCCATACAAATGTACCCCAAAATTTTAGGTTTTTGCATAAAAACGTCATTTTTTTTTATTCTAGGAAGTTCAAATTTAGTAAAACTTATGTCTATGATAGTCCCAATAAAATATCCCAATATGGATAGGACCAACAAAATTTTAGGTATAGCCCCCATACAAATTTACCCCCAAAATTTTGGGTTTTTGCATAAAAACGTCATTGTTTTTTATTCTAGGAAGTTCAAATTTATTTAAAATTATGTCTATGATAGTCCCAATAAAATATCCCAATATGGGTGGGACCAACCAAATTTAAGGTATAGCCCCCATACAAATTTACCCCAAAATTTTGGGTTTTTACAAAAAAACGTCATTGTTTTTTATTTTTGAAAATTTAAATTTAGTATAAATTATGTCTATGATAGTCCCAATGAAATAGACCAAAATGGGTAGGCCCAACAAAATTTTAGGTATAAACCCAATCAAAGATATACCCGATTTTTTAAGTTTTTCTATGAAAATCCAATTCAATGATGTATGGTAGTCAAATAGAACCTAACTTAAGGTACATATAGATTGGGTACAGGGTATCTTGCAGTCGAGCATACTCGACTTCAGCGTTCTTTCTTGTTACTACTGTGGACATTTTACAAAGTGAATTTGTTTGGAAAAATCTTTATTTATTCTTGTGAATCAATTTCATCCCCTTCAAAGTAATCCACTCCCGATAAAATACACTTATGCCAACGTTTTCCAATCTTTGAAACATTCCAAATAGTCCCTTTACGATATAGCTATCAGCACTTTCCTCGTTTCAGCTTTTATCTCCACAATCGAATCGAAACGCGTTCCCCGGAATGGTCTCTTGAGTTTTGGGAATAGCCAGAAGTCACACGGAGCCAAATCAGACGAATACGGTGGTTGCGGAACGATATTGGTTGCATTTTTTGGAGAAAAAGTCACGAAGAATCGACGCTGTTTTTCGGGAAAATTTACCATTTTTGGTACCAATCAAGACTGGACACATTTGAGGCCCAAAACATCTTTCAAAATGGTATTAATTGATCCTTTCGATAAACCAATTTTGGCATAATGGCATTGACATGAAATTAGGCCCAGATGTTATTAACAGTCCTGCCAACTCAAGAAAAAAAAGAACTAGACCGAAATGTTAAGCCCGCGAAGTTTAAATTGAAAATTCTCCTTACTTTTTGCCCACAGTAGTATTGCACCTGCCTGTATCCATATCGTTATAAACTTGCTACAGCTCTTCATTCATGCAAATACGGTACTCGTTGTTCACTCTGACATGAACAAAGATTTTGCGAAGAATTTTTCTCTTAAAACTTTCCTAACGCCGATTTGTTCGCTTTTGACATAACCCATGACTCTGAGCCATACATCAGGACCGGAAGTATCTGCGTATGGTAGAGTTTGATTTTTGCAGTTCTGGATAAAACTCTACTTCGTCCGATTTCCAAGCTAATATCATTGTTCTTGGATGCCTCTGATCCTATGTAGACAAAGTTTCTCCATTCTTACAGATTCTTCAAGTCGTGTTTTTAATCTGCGCGTAGATATCAAGTACTTCCACTTACTCTCGTTCAACTTTTCGATCACTTTTTAATCGTTGTTTCAACCGACCCCAACCACATTTTCGTCTGTCAGTACGCCAGGAAAAAATAGTTTTTTTTTTCTATCGAGCTATATCTCGAAAACTAGTCAATGCTTTTAATATCTGATTTCATATTTAGCAAAAAATTTTACATAAAAAATGTGAAAAACTAAAACAAAATTGAAGTGATTTTTCGAAACTTTAAGGCCTTTGTTATAGGGCGACTCAAAAAATTTTTTTCTACGCTCAACGAAATTTATTGCATTCCACTATGTCCTTCGTTCTTCATGGTTACCCTAGCCAAAGTTTTTTTTTTTTTTTTGCTTTTTAATATTATTTTACATACTTGCCCCTTGCCATACATTTTTGCTGCTAAACACAATCAAATTATTGTTTTACAAAAAACGCTACGCACTTTAACTAAAATAAAATAATAAAAAAAAATATAAAATAAAATCCCCTTTCAACAAACTTTCACACTACAAGTACAAAAATTGCGTTATATAAGCAACACACACTCTACATATGCCATATGCACAACTATGCATTTGTTTGGAGCAATAAAAATGCCAGCCAGCGCCAAGAAAAAGTTGGACACGCAGCAAAAAAAAAAAGGACACTTAAAAATAAATACGCGTAGCATTTAACATTTCAAAAAAAATATATAAAGTTGAGTAAGCACAAAAAAAAAAAGCCTGAAGGCCTCTCAGAAAAAATCGCGGAGAAAGCTGCCAACTCTTTACCAATAAAATAGCAGCAAACGCAGAAAAAGAAAATTAGAACAATTTTTATTTAATACTTTAAATTAAACTTAAAGTTGATTGAAGCAAGTCTTTGAGACAAACTAGACTTGAAATAATAATAACAAAAAAAAAAAAAAAGAGAGAGAGAGAAGAAATTCAATGTAGACAACCTTAATAAGAAGCGACGACTAAAAGTATCTCAAAAAAGTATCTCAAGCAGCATCACTAGACATTAATTTCACTAGCATTTGAAGATGACTAACAACAAAGTCATGGATGGAATGAAAAGATATTTAAAACGTTGGCGAATACACACATTTTTTTTTTTTTTTTTTTTTTTTTATTGGTTATCTGCCAAATAGCAATGGAAACATTAGATTGAATACGTTGTCGCGCCCAGTTTTGCATGAGAGCATAAAGTGTATAAGGAGAATAAGGACACTCAAACTAGGCTGTATGTTCGGATGACTACACACCTGCAGCATCAAAATGCTGAAATGTTACTGTCGCTGTACTCTCTAATCTATTCACTTACGGAAATTATTATAATTGCATTAGTGCAACGGCAGAAAATTGAAAATGAAATACGTTAGCAGCTGAATATGAAAACTGAAAAGTTTAGCGTCGTCGTGGGTCGAGTAGAGTAGTGTCTTGGCTATAGAACGTGCACCATATTGCTTAGGCTTGTTGCGCGCCACAGGATGCTGCTGCTGCTGCCTTGGCACTAGTCAAGCAAGCAACCAACCAAACAGACGTATTTCATTTTTTTTACTGCAATGTCATGCGACACTTGGCTGACGTAATATAAAAGTATGCACGATAACTGGGCGTGTCATGTATAAAATTTGTAAAAAAAAAAAAAAGAAAAAAATGTGAATATTCATATGAGCACAAGAGCAGTTTAATATGTAATCACCTTGATACAACTCAATTAATTTTGTCATCAATAACTTATTTATTTTTGGTTTTAGTCTGGTTTTAATTATGCATTTTTTTTCAGATTTGAGGTGAATGAACTTTACGGTAAGTTTCTACTCAACTTATATTGCTCTTCGTAATGAATTACATTTTACAAATTGTTATGGCTAAACAAATTTTGGGAGCTAAACATTTACCGTCTCAATGGAATACAATAAACAAATTTTTATGACCATTAAAATTGATGCTGTAGATAACCCAGAGCACTTATAATACCTTTCTACTCAAAAAAAAATTTCGATGGTCTCGTTGTTCTCCGGTTAGTTTTTTTTGAAATACACTAACAAGTAAAGAAACCCAAGTGATACTCACAGATCTTAACGAAACTATGGTTCTTTGGCTGAGCTAGGAAAAAAATAGACACGTATTTTTTTTATATCGACAAAGGTACAAATTTTTTCGTTGAAAACTCCCTTTAAGGGTGTGGGGGATGGTTAAAAAACATTTTTAAAATTTATAGTGACCCCGAAAACCCCCGAGTAATAAATTTCAAGCAAATATAAGAAGTTTTCAAAATGTTTTTTGACCCTTGTAAGTATAGATTTGTTATATCCTGTACCCGAAGAGGTTATATAAGGTCTGTTTAAATATAAATAACATGCAGAAAAAAAGACTTGACATACGCCATCAAGTGCATATGGAGTCCTAACCGCGAAAAAAACGTAAGCAACGAAATCGAAATTTTGTTGAAATAAGATATTAAACTTCAGTTTTATCAAAGTTAAAAAGTTTCCCCATGCTTTGATTTTATTAGATTATCATGTTAAATTTTTGACTGCTTTCAGGTCCATTTTTTTCTTAAATATATATGTGACGCTTATGTTTACTTTGCTATTATTCAAAAAGGTTTGAGTCATTTACGTTTTGAAATTCAGATTGCTTTAATCCAGAAACGATTAATATTTCAGTTATAATCATGATGCAATTATATCACCTCATGTATTCCATCGCTATCTCTTTCTAATTTGGTAACAAATTTTGTTGAGTATGCAAGTTACGGTGAATTTATATAAATTCACCTCATAAATGTTAATTTTTCCACTACTTGATTTATAGTAAACAGCTAAAAACTCATAGATTTGAATTTGAAAGCAACAGAAGCAAAAGTACAGAAACTATAATGTTTACTTACTAACTCTTTCTCAGTGTTATGACATTCTCCAGCGCATATTCGTAGGACGCAAAGTCACCCTATGTTGGTCACAGAGGCATTTAAAGAAATGAAGTTGCAGACGAACTTGCCAGGATACATTCGTCAACCCCTGAACCTTTCTTGGGCTCAGTTAGGCCTCAGCAATACCCTTAATTGAGAAACACTTCAGATATTCGATCTCTTAACACTGGCTACACTATCCTGGGCTTCGGCAGGCTAAACAACTTACTCTGCCAATCTTTTCTAAAACTAATATTCGTGGTAACTTACGAGTCACAACGTCCTAAGATTCCACCTGAATAAAATTGGCCTGTCCTCCGAAACGGAGGTTCGGCTCTGTTTAGAAGATAACGAAACTAGTTCGCAAATCTTGTGTGAATGCCCAACCTTGGCTAGATTTAGATTCAAGCAGCTTCATCACTGCATCATAGCCCATGAGAACATCAGATATACTTCGACGAAGAACATTCTCAGGCTCATTAAAGCAGCTGAGAATGTCCTTTGTCTCAAAACTTGGTTTGAGTACAAAAACCTATATAAGGTTGCTGTACCCGTTTTCCTGTTCAGGAAGCCCTCCATATCTGCACTACTGTGGGTAGACATTTGAAAGTGCTATGCGCCCACAATTTCGCTTTTGACCAGTTGCCTGTCTTGCGACCCCGCTCCAGACACTACGTTAAGCTCTTTATGGTTATGGATATGTTATCTCTTTCTCAACATTTTTCGTACTCTTCTCTTCTGTCGTGGTGAAATTATATATATAATTCACCACAAACTAAGTTGTCAAATTATGTAAGCAAAGATTTACGGTGTACTTCATCTTGTATATTGCATCATGAGTTATAATCAGTCAAATGTTTTATATGGCTCTTTTTCAGGAGAAAAATTTTTTTTCTATGAAACAAATTTTTACTCTCAAATTTGTTGCATAAATCTGAAATATATATATTAATTATTGTTTTCCAAAATGTCGGAATTAGATCAATATTTCGGGCTGCACGCCCATGATAAAGTACTTTTCCCATCCCGACTTTTTTCGAAATTGTTTCCCGAGTAGATTCTGGTGTACTGCACCCATTTTTAGTTTAAAGTCAATGCTCTGATTGAAACTATATTATTAAACTGGCATGCATCAAAGAAGCATATATGTATGTCGAGGCCAATTACTTGTCAAACCGACCTCGAATAAATACATACATACGTGCAACGGAAATTACACTGGACGTCATTTTTTTTTTTTTTAATTTTGTGTCGTGTGCGAACTCATATTAACGCCTACATTACTTTCTTCCTTCTTTTTCCAAGTAAAATCTAATTATATTCACTGTAATGTTCAATTTGTACACTTAAATTGATTTTTTTTTATACTTTATAGTATGATGAGGTCTAATGTTTTAAATTGATATAAATAGTATAAAGAAAATTTCTCATTAAATTCATTAAAAATTTCTGCTGAGAAAAATAAATTCGATACAGTTACCTCTAACCTAAACTTTTAGTTTATTGAAGTTCAACTGCTGCAACTTATTGATGTGAATTCGACATTTTGACAGACATTTCGTGCAGTTATGTCAGCGATAAAACGAAAAAAATAGGAATCAAAATAAAAACCGTAGAGGTACTAGAACGATTCGTGTTAATATGTTTTTTTTTTTTTTTTTTACTACAATCATAAAATTGTTGATGTTGTTTTTACGTCTATAAAAAACTAGTAAAAAAAATAACAACAAATAAAAAAAAAATCGATAACAATTGAATGCGAAACGAGTCATGAGTAGACACAAACCACTAATGCCGCCTTCCATTTATACTCGTACATACGTGCATACATATGCATATGTAGTTGTGGTGTGTTCGAGTACACGTGCTGAAGGACAGCCGAATTGTTCGCTTTATGGTCATGGCTATACGATTTACGAAATAATATTTTTTTTTACAATGACTTTTAGATGTTGACAAATGAAGCTAAAACACAATGAGCTTAAATGTAAATTTTTGAATTGAGTTAAATATTAATTTAACATACATATGTAAATTTTAAGGTGAAATTTCAAGAGATTACGCGAGGAAATTAACTTTTTTATTGACTCTACAGACCAACAATCTTGATGGATTTACGTCAATACCGTAAACATGTATGTATTAAAAGAGGTCCCAGTTCGTTAAAATCAATATACGATTATAAAAGAGTAAATCATTCTGCATAGGCTTTATCGGGACAGACACACAGAATCACTTAATTTTGCGATCTAAGGCCCCGTTTCCATTAGGGCCGCGTTCCGAGTTAGCGTTAAAAACTCGACAAACTCGCGTTAAATCGTATAACAAAAAAAGATAGGCAATTAGGTATGGGAAAAAGTCGCGTTAATTTTGAACGCGACTTTCGATAACACGCGTTCAAACCGATTTCACACCGATTTCTCTTATCGGTTCGAATAATTTGGTAATCGTAAGTTGCGCATACTTATGAAAACAGCTGACAAAATAACCGCAAAAAATAAACATTTACATAAAAGCTTCAGCTGCATATATTCAAATGACGGATTACCTTATCATGCTCGTATTGGACAGCAGTTACTAAAGGAACAACACCTTCATCCATTCGTTATAATAAAAAAACTGCATTTAAAAAAAAAAAGAAAAAATTTTTTTTAACCTGTACAATTTTTTTACTACATAACAAACAAAAATCAGTTGTTTTAACTCGAACGCTAACGCTAAAACGCAATGGAAACACCGTTCCGCGTTTTTCGATAAATTGTTAACGCGATAACAAAACGCGGCTCAGTGGAAATGCGGCATAAGTAAACTCAACTTTCGATTCGAATTCGCTTCTTTGTAACGTATACGACAAAAACTGTTATCGTTTAAAAATTAAAATGTTATCGGTCTAACCAAATCCCAAATCTTTGTCGCTTTGACTAATTTTTTTTTTTAGGCTGCAAACAGAGTGCGCGCTGAGACGAAGATGAAGACGGAGACGATAGCACAGGGTTGTATTTCGCTACACAACACTGCTTAAAATTTTCTGTGTAAAAGCTCTAAAAGTAGAACCCTGTGCTACCGTCTTCATCTTCGTCTCAGCGCGTACTCTGTTTGCAGCCTAAGGCATGGTTTGAAATCGCAAATTTTTTGCAATTGTCGGAACACAAAAATTTGCGATTACTTTAGAGGGTCTAGGATGTCTCAAATGCCTGGATCTCAAACTTTACGAAAGTTTCTAGGCTTAAAACGAATATAAGATGTCAACAAGGCACATTTACTGATAAAACCAATAACAACAAGGAAAAAACGTTAACATCGGTGGAACCGAAGTTTATATACCCGTCACATGTATTTTTTAAATTGTTAATGTGTTATTATCAGTGGCTTAAAAAGAACTTCAAGATACATAATACAACTCATGTTGTGTGGGGCCTATGCCATAAAATGGGCGTGGCACCTTGGATTTGATATTGGATAATATTAAAAGTGTTTTTACCCAAATTGGAGTCAATATATTACTAAATAATAACCATTTTCATACAAAAATTCGAAAACGGGCGGTAAGTTTGTATAGGGACTTAAGCTAAAAATGGGCGTGGAACCTTGCTTTTGAAATTGGATGATATTAGATTTGTTTTTAGGCCATTTGGAGTGAATGCATTCCTAAATAATAACCATTTTTATAAAAAAAATTTCGAAAATGGGCGGACAGTTTGTATGGGGGCTATGTCTAAAAATGGGCGTGGCATATTAAATTTGACATCGGATGACAGTAAAAGAGTTTTTACCCGATTTGGAGTGAATATATGCATAAATAATAACTATTTTCATTTAAAAAATCGAAAAACATTAAGTTTTTATGGGGGCTATACGTAAAAATAGGCGTGGCATTTTCATATTCAAACTTGACCTGGTCGTTGCCGAGAAAAGCTTAAGTTTCAAATTTCAGCTAAATATCTCTAGTAGTCGCCGAGTAAGTCGTGTTAAAATAAACAGAGGGACAGACAGACGGACATGGCTAAATCGATTAGTCTCGTCAAGCTGATCAATAATATATATACTTTATGGGGTCTCCGATGCTTCCTTTAATACGTTACAAACTTTCGACAAACTGAATATACCGGTTTACACTATGTGTAACGGGTATAGTAAGTTGCGATTTTCGGAACATCCAAGAATGAAATCATATGAATTAATTAAAAACGCAAAATGCAAAAGTAAGAGAAAATACCACGGAACTCCAAGGCTTTGTTTTCTGTAATCAGAAAATATACATGACCAGAAAGAGAGAGAGAGAGAGAAAGTGTTGCCGTTTTGGCTTTTTTTCTCTTACGCTCCCATACACTGATGCCTAGTGTACAAGATATCAAACGCATAGTAAAGGCTATTTGTTGAACTTACTATTGTTTTTAAAAAGGACTATAATCAGAGGAATCACACAAAATCTCTTTCGGTTGGTCTCAAATCTCTTATATTTTTGCTAGACATTTGGTAAAAAAGTAGAACGTTACCTTTACATTACCATTACAGCCATTACATTTCTAAAACGTTATATCTCTTCAACTTTAAAGCTAAATCTCTAGCAAAAACTTGAGAGTTTTGAAACCACCAAAAAAGATTTTGTGTGAATACAAAATTATTATAACTTTTTTTTTTTTTTTGAAAATTTGCAATTATAACTTTTATTAAAAAAAAAAAAAATTACCACTTAAGCCACACTTGCCACTGCTCAATAAAGTACAAAGACAATTTGAATGCATCTATAAAACTTTGCACAAAGGTTTCCTACACAAAACGAAACTGAACCACAAAAACCAAAAACTTATTTCAATTTCATAAACTTTAGATTTAATTTTTTCTGCATAATTTCCTGCTGACATGTCTGCCACCAGCACTGTTCTCAAATTCTCTTTATATGCTTTGCTGTTGCATTTTCCCCAATTGTCAAATGCATTCATTGCAATTTTCCGAGCATTTTAAAATTTTGCTAATTTGAAAAAAAAAAATTTCTTATTCACACACACAAAATTATTTGCATAATTACGTTTTGGCCACCATTTTGGTCGGACGACGGTAGTTGTGTCCCTTTAGGACATATTATACGATTTTGTTTATTTGTTGTTTTTCGCACAGCCGGAGCCGCAGCTTTTGTCACCGTTTCACCGGTAGAAAAAACCGCAAAATAGTGCGGAAGTAAAGTTACGGAACAACGACAAATCGACAAAAAAAAGTAAACATATTTTTAGCGTTTAGCAGTGTTAACTGTTCGAGAAAAAAAAATATTGTGGTAAACACTTCGCGGAAAAATAGGTTATTTATTTTTTGTCTTTACTTTTTTTTCGCTATTTAGCTGGAACAAAAAAGGTAAAAATTTATTTTAGAATCAAAAAAAAAAAGCTTTGTAACACTGTTTTTCCTCGTCCATTTTTTTTTTTTAGTTTAAACTGTTTTTAGTTTTCGTGTCAGCTGTCTCAGTTTTCCATTTGCATTATTTTCCAACACAAATATTTACATTGCATGTTGTTTGTGCATAAAAAAATTGCCTTTTGTGACACTCTTTTCATTTTTTGTACATTAAATTTTCTTGTGAATTTTTAAAGTAGTTTACTTGAAAATGATTCGATAAATTACGTAATGTGTTTAACCTGTAAAATATACTTTGAAGTTGCTATTTTTATAACCGTCAAACACTATTGACTTTATTATGATTCGGCTTACTAAAGCATATATAGTAGCTCCCATAGAAACTTAGCTCCCATATCCTATTGCTCGTATTATGTTTTTTATGGTTTCCTGATTTCACAATAAAAGGCATAACCGGGTGAGCATAGAGGAACTGCCACAGCCATATTTAATATGCTTAAATGAGTTTCAATAGGTTAAAAAATTTTCTACGTGCTACTTTTTACAATATCGGCAAAATTACCGACTTTAAATAGAATTTCAAAAATTTTTTTAAAGTAATTTATACGAGAATTGTTATACCCGCCATACATAGGGAGAAGTTTATTATCAGATTGACGGAAAGTTTGTAACGCATTAAAAGAGGGATCGGAAACTCCAAAAAAAGTATATATATATATATTTACAGCCCGATTTAGCCATGTCCGTCTGTCTGTTGCAATGCGTTTTTCTCGGAAAGTTTTAAAGATATTGACCTGAAATTTTAAACTTATTTTTATACCCGCCACACATAGTGTGAAGGGTATATTCAGTTTGTCGGAAAGTTTGTAACGTATTGAAGGAGACGTCGTAGACCCCATAAAGTATATATATTCTTGATCAGCTCGATGAGACGAATCGATTTAGCCATGTCCGTCTGTCCGTCTGTCTGTCTGTCTGTTTATTTCTTCGCATTTTTTTTGATGAAGATATATAGATATTAAGCCGAAATTTGGAACTTAAGCTTTTCTCGGCAACGACTACTTTGTATGTTTAAACCAAGTTGCCACGCCCATTTTTAGTTGTAGCCCCCATACAAACTTACCAAAAATTTTCGAATTTTTGTATTAAAATAGGAATTATTTATGCATGTATCTACTCCAAATTGGGTAAAAACTCTTCTTATGTCATCCAAAGTCGAATCCAAGGTGCCACGCTTATTCCTAGGTATAGCCCCCCATACAAATTTACCTCACATTTTCGAATTTTTGTATGAAAATAGGTATTATTTATGAATATATTCACTCAAAATTGAATAAAAACACTTCTAACGACATCCGATATCAAAAACAAAGTACCACGCCCATTTTTAGGTGTAGCCCCCACACAAATTTACTGCCCATTTTTCAATTTTTGAATAAAAATTTGTATTATTTATGAATTTATTAACTCCAAATTGGGTAAAAACACTTCTTATATCATCCAATTCCAAAACCAAGATGCCACGCCCATTTTTATGTATAGCCCCCATACAAACTCACCGATTTTTTGTTATCTTTTGTATGAAAAATTAATTTTTTTTGTCTATATATTTTTAAATGTATATAAGCCACTGATGATCACACATAAACTATTCAAAGATTCGTGTGGCGGGTATTTATGCTTCGGGTCCACCGAAGTTAACGTTTTTTTTCCTTTTTTTTTTTTTTTTGGTCCTAGGCAGTTTGATTGTGGAAATCAGGTGCCACGCTCATGGTTTGGTATAGCCCCCCATACAAACCAACCACTTTTTCGATTTTATTTTTATGGAAATTGTTATTATTTATAAATGTATTTACTACAAATTAGGTTAAATCACTTCTGATGTTATCCAATACTAAAACCAAGGTGCCATGCCCATTTTTGGGTATAGCCCCCATACAAACCTAGCACCCATTTTTTGAGTTGTTGTATGGAAATAGTTCGCTCCATTTCTACTGTCATGTATCGGTTCACTACAAAATTCAGACCCCATACAAACTCTCCTCCTATTTTATTTATTTTTTTTTTTTTTAAGAAAATTATATTTATATCAGCATTTTAAATTTAAAATTGTTCATATATGCTTCTAATTTGAGCCCCAACTTATGTTGTCCCCATTCAATCCCTTTACGGAAAAAAAATGCACGTGTTGCGTGTATTAACATATTTCCATCTTCTGTAATTTTTAAATAAAAATTTCATCAACTTTTTTTCAGAAAATTAGAAAGTATTTTTTTAACTTTTAGGTTGGAAAATTCACTCAATTCTGTAATATGTCTTAGTTTCTCGTGAGATTTTTAAAATTTTTAAAATATGTAGAAGGCACTTCAAAAAAGCTTTTATACTCAATATACAAGTAAATGTTTATATAGCGCAGTCGGCCATCTATTGCCGCTAGGGCTGCCATCTGTCGGTCAATAAAGTAAAAGTTAAAACAATTAAAAACTAAAATTACTTTTGCCGCTAATTTAACCGAATTCAGGTTTAATAGTACGCATAAAATAAATTCCCAAGTCAAGGGCTATTTGAAGAGTGTAGAAAATTCATTATCAAATAATTTACGGGTGCGTCATAGCCACGAATCATTTTCGACCACAATTTTAGCTTTTAATGGAAAATAACTTAATCCTTACCATTTCTGGTTAACCGCCAGCTGTAAGCGGTCTAGTTGCTGACAGAACAAGTCCAAATTAAGCACCTCATGGTAGACTATTCCATGCCAATCCCACCAATCACAAATCAAAACCTTCCTGGCCATCAATCCAGGCTTGGCCACTTAGCCCTATTTCGACTATAATATTTTTCGCAGCCTTATACGAAGCTCTCATATCTAATGTCTACAATGAGACATTCTCAAAAGTTTTATGTAAAATCCAAAGCATTTGAAATAGTCCTTACAATATATTCGACTAAATCAAATACTATTCATTTATATATCGCATTTGTAACAAAACTCACAAGTGAATTATTGTATTTATTATTCAATGTAATCTATGCTAAATATTATATATCAATGAACCTAAAAGAACACACCTTATCCACAGAAAAAAAATCAAGAAAAAAAATAAATAAAAAAAGTTTCACTATGACACCAAATGAAATGCAATAAATATATTTAAGCCAAACACACAAAAGAATTCAACTCAAAGCGAACACAATAAATTCTGTCAAACATTGCCATCAATTTATGTTTAACCAAAGGACTACATACAATGCCTATGGTATATAAAAGTTCTACTTGTGTCCTGACCAAGACATCTCTCTATACACAAACACTCAAAACTAGCTACATACATATAGTATTTGTATGTGTATACGATATGCTCTATATACATATTTATATGTACATTTGTTTGTACATTACACTTGTACTGATGTTGATGAGCCTGATAATAGTTTTCTGTATGCTCAGCACATACGCAAAGGCACGTTTCACTTACGTAGGCAAAGTTAACACAATTAGATAACTTAAAACAATACCTTCAAAGGGGATATACAGATACATATAATATAAAATATACGCAGAGGGATATAAATAAATATGACCAGCAACGTAGGTGACCATAAATGTTATAAGCAATTGTTTTGAATTGATTAAAATGCCTGGAACACGGAAATCGAACTCGCGAAATAGGTTTGTATGACAGCTATATAAAATAATTGTCTGATTTGGGCCAAATTGGAATATTTCCTTTGGATTATATTAGGTGAAATATACCGAATTTGGTGTTTGTAGATTGAAATAAAAGGTTCCCGATGAAAATGAAGGCTTGTATGGGGCTACAACTTAAAATTAAAATGTTGAATAAAATAGTGTATTAGTGAGCTCCAGTGGGTTCTACCAGATCTAATTTTTAATCGATCTCAAACGGAATACGAATGCACAGACGGACATAGAAATTTTGAATCTTCTCTTAAATTCTGATCATGCATTTGTTCACTTAATTCATACTGTCGTGCCTTTTCTGCATGTTCCCTACTTTTGCATAGATTTAGAATAACCGTTTGCACTTCGGGTAGGGTGTATAAAATATATACAGACAGTATTTTAATTAAATGTGGAGATCCAAGGGACTATTTTGAAAAAAATGCGGAATGCGCGGAATTGGGACAAAAAAATTGTACATTGAAATGGTTAAGATCGACATAAAATATTAAGTCCCGCCGGCGGATTTAAAATGACGAAACTTAAAAAAATCGATTGGATTCGGTTCAAAATTTGTTTTCCATTTTTTCATTTTATTCCATCGCTTATGGCTTTAGACCAATCTAGCGATGTCCGTCTATCTGCAGCAAACTTAATTTGTTTTGACTTGAAGTAGTTATGTAATGGTTTTGTGGTTGTCTGTCTGCACGAATCATTTGCTCAATATTAAATATAATAAACAGACCACTTGATCATCAAAAAAAAAAAAATTTTAACTGAAAAGGATAAATTTTTCAAAAAGTACCACTCTTATTTTTGAAAGTAGATGTACTTGAGGGGGAGGTTGCTTTCCCATTCAGAAAGAATGCTTCAAATATATTTGATATTATCAACGTTTCGTACATCTGCTCTTCTTTTTTTTTTTATACCCGTTACACAAAGTGTAAACGGGTATATTCAGTTTGTCCGAAAGTTTGCAACGCATTGAAGGAGACATCGGAGACTCCATAAAGTATATATATTATTGATCAGCTCGATGGTGAGTCGAATCGATTTAGCCATGTCCGTCTGTCTGTCCGTCTGTCTGTCTGTCTGTCTGTTGCGATGGCTGTTACTCGGAAAGTTTAAAAGATATTGACCTGAAATTTTAAACTTAAGCTTTTTGTGCTCCTAGTTACTTTGTATACCAGAACCAAGGTGCCACGCCCATTTTTCGATATAGCCCCCATACAAATTTACCACTTTTTTTCGACTTTTTGTATGAAAATAGTTATTATTTATAAATGCTTTTGCTACAATATAGGGTAAAAATACTTCTAAAGGCATCCAATATCAAAAGAATGTTGCCACGCCCATTTTCAGATATAGCCCCCATACAAACTTACCACTTTTTTCGATTTTTTGTATAAAAAAAGGAATTATTTATGAATATATTTAATGCAAATAGGGTAAGAACACTTTTTATGTCATCCAATGTCAAATCTAAGGCGCCACGCCCATTTTTAAGTATAGTCTCCCTACAAACTTACCGCCCATTTTCGAGTTTTTATATGAATTTCTGAATGAATTCAATTAAACTTGGTAAAAATCAATTCCAATGTCCACCTAAGTGAACACTTTCGATATGGTAAGGATCGGGCAAATATAACATAAAGCCTCCATACAAATTTGACCAAATTCATCGTGAAATTTAATCTAAGCACCTGGTGAACATATAAACTATTAAAAGTTACGTGTAACGGGTATTTCAGCTTCGGTTCCACCGAAGTTAACGTTTTTTCTTGTTTTTTTTTTTGATTGTTAGGGCTAACATAAAAACATACTAAAAAATACCAGTTTCTTTTGATTGCAGCGTGCCCAAAATATTTTGGGAAACGCTGCAGTCAGCTGTATTTAGTTTGATTTTCGATTGCAGCGAGTCGCTTAAAATGTTAGGGCTGGTATACTAAAAATTTATAAAAATGCAGAACATTTTTGTACGGGATAATTGAAAAATCGTCTTCTTAAATGAAACGAATGTGCCTAATGCTTTAGTTTAGTAGAATTTTAATTTACTTGCATTGTTGCATTTTAAATGAAACCGGTTTGGGACTAATTGGTTGAATGGTTTAAGCATCCACAGCGGACATAGAAACATGTTTTATATATATAGATTAAATTTACAAATTTTGAACTCATAATTTTTTGCATTTTGTATTTAAGAACTCTAAAATGAACCTAATTGATTTTGAGGTTAAAGCTTTTAATGTATAAATCTCATAAATAAAAATATGAACCACATAAAAAAACCATTTCAAAATTTCATAAATCAATTGGGTTAACTCTCGCATATTCTCATACATACTTACGAGTATGTATGTATTTATTTTTTTTAATATAAATTGCTTACAATTTATGCATGCAAAAATAGGGAAACACAATTTTATTATATACACTTACCGGCTTAGCACATTGCACTCACCGGGATTTTGAGGTTATAGTATATAGTATACACTTTACACTTTGTTTTGCGTATTAATTAATGTTGGGAATTGTGTGGCAAATGGATATTTAAAAATTTATTTTGCGTGCATAGAAATTGAGTTTATTACATACATATAAATATGTTTATATCTAGATACAGATATAGATATATATGTATCTAGATACATATGCATGTATGTATTGCTTACAGCTGTAGAAACATATGATCGATAATGCGACGGCTGACTTGCAGACCAGACCAAACCAGACCGAGAAACATTAAAAGAGAGCGGATAATAAAAAATTGCTGAACATGCAACGTGTGCTGCATGCAACATTAGTTTATACTTGTACAACTACACACATACATAGTTAGTTAGATACTAATGACACACGCTGGTATGGCAGGATATGCGCTTTCATGCGCATTGCTATGCATTTATGTGCAGAACGTGCACTATATGTAGTGTGTCTAGCCGGCATGTCTAAGGGTGTCTAAAGGATTCAAATTGCACTCTCTCATACTTTTATCCTCTTTACATTGCGCATTTGAAGTTAAAAATATATGGGAAGTAGCAAAAAAAAAAAAAAAAAAAAAAATAGGATACATTGCGCTGATGTAATACCGCAAGACAATTTGCCTTCGAGGAAAACTCAAATACGGCTTCACACAAATACACACATACAAACATATAAAATTTTTTTTTTTTTTTTTTTTAATCTGGCACTTTACCATCTTCGTTTTGTACGGAAGTGCCTTCGTCCTTTTCGGTTTTAGCGCAACAACAAATGCCGGTTACCTGCAATCTCTCAATATTTTCAAAAAAAAAACACTCTCTCTCTTTTTTAGTTTTTCTCTCGCAATTGCCAGCTGTTTTTCTATGCTTCCATTAAAAAACACTGGAATTCTTTCCAGGCCGCCAACGTTCATTAGCATTGACGACGCCAAGGCGCTTCGACATGGCGCTATATTTCGAGACTGTCATTTTAGCAGCTCCCAACTCGTTTACTTTATTTTTCTTTTCTTTCGTTTTATTCATTTTTTTTTTGTTTTTAGAGCTACCACTGACACCCTTCACTTCTTAGTTTATATTGTACAAAGCAAAAAAACAAAAAAAGAATAATATAAAACTAACCCACAGGCCATATGGTATTGATTTTCTTTTACTTTAGCTTTAGCATTTCCCTTTTCGAAATTTTTTTCGTTTTTTTTTTTTTGTCGTCTTTTTAGCTTTTTGTTTTGGTGTTTGTTATAATGTTCGTTAATATATTCTCTGCCAGCGGATTTGTTATTTACTTTATGACTTCATTTGCTGCCTTCAATTTGAGCAAGAACTCCTTGAATGACGCCATTAAGAAGCTATGTACTATGTCAGCAGTTAGCGTTTGTAAAAAAAAATATTGTATTGCATAGTTTTTAGGCTGTTGGTTAAGTTTGAAAAATTTTGCAGCACATATTAATTTTCACTACAACGCGGTTTTCTTGTTCTTTGTAATATGAAACTCTAAAATATATTGCACATTTGTAGTAATATCATTTTTTCACAGGTTGCAAAGCCATAAAGTATGCTGTAATTTTTTAAGTTTACATGAAATAAGCTTGTAGGTGTTAAAGAGTTAAAAAAAATACAAAGTATGAAAAAAAACGTACGCATGAACGCTTTAAATGAAACAAGCTAATTTAGGGGGCTTGAAGATGACCCTTGCCGAAAAAGAGTTTCATTATTATATCTTATTTTTTTTCGGAGATGCATTTAAAATGTTATTGTTACAATATGAAACTGTTCTTGTATCGATTAAACAATGGCATCAGGAAGAGACGCTTTTATTTAAGAAGAAACATCGCTCCTTTAACACGACAATGCAAACTATCCAAAGAATAATGCATACTTAGAAATATTCCTCATCAAGACAAAAAACGTAAAGTAAGGTTAAGTTGGCCAATTGCATAAAAACTTAGAAAAAACAATGATCCATTTTAGTGCCACATAAACTTAAATCAGCTCCGCTTCTAGTTTCGAACGAGCTTATTTCCATGATCTATTAGAAGATTTGAGAAGATTCATGGCTTCATTGAACTCAATATTTTCTGCCTGATAAGCACCTTAGTGGTCAAAGAACCTGAAAGATGTATCTAAAACTTGGCTGTTGAGTATGGATCCGTCCGTAAATAAGATAAGTTTTCTTTCATTCATTGCTGTTTACTCCAGTCAATTCCCAATGAAATAATAATACCTTTGTATCTTCCAGTGAAGTCTACACTTGGGTCACAGTTATCGGTATTGGATTGTATATCATTAAGAGATTTCGTAATCATGGAGTTTACTATAGTTCAAATAAGTCTAATTTCTGCTATACCCATCAGGTTAAGTGGCGGTTGGCGCAAGATAGTATGTAGTGCTTCATATAGAGCTGTTCGTATTGCTTCACTAATGCATAACTCCGCACTTTTTTGTAGGACATTCTTTATTGTATTTTTTAAGAGAAAAGGTTACCAGCTTAAGACACTTTACAACAGTTTGGGTCTCACTGCAACCATGTTTTGCCAATAAACCATATGAGTGGTATACCCGTTACATGTATAGAGGACTGTATAAGCTTTCTTAACAATTGCCTCACAGTGGCATTCCAGAGTAGCTTCTCGTCTAGGATTAGTTCTGGGAATTTTACATTGTTTCCAAATTTAAAAGTGATACCATTAAGTTTTGTAGGATTAAGATAAGATATTTTGTATTTTCTTTTAAACCAAAACTACATAGTTGCGTATTATTTGGATTAACTCCAAGACCAGAGTACCAGGTTCATCAAAGTGTGTGTGGGATATGCTGCTAATAGAAATGACGACATTATCCGGCTTGCAGGGCATCTCTGTTCAGTGCAAGACAGCGAACTATCTTCACCGAGATCTATAAAAGAAGTTTTTACGAATATGCTAAGAGGTGAATATCGTGTAAGCTTTCAGAAAAGTATGCACTGAGGAGTAGCCACTCAAAATTGAGTGTTTCAGTAAAACGCTTTGGCGCCGAGTTGGCTTAATAACTTCAAAATATAAATCAATTTTTATAAACAGTGCATGTCTGGAGTATTTAAAATAGTAAAAATGTTTCTATGTCCGCAAATTACCTTGAAACCGTCCAACCGATGAGCCCCATACCGGTTACATTTGAAAATAATCAATACAAGTAAGTTGAAATTCCACTAAAACAATGCCTAATGCATATTCGGTTCATTTAAGAAGTCGATTTTCTAATTTTCCCATACAAAAATGGTTTGCTTTTTTAACTTAAACAAATAACAAATATAAAAAACAGCTGATTTCAGCTTCACCAATATATTTTGGGTAAGAAAAAAAGTGGCATTTTTTAGTATGTTTTATGTTAGCCCCAGGCCATTTAAATAAATAAGCCTTAAAAATATTTTACTATTAAAAACATTTAATCAATAAGTTCATATTTTAACATATTTTTTACGACATACGACAGCATTTGAAATATTTATTTTTTATTTAAGCCAATAACAAATCAAATTTTATTTACCGCATAAACTTTATGTAAACTACTAAAAACGAAACAAATATAAAAAAATATGCATTATACTAACGAATTGTCGCCTGCAAGTATGCAATAAAAAAATATGTAATAATATTTGAACGCTTATTACGCGAAATCAATACAACATTCATAAATCAATGCGAATTGTATACATTTTGAGAGAAATTACTAACAATTTAATAAAATCGCTTAAGTGGGCGTTGAATAATAGGACAAACTTTACGACGACGACGACGACAAAATAATATGTACAGCATACTTTGTGGCGCACAGACTGCAGACTACTACTATGCAATTGCAGCAGACTATATAGCGTTGCCAGCAGCATTAAAATTTATTTTGATAGTTATTTAGTTTGGTGCTAAGTTTTCATATACGAAATAAGAATGTTTAGAGTATGTCTGTGTGTCATTATTTGTGATTTGTTTGCTGCCGCAATGACCTCGTGGCCGTTATTTTATTTTTTTTGAATTGTTGTTATGGCAAAAATTTTCGTTTACAAACTTACCTTGTCGACCGGCATTGATGGACACGCTCTACACAAATTCCAGAATGAGCCGATCATAGGGAATTACTTTTCACGAAAAATGGCACAAAATAAAAATTTAAATTGAAATAAATTCGGTGTTGCTTCAGAAATTCCGATGATATAAATACACAAACAAATATATATGTAGCGTTGAAGTTTAAAATCTTTGTGTTTTTTTTTTATTTATTTAATTTTGTTAGATTGTGCAAAAATTTCAATTTGAATTTTTATATTATTTAATTAAATTATTTTTGGTTTTTTTTTTATTTATTTTATTTTTTTTTTTAATTTAATTTTGTACTTGTGAGCAGCTGTACAGCTGTGCGCAACAATGGCACAAACTGATACACAAACACACACTCACACACACACTGACAATTGCACGCGCACGAACACACTCACGCTAACAACAACAACACACAACACCGCGCACACAAACACACTGATTCGACCGATTCAATATGTGTGTAGGCGTATGTTTTTTTTTTTAATTTCGGTTATATCGAACGCTATAAATTAAAAAATAAAGATAAAGAAAAACACATTTTATTATAGAGTTTTTCAAAAAAAAAAAAAGAAAATTGTTTCACTTAAATTCAATTTAAAATAAAATTATTGCATACAACTGGGCTGCAGTGGAAAAATAAAATTCATTTAGAATTGCAAAAAAAAAAGTGAAAACTGACCAAAAAAAAAAAAACAAAACGCTGCGTATACGCAACTATTTCGTTTTGTGGTAGTTGATTTTTTTTTTTTTTTTTTACTTTTCTCGTTGTTTTTATGTGGTGATCTCACATTTAAGCAAACATACACAGATACGAAAACAAGAATTGATTTAAAAGTTTATAATTTTTTATTTTTTTTTTTTTTTTTTTAATAAAAAATTTAACAATTAGGTTGCATTTTTGGAATTTTTAAATAAAATTTTATATAACTACGATATGCACTACACGTAACCTAAATGATTTCACATGGTACCACTTTTGGTTGTACACATATACGGGTTTTTAGCTTAGTAATAATTAGAGGTGTATTATGGCACTATTGTATAAGACTACGTAAATTTACGTACATTTTTCTGTAAGCATCATTAAAATTCGCCCAATAGTTTCTGAGATTTTTACATACATTTTTCTGCAAACTTTATTAAAATCCGCCCAATAGTTCCTGAGATTTTTACATACAATTTTCTGCAAACTTCATAAAAATCCGCCTAATAGTTCCTGAGATTTTTATTTTAAAAAAAAGTACTAATCTGATTGTCAACATGTCATATCATGTGCCATTTTGTAAATTTTTTGAAATCCTATTAGAACTATTAATTTCCAAGATTTCAAAAAGTTTGGAACACCACTTGCAGATTGCTTATTTTCCATCCGAGTCTTACCCATGTGCAGATCAAGAAAATATTTTAAGGGTCCTTCGCTTGAAATAATTTGATGAGCAATAAATTCTCTAGTGCCTTTTTAAATATCATGTTTTGTGGCTTTATTCAGGACGCTCAAACGAATATAGCGATATTTATGGTGAACAGAACTATTCACCATTTGTTGGTTCTAATTCACCTCCTTTAAAACTATACTAAACCATATTCATCTTATTTTAACAAGATGTTCCTGTTCTCTTTTTACTAGCAATTTTGTATTATTATTAAAATTGTTAAATAAGTCATTTAATTTATTTTAGCAAAAAATTTGATTCAAACTCATACAACTGACCACGCCCTAAATACTAAACTTGAATTTTTTTGATTTTCTATAAAGTTTTCTTACCTTCTAAGCCAGACAAATTTAATTAAAAATTTTAAACAAAAAAAAAAATTATCAATTTTTAACATGATATCTTCAACAACTGTTTTCTAATCTTTTAAAATACACCATTTATTTTATAAGCAACTTATTTTCTAATTTAATTCGAACATTTTTTTATATTAACTAATTTCGTATGCAAAATATAAAAAAAAAAAAAATTATATAAAACTTTTATATCAACTCTTGTACACATACGCACACGCAAAATCGAAAAATTTCTTCACTGTGTCAAATATTAAAATTAGCCAATTAAAAACGTTCTTGTACTTCGTAACTGTATAAATGCGTACGTACACATGTATTAAATGTTTCAACAACAAAAAAAAATTCAAACAATTTTTAATAAAACGTAAAATACTTTTGACATTTTGAAAAAACAGAAAATCCAAGAACAACAACAACACAAATCGATATGTATCTATTTTTCATGACAGCCGAGTGGTATGCAATAATATTCTTCTATTTTTTTTTTTTCATTTGATTTCAATTCATTTCGCTTGAATGCTTTGTTCGGTTTTTAATAAATTTTCTTTTGCTTTTCGTGAAATGTACAATTATTTAATTTTTTTTTTTGCTTATTGTAAAAAATTTGGCGTTAAATTGCATTTTTTTTTTGCTTTGCCTTGCTTTAAATTGCCATTCGTGCAAGTGCGAAAGAGTGAGCGAGAGGCACTGAAGCGCGACGCGACGGTTTACTTTTTTATATTATTTTTTTTTTTTCTTTGAATTTTTTTTCCTCTTTCGTTGCTTTGGCTTAAGAAGGCAACAAGAAGCGTTAAATCGCAGAGAAAAATGACCGTTTTAACTCGAACGACGTTACGAATACGACTGAGAAAAAGCGTTTGAGCTGCGGCAAAGCACCGCACATCATCAGGAGTGGTTGGAAGTAAGTTGCTTTGCTTCTTTCTTGGCTGGAAAGGAAAGTCATCGTCGTTCGTTTTTTGTTTTTTTGTTGTTGTTGGTCTTTGGCAATTGCGCTGACAGTGCGCAGCGTTTTGTGGAAGTCGCATATGTGCAATGCTGGAATTTGCGGCTCTGTTTCTTTGCTGCAGATGTTTTTTTCGCAAATATTGTTAGTCAGCGGTATTGTTGAAGGATGAAGCGTTTTTTTAATTTTTTTTATTTCAATTGTATCATTCTAAAGAACAGTTGCAGTTTCGTTGTTGTTGTTGTTTAATAACAGTACTTTGAGCCGGCTATGGCTGAGTAATAATTATTTGCACAATAAGTATCGATACAGCTGCAAAGTTATACTGCAAAGTATCGATATTTAATAAAGGGTGCTATAATAAACTATTTTAAATTACATAATTACATATATAAAATAGTTTCAAGGTTTACAAGGTATTTAAACAAAATCAACAAAATCGCACTAAATGAATTGATAATAAAATTCGAATTATGATTCAAAGTACCACGCATTTGGATGAAGTTTGTTTTCTTTAAAATCGGTACACAATTATTAAATTGTTGTTGTACGATATTATAAATATTTGATAAAATATAATTTAAGATATGAACAGTAAAAAAATATTTCATCAAAAAGTTGTAATTAATTCTAAAAATATTTAATTTAACCGAGTTTATACAAGTACTACCAACCAAACTTCAACCTAAGGCTATTTTATATTATTACATAAATCTCTTTGGGCTGGTTTTTAATCTGTCATGTTTAAGTTGGCGATTTGATAGAGTTTTAGAAAAATTAACTATTAAAAAGTGTTATATTGTGTGTCCCAGAATTATCGCAAGTCTCAGAATTTACGCAAGTTCCAGAACTATCGCCATTCGTGCAGTAAAGTGCTGACAACCCTAATAAATAACAATTTGACAGTTCAGGATTAGTAAAAAATGGAGCATTACATTTTAGAACACGATCGAACTTTTTTTTGAGTCATCAGCACTTTACTGCAAATCTTACGTTAATTCTGGGACACTCTTTATTAGCAGAAAAGTTTATTTTATATTTCTGTATAATCCGCGGATTATCACAAATACGCGAATAGTTTATTATTAGTTTCAATTAATTAAACTTTAATCGGTTAGGTCATAAAAAATATAAATAAAGAAATAAAAGTCTACAAAATTATTTAAGTGTGATGACAATGCCTTAAGAGATATTGGAAAAACTTTCTTTAAACAATTAAATCTTACGAGATTTTATTTTTGAGATATACATAGCAATTGACGAAAGATTGGAGTAAAACGCCTATAAATGTAAAGTTGCTACAATATTTTTAATTAATATTTTAAACCTGTTACACATAGTGTAAAACAGGTATATTAAGTTTGTCGGAAAGTTTGTAACGCATTAAAGGAGGCATCGTAGACCCTATAAAGTATAGATATTCTTGATCACCTCGACGAGACGAATCGATTTAGCCATGTCCTTTTGTCTGTCTGTTTGTTGCTGCGCAATTTATTCGATCAGTTTTTAAGATATTAAGCTGAAATTTAAAACTTAAGCTTTTCTAGGTCCTGTGTACTTTCTATGTTAAAATCAATGTGCCACGCCCACTTTTAGGTATAGCTCCCATACAAAAGTACAACATTTTGTCAGATTCTTATAAGGAAAAAATGTATTTATAAACCGAATGGCTGCAAATATGTTGCTTCTTATATCAAGCCAAATCTTCAGTTTAAAACTGGTGCAAATCGGACCACGAATTTCTACATTTTTAAAAATATTTTTAATTTGTTTACTGTTTTAAGATAGAATTTAATACAAATGCTGCACACGAAGATCTATCCACGTCAAATGATGTGTAATAGGTATATAGTATAAGCTTCGGTCAAACCGAGTTAACTATTTTTTTTTTTTTTTTTTTTTTTTAAAATAAAAAAAAATTAAAAATTTTCATAAGTTTTTCCACCTTTTTTAATAATATTTTGGTTTGGATTTTTTTAGTTTATTTCAACTATATTATTTTATTATAAACTAAAATTATTTATATAAATATATATAAATGTATAAATATTTTAAAAACCTTTAACATTTATAAATTGAGAACATTCGTGTTTTTATTTTATTTTTTTTTTTAACATCTCGAAGTATCGAATACTGTTTCATCACTAAAACACTAGAATACTCCAAATAGTACTCATACTCGAACAGCTGTGGCACGCCGCAAATACTATTACTACATCCACCGCCGTTTAACAACACTGCTGCTGCATAAATTGCGTAGACATTAGCGTAAAACAAAAAATTATCTATTAAAGAAAAAAAAACTTTGCTTAATAAACAAAAGCAACACTAACGCATATAAAATTAAACAAAAGCAAAATTATAAAATTAATAACTTCAAGCAAAGTAAAAGGAAAAAAAACAATAATTACTGTGATAGGAACCAAAATCAAGGCTAAAAAGAGGAAAAAAAAGCAATTTAAACACATCACACACACACATACACAAATCTACGCAAAGAACAGCAACAACAACAACACTAAACAAAAAAAAAAGAGAAATTACGTTTTTTGTGCGACAATTAAGCAAAAAAAAAAAAGCAAAACACAACAAAAAGAATTTTAAAACACAAATTAGCATATTAAACAAAACAAAAAAAAATAAAACAAAATGCCACCGAAGGAACGAAATATTGCAATGATGGGCTACCGTTCAGTGGGTAAGTGGGAAGATTAATGGGAATCCCTCTTCAAATTGCGTTTTAATTACGAAAAAAATTTTTTTTTACTTATTTTTTTTTTCTTTTTGCTGCCCACAGGTAAATCATCACTCAGCATACAATTCGTCGAGGGACAATTTGTGGATTCATACGATCCAACAATTGAAAATAGTAAGTTTTTTTTTTTCTAATAATAAATTACGGCACGTGTATGGAATGTGGCGCTGATAGTGGGAGTTTCTATACGATTAAATGATAAATATATACATGTATATTTTTTTTTGATTTATTCATGTTTATATGTATTGAATTCGCATCTGATTTAATAAGCTAATTAAAATAATTTCGTTTGAAAATGTTAAATAATCGTCGAACATTCAAAACGCCATTCATTGCTCTTTGACCTTCAATTTGCGCTGACGTTTAACCTGTTACAATTTTTTTTTTGTTTCTAGAATTCTTATATACCTTCAAAAAAAAATATTGGTGAAAAAAACGCGTTTACAATTACGCAGTATTAATAATATTTTTATGTTTATTTGTTGTCATTAGCACATATTTTTGTTTCATTCAATTTCTTTAGTCTTTTAGTTTTATTTAATTTTTTTTTACTTCTCTGAATGTGACACATTGTTAAAGTATTCTGGTTTTATTAAGAAGTTTGTAACACTTTAAATTTGCTAAAACAAATATTTAGTTTATAAATGTGTGTGCATATAAACAAGAATTAATGTAAGTTTAAGCACGAAAGTCAATTACGAGTGAGGCTTGACTTATGAGGGGGCCTCCCCTAGCTCCGAACAACATACTTTAAAAAAGTTATGTTTAAAAATAGTTTAAAATTTTGTTTTGAAAAAAATTATTTAATTTTTGAAAATTAGGTTAGAGAAGCTATTCAAAATTTTTGCATTTCGGCCGATCAGAAGATTGGTAGAATGGCGACGATTTCAAATGCAAAAACATTTTTTTAAGACGTTAGACACGCTGTATGACAACGCTTTTCGCGGAGACAAAAAACAATCTAACCGCTAACCACCGAGGATATGCTTTATCAAACTTATCACTATATCAACTAAAAATATTGTTTAAAACGATGACAATTTTGGAGTATATTCCATGTTCAATAGATTTCTTCTTAAAATTTAACTAACAAGACAAGCAATAATGAATCGAAATGAAGTCGTAGTATTAGTAGTAATTAGTATTTTGATATTAGTTTTAGAAATAAGGACACCCCTCAAATTGATAAATTGTTAGATCAGTTAAATCGGCTTTAAATTGTTGATAAAAAATATCACTATGAGTCATATCTCTTTAAATTTGATTCATATGAAAATTGACACGCTGTTGGCATGATTCATTTCTTGATTTTCTAATGTAATGTATTATTTTTTTTTTTAAGTTATCGATTTTTTTTTATCAATACAGCCATGCAAACAAACTGATTAATCAAAGTTTTTGAATCGAAATGAAAACGTTTTGAAAATTATTCGAACCAAATCAAAATGTGAGAACATTCGGAATTGGCTAGTTTTTCTTTTTCAAAACGATTCGAAAGCGTAGAATAAACTAGATAATATTCGTAAAGTGCACTAACATTTAAGCTTGCGTATACAATAGGGTGGTCCAAATAATTGTTTTTTGTTCCTAATCCCCTAGGATTGTTCTATATCGAAAATAAGAAAAAACGTATTTTTCCCAATCATAATACATGGGAAACTTCAAGGGCTTGGCGGCACCAATAAATATTATCTGATTAAAAAAACTAAATATACGGGTTCTTATTTTGTTTAAAAATGTTTACCATACAATTTTTGGACCATCCCACCCTAGTATAAAAGCTTATTCATGAAGTGTATTTGAACTTCGATTTTATACAATGAAACCTTTTTTTGTTATGTTTATTTTGTTTCTTGTTGTTTTTTTTTTTTTTTTTACCTCGTTTTTTGTTTTGCTACGGAATTTTCCGATACACTTTGTTGTTGTTGTTGCGGTTGTCATTGCTCTGTTTCTTGTTGGGAATTTTTATTAATATTTTTGTTTTTATTTTTTACTGCATATATGCGACAGTGTTTTTTTTTTTTTTTTTTTTTGGTTTATATTTACTTATGCACATATGTACTTATACATATATACATACGTCAGTCTCTTCGACTTATCAATTTACATTTTTATATATTTTTTTTTTTTTTTCAATATTTACATTTACAGCTTTTACAAAACTTACCCGAGTAAATAGTCAAGATTATGGCGTTAAACTTGTCGATACTGCTGGTCAGGATGAATATAGCATATTTCCAGTACAATATAGCATGGACTTTCATGGTTACGTATTGGTTTATTCAATAACCAGTCAAAAATCCTTTGAAGTTATTAAAATTATCTATGAGAAATTGTTGGATGTCATGGGAAAGAAATAGTAAGTAATTCTTAATCTAATTTATAATTTGCTAGAAGCTTTATATGAAAAGATCCATATTTTCATAACCATCATACTTTGGATATTTTAAATTAGTTCTATCAATCCAAAATGTTTACGAGAATTCTTCGTTGTTCATTCAAAACGGCGCATCATGCACTACTTCCGCATGGGACTATTTTTTAACAATAAACTTCAAATTTTTCCTAGTTTCAGAAAAGAATTACTTTAAACTTTGAAAAGTTCTGGCCTGGTGGAAGAGTAATGAAAAAGGTCAAAATTCTGCAGTACCGTTGTACTTTAAGAAACGTCTAAAGACGATATAACCAAAACATAAATCTTTGGTCAACGTCAAAAAACATGAACAGCTAAAAACAAGAATATGGTGGTTTTGGTGTAGGTGAATATAGAAAAAAAAGTATAAGAGTCTTTGTTTAGATATACAATTATCTTTTAAATCAATGAAAAGACTTAAGTGAGAACAAAAAGTTGGAGTCTAAGCCGGGTTATGCGCCAGGTCAAGAAAATAAAAGTTAATTTTATAAACCAAAGTTAACAAAACTTGGAATGCAGCTAAATAGAATGCAACTGAGATTACGTACAGCAATCTTAGCGCATTTTATCACTACGATGTCTAAATAACAAGGCAGATTAAGTAACCAATCGTAATAATTTTTTAAGCAGAGATCTACTCGATAATTCAATGCCAATATAGTCCCTTTCTAGTATAGGCATTTACAAAGTGAATTCGCTTTAAATGAACTTCTTGATTTAGCTTTTAAATAATTTCATCCCCTTTCAATCGACTCGAAACGCGTTCCCCGGAATGGTCTCTTTCGAGTATATCCATCAGGCCCGATTATTTTATGCCAGAAGTCGACTCGAAACGCGTGCCCCAAATCAGACGAATACGGTGGTTGCGGAACGATATTGGTTGCATTTTTAGAGAAAAAGTCACAAAGAATCGACGCTGTTTTTCGAGAAAACTCACCATTTTTGGTATCAATCGAGACTTGACACGTTTAAGGCACAAAAAATTTTAAAATGGTATTAATTGATCCTTTCGATACGCCAATTTCATTAGCAATGTCTTTTATAGTTAATCGACGGTGTGCAAGCACTAATTCTTTTACTTTTTTGAGGTCGATGGTCGACCGGATGACCCAGATGCTTTTACAGTCCTGCCAACTTTAAGAAGAAAAGAACTAGCTCGAAATTTTAAGCCCGCGAAGCCTAAATTGAAAATTCTCCTTACTTTTTGCCCACAGTAGTAAAGCGATACTAGAATAGTCAAACAAAACTAGAGGCGAAGCGAAGAGTTCATAGGGTAACTCATCGCGGTGATGGAGAAGGCAAGACACAATATTATTAGAGAATATAAAACCACAGTTAAAAGCAGAAAGGAAGTATTAGGCAAATAAATATGTACTTAAAAAAAAATGAATAGATCCTATAAAAATTCAACTAAGCAGTAGAATAGCATATAAAATAGCATCGAAGCGGTATCAGCATATAATACAGCTCGACCCAAGCTATGTAATCAAAAAATAAACACTTCATTGAATAATTTAATATATATTTTTTTTTATTTTCAGTGTACCTGTAGTTTTAGTTGGCAATAAAACTGATTTACATCAAGAACGTACTGTCTCAACGGATGAAGGCAAGAAGCTAGCCGATTCATGGCGTGCTGCATTTCTTGAAACGTCCGCTAAGCAAAATGAGGTAAATTTTGAGTTTATAATTAAAACCTTTTTTTTTTTTTTAATGAATTATTTTTTATGTATTTCAGTCTGTTGCTGATATATTCCATCAATTGTTATTACTTATTGAAAATGAGAATGGCAATCCACCGGAAAAAAGCAGCTGTATCATTTCGTGAGCTAATCTGAAGAGTATTTCCTTTCGGAAAAGTTCATTAATAATAGTAGCAAAAAGGAATTAGTAATGCTGAACAAAAAAAAACAGTGAAAAACAACAACAACAACCACAACAGCAACAAACACAACTATCAAATTTTAGTTTTAAGTTAAAAAGTAAAAATGAGAGATGAAAAAAAAAAAATACCAAGTAGTAGGCAACATATGTAGAAATGTCAAAGACTGCAAAGCAGCATTTTGCGTTTCGAATTAAATAGAAGTAGTTGTAGTTTAGTAAATCCTTTATTCTCTACTTGTTTCTAACCAATCAACAACTTTTCTATCTTTATTATTTATATAGTTTGTGCAAGTCGTAATGCTTTTTTTAAAACAAAAGTTGTACCACAGAGAAGTCTTATTCTATATAACTATTATGTATGTAATTTGTTAAGTTAACTAAAAAAAAAAAAAACAAAACAAAAATTGTATTTCTATAAATATAGTTTAATATTTTTTTTGGTTTCATTATTTTTATTTAAATATTTGCAACTAAAATTTTTAATTGCTATATTTTCATTTAAATATAACATGCATATATATATATCTAACTATCGAAAATAAAACAGTACAGTTTTAAGTTTAAATTACTTTTTTTCGCAATGTAATTTTAATTCTTATCTTTTTAGTTTTGAATAAAACGAGAGAAGCGTGTAAAATAAAAATAAAAAGTGTTTTATTGTGATTTTTGCAGCACTCATATAAGAAATCTAAGTTTGATTTGATAGTCAAAGATATAATTGATTTGCAACGTGGTCAAATTTTTTCAAAAATCGTATGCATATTTAACTCTACATGTTCAAATTTAAATTCCTATCTTAATCTGAAGGCGATTGTCTAAATATGCTAACGCAATAATTGGAATATTTAATGTCTTTCCATTGTGGCTGATATGTAATAAAGAGCGTTTTTATCACATTTTAGGCTTATTTGAATGTTGCTGTTTTATTGCCTTCAAGACTTAAAAATGTAAGCTTCTAGTCTATATATTAAATTGATATATACTAGAAATACAGAGATTTTTGTAACAATAGTTTTTCAGAAATAGGAGTTGAGTTTTTATGGGGCTATATAGTATGTTTTAGTGGTCCGATCCGTATCACATGGGTAGTGTATAAATAGAATGACCAAATTTGGAGTGAATATATGCATAAAAAAAAAACGGACAGACGGACATGGTTAAATCAATTCGTCTCGTCGAGCTGATCAAGAATATACTTTATGGGGTCTGCGACGTCTCCTTTAATGCGTTACAAACTTTTCGACAAAATGAATATACTACGTGTATCGGGTCTATAAAAAGGTCTTACACATAGCAAAATTATTTGATTTATTCTCTATATCCACACGAAATTTTAAATTCTTAAATTTTTAGTTCTTTTCCCTACGTAAATTTTTTAAGAAAAATTACAATCAATTAAACGTTACTCAATCTACCCAAGAACCGATTTTCGAAAAATTCCGAAACATGTCACAAATATATTTTTAACGATCTTCCGCCTCCGCTGTTCTTGATATTAGAACCTAAAAAATCTTGTTTTTAAAAATTACAATCAATGAAACGTTTCTCAATCTACCCAAGAACCGATTTTCGAAAAATTCCGAAACATGTCACAAATATATTTTTAACGATCTTCCGCCTCCGCTGTTCTTGATATTAGAACCTAAAAAATCTTGTTTTTAAAAATTACAATCAATTAAACGTTTCTCAATCTACCCAGGGACCGATTTTCGAAAAATTCCGAAACATGTCACAAATATATTTTTAACTTTCTTCCGCCTCCGCTGTTCTTGATATTAGAACCTAAAAAATCTTGTTTTTACGTTTTTGGGTTAGAATATCTCGAAAAAACCAAAATCCTTCTTACTACTAGTACTAGGGTACATGCGTACCCGCGTCTTTGGTCGCGTTGTTTTTTGTTTTTTTTTTGTTTTTTGGCTAAATATAAATTGGTCAAAAAATTTGGGAATTCATTTTGGAAATCCCCTCATTCAAATGAGCCCAGTTTTAAGTCTCTATATCTATTCAATCCAAAGATATGATTTTTTTTTTCAAGGTTTCGATTAGGCTCTGTATCAAAAATTTTCTAAAATCCAGTCTTAGTGCTCAACTGTAATAAAAAAAAATTGTTCAAAAAATCTATTTTGGGTCCACCTAATGGTCAGGTTCAAATTTCGGAAATACCTTGAACACGCCTAAAATATTCTTTAACCATCTTTCAAATGAGCCCGGTTTAAAGTACCTAAGTCTATTCAATCCAAAGATATGACTTTTCCGGTTTCAAGGACTCCGGTCAAAATTTCAAAATGCACCTTTCCCTGCAATTTTATGGCAATCGGTCGAGACGCTCTCGAGTTATGAAGTGACAATCAAAATGTACACTTCTTTTTATATATTGTATATATTGTAGATGTTCAGTCTCTCTCCCATATAAATACAAGTTTTGGTCAATAATTTGTATACTTTTGATTTCTGGTTGCATAAATGTTCAATTATCTTAACCATTATTCCTAGTTTATACGGAACAAAATATAAATTTTCAACTTACAAATTAGGGATTTATATTTATATGCTACTTTAGTCGTACCATAATAGCGAAATTATAATTATCCCCCTCGTATAATCTAGGTATTTAACAGTGGATTTTTTTAACAAAAAAAATTATTCCACCCACTGTAAATTCGATGTGGCATGCAAAAAAAACGAACAGCTTCATAAATGTTAAGATATTTACATTCACTCAGTTTCGAAATGTCAGGGGTTAAGGTCGGTTATCAGTAATACAGCTGAATAATTACCATATTTATTTATTTATATATTATTTCTTGCGAAATTTGATTAGCAATTAATTTAATACTGGGAAAAAATAATTAGCAATAAATATAAAACAAAAAAGAAATATAAACAATGTTATTTACATAATATTTATTTAAATCGAAACAAGTACAAAAAAAAAAAATAAATTAAATTTAAGAGAATGTAAGGTCAAAGACGAAGATACAAAAGTATTCATTCATTCGTTTACGATGTTGACAAAAAAAAAAAACAAAACAAATTTACGAATAAAAATTTTGAGTTGGGTTTTTTTTTTTTTTTTTTTTTAAGAGAATTTGTTTATAATTAACACATTTACGCATTTAAAAACTCCCCAGCTTAAATGAAATGCTAATAAATATAAATACACAGAACGACAATTTTAAGTACCAGAGTTTGGACATGGTGTATACGTAGCATTTTGAAGATCTGATCTATAATCTGTGCTTAGAATTATTCTATCATCTAGGGTTCTTAAGATATTTTAAGCCAAAAACATAAAAAACGAGATTTTTAAATATTTAGATTAAAACCATGAAACAGTTCTGAGCACGTATTTCGGAATCAGTGAGCCAGAATCCTTTGAGTCACTGGTCACGGTTCTGAAAATTTGTGACGGAAAACCCACGGAAATGGAATATTTCATGCACATAAAAATTCGGAGTCAGAATACACTATTTTTAGTCTCTGGTTCCGGTCTATCGTTAAATTTTGTTAGCCTGTGTTGTCTAAGAAAAAATTTTTTGATAATTATTTATTTAATTGGAATGCTAATAACCGAACTGATAAGCAAGACATAAATAATTAAAATTTCTAAAGAATCAGCAATTTTTCATGCTTGTGAGTGGTATGCAAAAATATCAAAATGTTACTACAGAGCATAGAGAGATTTATTTTAGGCTTTTTTACAACTCTGTAGTTTAACAATCCAGCAACATGTCTGGGTTTTAAATCACTTTGGTAATTTTTTAAAGATTAAAATGGGTATTGTTCCTTGGGTTTACATTTTGAAGATAGTCCCCAATGTTTTGAGCAACTATTTTAAGTCTTTAAGTGCTTTCTTGAATTCTCTACTTATCTAGTTGACTAACCCATTCATCCAGGACGTAACCTACTCTAAGGGTTCACCAATGCATGAGTCTCAACATTAAATGATAGATTGCCTTGGGAAAGAGAAAATCACAAAATTAAACAAAAATTGTATCGAAAATTAATAATGCAATTGCAAAGATCTCGATCTTTTTTATTATCTCTATTGAATCCACACCAATGGTATTTTGCATTCCAGTCTCCAGAAGCCAAAAATGAAACAACAAATGCTCCAAAAAGTTTGTCGAACTGTTGATTGATGTTGTGGTGTCATTTTTTTTTTTTTGTATTATAACGGATAAATTTACTTGCAATCTATCTTTAAAAGACAATCAGCAATTTGTTAGGGTAAAGGGAACAGTTGACAATGCGTTGGCGAAGCCATTATGGATAAGGAATGGGAAGAAATAAATAAAAACTAAAAATAAACATGAGTGTTTTATTGTCTCCCATGAAGGAGATCAAGCGGGTGAAGCCTTTTGAGCCTTCTTATACTGGCCTGCTCCTACACAGGCTTATAACTGGGGACTGAATATTCAGAGCTACCTCCTCGCACTGTGCTGGCAAAGCTGATGCCATGATTTACTGAGGACGCTAGAGTTTCTTATTCCTTGAGACACCGGAGTGGGTCTAGGCTTGGGTGAATGTAGCTCTTTCGCTTTCTTATATACTTTGTATGAAGCAGCATGGTCTCCTTGACAATGGGCGCAACAGGCAGCTTCATCCTTTAGCTTCGTGCACTCAGCTGAGCTCTGGTTTGCGCCACATTTGACACATTTTGGTGGTAAACGGCAGTACTTCTTGGTGCCACTTTGAGCAATCTTTATTTTGGTTTTCGCACATTGTACTCCGGCTGACATATATCATAAATGATACAAAAATATAACACAAGTTTTCCTATAGTAAAATAACATAGTTAAATTTCAAGCAATAATCACCAATTGAGTTTTATTATATATATATTTTTTTTTTTTTGTTCTTTTTTGATTTTTTGAAAACAATTTAATAGTTTTTGAGTTTATAGTTTAATTTAAAATAAAAATAATAAAAAAGTATAACACACAATCATTAGGTACGTTTAAAAAATAGTGAATAATGCCAAACAGTAAAAAAAATGAAAAATAATTTCAATAACATTTGTTTGCTTTGTTCTTAATTACACTTAAATTCTCTACAAAAAACTTTAACTTCCAACAAATAACACAGGTTTGGTTTTTGTAAAAATTTCTTCTTTTGTTTTTTTTTTTTTTTTTTTTTTTTTGTTCATCAATTTTTCTTCAATTTAACGACCAATTTTGTTGACAGGCAATGCAGATGATACCAATTGTGCTGCGGGTGACGACACATTTCCTTGAACATTATTCAGCGTGCATACGTGTCGTTTTTTGTCTGTGAAATAACCATCTGGACACGTGTTGAGACATTTATTTTCTAAAAGATATAGACCCGGATGACAAGTAATGCACTGAGTTTCCGTTAAACCATTGCAAGAGGCGCATGATGCATGACAAGCGATACAATTATTATTTTCCGTTTCAAACGTAAACTGCGGACAGGCGGCATAACATTTGCTGTCATGCAGCACAAGATTACGCTTACAACTTGTACAGTGCGTTGATTGTTGCTGACACGTTGCACAATTAGCTTCACAGGCGATGCATGTTTTATTTGTATTATTTTCGTAATAGCCAACAGGACAATTTTGTAGACATAGCGACATAGTAGACATAGGCACACGTAAATGTGTCGAAGCACAAGCCAAACAGCTATCCGGTCCAGCACCGTTACAGGTTTCACATGATTCATGACAAGGCCAACATATTTTATTTTGATTAGGCGATGAACGTGGCGGACAACGCGCAACACAAGTGTTATCCAATCGAAAATGTTTACAATTGACACACTGCGTTGGGCCACGATCATAGCAACCCTGGCTATCACATTCTGCATCGCAATCGTCGTTTGTTACGAGTTTATTATTGTTATTATTCGATGCAGCTAAAATTTGATTGCTCTTTGCTCTGGATACCTTCTGCCCATCTATGGTTACAACGGTTTGTTCCTGGTTTGATGCAGCGGCAGTGAAGAGATTCTGATAACTCAAATAACCACCGTAACCAGCACCATTTACATTGAAAATATTACCTTCAGCCGATGTCTGTTGTCCAAGATCCGAATCGGATGAAAATATATACGGATTTTGTGCTGCACCACCACGTAATTGTTGACTTGCTAGATCACTTTTCAAACGCATCGGTTGTGTTGAGGTGCCGTAAAAGATTAGCTGCCATTTCGATAAAATGCCCGGTTGATTAACACGTCTACGGCCGCCATTTATAATCTGTAGTGTCCAACGTCCCTCCGCTTTCTCACCCCAGAAATGTACGCTCAGGAAAGGCCAATCATCAAAATTTGATTTAACAATATCACGTGGCCGTTCAAAAAGTAAAGTACTCGTTGTACCCGTGGGTGATGTTAGTAATATACGCAAATTACCACGTGGAAAGAAGCGTAACGTAATTCTACATTGTACATGTTCCAAATAACGTACTTCATTAATAGTGCCCGCACAACCATTAACATCCATATATGTTGCAAGCGTATAACCGTATGTGCCATCAATTTTACGATCTTCATTATTTTCACGTGATTTGCAAATATGCTGCGGCGGCACTGTATTCCATTGTTCGGCAAGCGAAACCATTGCCGAAGCATCCATTAGGCCATAACCGAATTTATGACTAAATTTACGCTTTACAGCATTTATAGTCCAGCCAGATTCTTTTTCCAACGGTCCTGGACGTGATGTATACACTACTAAATATTGCATATCACGCCATGTTAGATTTGGATTAGCTTCAAGCGCAAGTGCACAGATACCCGCAGCTAATGGCGCCGACGCTGAAGTGCCTGTATGTTCGACAGTACAAATATGATCGGGACGCAAGCGTCCATCCATATCAACCGTTGCAACACTTTTATCGTGACCCGGTGTACCCGAACTATAAGTGCTAGCCAGCGTGGATGAGCATTCTTCTAGATACCAAGGCTTAAAGCCAGCCTGTGTAGCGCTTGAAATCGATAGTGTAAATATGGAATTCGTATAACCGTCACAATTACAGGAATCTGTATAACGTCCACCATTGCCAGAAGCCCAGACAAAAATCGAACCTTTACCATGACGTCCGCTTGTAACACCATAAATAAAGGCACGGCGTGCCAATGGTCCAGGTCCATCAACTGTAGAGCCATCATCTTCTGGACCCCACGAGGCGCTATATATATCAATGTGCGAAGGATTTAAACTAAGTGCTTGCGCCTCGACAACATCATTCACTTTGCCATCGAGCATGCGTACACCACCAATGCTAGCATTATATGCAACACCAACGCCACAATAGCTATTAAAAGCCACTGCTGCTACTTCGCCAGCACAACGTGTACCATGTTTATTATCGCCATTATCTTGTGGTGTTGGATCTGAATCATTGCCATTAATATCAAATGAAGCATCCGGATCATAGTTTTGTGCCAAATCTGGATGATTTGTTTGTATGCCATCATCCAATATAGAGACAACAACACCCTTGCCAGTATAACCTTTTTGCCAGGCCGGAAAAATATTCATATCGAGACCATCCTTTGCGCCACCATTTAAATACCATTGTTCCTTAAATAAAGGATCTGGAAATATATTCTGTGGTCCGGTTGCTCTATATTGTAAACGTGGTGTACGTCCTGGCGGCTGCAAGAGTGTACGATGATTAAAGTCCATGCTATAGCCACCACCACTTGCATGTAATATATCATACGGACTGAAACCTGACTGAAATTCCGGACTAAATGAATTATCACGTTTAACACGTAATTTTTCATGCTGCTGTTGCATCCATCGTACTTCTGGTTCTGCATGCAATACACTGTGATGCTCATCGCTTAGACGTAGCGAACGTTTCGAAACACCATGATGATGAAACAAATAATAATTTTTTAATGCTCCAATTTGTCCACGATTTATGAAACCATATTTTTTTGCTATGAAATCAGCCATATCTGTACCGGCAGGAATGTGTACGGCAAAGTCATTCGAATACATTGGCTGCTCTGGCATACCGTATGTAGCACGTAAGCTATCCAATAGATCCTCGATTACATAAGTATGTTGATAATCTATATCATTGAAGTTCTGGTTGTTGTGATTGTTGTTGTTGTTAGGGCTTAAACTAGTAAAATTTAAACTAGTCGACGACGAGTCTATTTCGGAGTCTCTTAATGATGACGACGATGTTGGTGATGTTGATGAACTGGTGTTGGTACTTTTAGATGCACCGCATCCTAAAAGCTGCATTGCAATTAATAAAAATAGACATGCTTTTAAATTGCAATTGTTGTTTTGTGATGTTCTCCTTTTTGTTGATGTCGCTCGACGCCTTTTAAAATAAATGCATTTTCCAGCCATTTGAGTATAATAATTCTCAAGACGATCTTTAAGTAGCTCAGTTAAGGTTATTGCAGCAGCAGCAGCAGCTGTAGAGTTTGAGTTGAGTATTTCGTATACATCATTATTATTTTTTATAGAATTCTTCATAGTTAAGTATGTGTGTATGTGTGTGAGTGCTGCGTCTCGTCCTCGTTAATAAGCTACAAAGACAATTTTTTTTTTGTTTTTTGGTTTGTAGGATTTTTTTATCCTAATATGCAAAAGATATATTTTCCCACATTTTTTTTTTTTTTGGTAGCAAAAAATTGAGGGTAAATATCTTTGTTGATATTTACCTTGAAGTTTTTTTTTTTTATTCAAAAAAAAAAAAAAACTTATGCGACGATTTAAACAGACATTGATTATTTTACAAAGTAGCAGCAGCAGTGCTTAAGTAATTTTATTTCTTTATTTTATTTGTACACAAAAATGACGTTAAAATAATGCAATTTCCGTATAATTTATAATATACAAGTAAAACAAACAAAAGGGCAGCGAAACCCCAAATTTTGATATTCACATACGTAGCAGCACTTTCATAACATTGGTTGCAGAAAAAAAAAACAAAAAAACAACAAGCATAATAAGTCTTATAACCGTTTGAAGTTAGTTTGAAACGGTTGAATTGCCAGAATTGTGAAAAGTAGGAAGTCGAGCTTTGAGCTTTGCCGATTAGATAATAATTAAATAAAAACTTTTTTAAGTTATAAATAGTCGATTTATAAGTATTGCAAAAAAATATATATATTTTGCAATGACTTTATTTCTTTTCTTAGTCCCTATGCTTAACGACCGGAAGAAATCCTGTTCCGCAACTACAGTATTACGTCATCAGCTGGTTGACAAACTTGAATGCACAGCGTTAGGTTAGGTCGACGATGAGATACCCTGAATAAAATTTAAACAAATAAATAAATTAAAAAACAAATAAATAAAAATAAATAAATTAAAAACAAACAAATAAAAAAAACAACAAATAAAAAAGGAAATAAATAAAAAACATATATACATATAAAAAAAAAATAAAAGAATAAATAAATAGAAAAAAATTTAAAAAATAAATAAATAAAAAAATAAATAAATAGAAAATATAATTTAAAAAAAAATAAATGAAAATAAATAAAAAAAAAAATAAATAATTAAATTTAAAAAAAAAATAAATAACAAAATAAATAAATAAATAAAAAAAAAAAACATTAAAAAAAAATAAATAAATAAAAAAAATTATTAATTAATTAAAAATTAAATTAATTAAAAAAGATGATAAACTTCCAAGAAGACCTCTGATTTTCTTTAAACTTGGTACGATTACGAAGGCCGTAGTGAACACTAGCGCGAATTAGCGGAGAAAACCTTAGAAAACCCATAATGTTGTGATTTTTTACGTTTATCTTTCTAAATATAATAAAGTTCCATATAATTTTTATCGATAGATCTCGTTGGAATATATTTTTTATTTGATTCGCCTGCCCTGCTCTAAGGCCAAGAAAGTTCAATTGTAACAATCTTTGAGATTATCGAAAGATCCTCAACACACTCCTCTTTATCTCTGTTCTCGTAGCTTCTATGGATTTCAGGTGAGGATTCCTCCAGTTTTTCCCACCAATGGCTGCAGTGTAATTAAGAACGTCCGAGAGAAATTTTGTAGAGGAAGATGTTTTCATGTTGGTTTTTATTCTACTTCTAGTGAAAAGCAAACAAATTTGGGGTGGCACTGAAATCCCAGAGTTCGATGTCTCGAAAATTAACATTATTACACCGATAATTCGAGTGTTTTCATTAATTCCATAGAAAAACCAATATTTTAAATATTTTTAATTTTTATACAAAAAATTCACATTTGCATCCCGCCAAACTGGAAATTAAACCTTACAAGTCTATTTAAATTGTAGAACTCAAAACTCTAGTGGAACGGTTTTTGGTGTCAACACTGATTAGAAATCTATTCTGTTGACAAATAACAGGCCCATTTTATGAAGTCCGGGTCCAATTAATAATGCTCTGATCCATTCAAATACTACTGTTCTGAAAATTTTTCAGCTTCTTCTCGGGTCTATGGTATCCCTTGGTCGATCTCACTCGAATGAATTTTTTCTTTCTTGTTACTTTATTTTTCATTTTTTTTATTTTGATTTCAGTTAAAAATATATCAATTTTTTCGGAAAGCTAGGTGCGCTTACAAATATATCGTTCTTTTCGTCTCCCGAGACCAAAAAGAAAGTAATATTATTGGGCAGAATGACAGTTGTTCTGGTCCGAAATTGTATTTTTAAAAAAGGCGGTCGTCCGAAAAAGAGGTTGGCTGACTCTTTACCAATTTCAAAATAAATACAATGAAAAAAATCTACGATATTATTTCATTTTCAAGATTACAACAGAAAAAAATGTTGATTAATACTATTTTTTTATATATTTTTCCTATTTATTATTATTATTTTTATTATTATTATTTATTATTGTGTATATTATTGTAAATATTAAAACAATAAACATTATTTGTGATTACATTAATTTTCGTTTGGTTCAAATCAAATTCATTCGGTTTATATTAAAAATAACTGCTTGGTTTTATAAATTGTGCGTTGATATTTTCAAGCATTCGACAGTTCAAAATATAACGTTTAATATGTCAATTATCTTTTACCTTTTCGCACTCATATACTTTTGTCTTACGTCATATATGCCTTCTCGTTCACTCCGACACTGTGTCATTCCGCTTTTGAAAGTACAGCGCCGTTGTTAAACAAAAAAATATCGGCTTTGCTCTTATAGTTTGTTACGTTTTAGACTTTCTAATGCGTTAACAGATACCGTTTTAAACGGCTGGTAGTCATTATTGTTGTTGGTCGGTTGCTTTGCTGCACTAGAAAAATTTAATACGTAAAATGACAATCATTCAACATTTTGCAATAAGTTAAACATTAAGCTTGCGGCGCGTGCATACAAAATTTCGAGTTCTAAGCGAAAAGTGAAAAAAAAAAAAAAAATAATTTTAACAGAAATTGCGCATATAAAAGATAATATAAAAAAGAAAGAAAGAAAAAAAAACAACGACAAAAAATAAAAAGTGATTTTGTGTCTGTGTGAGTGCTTTAAAATATATTAGTGAATGTGTGTTTGCGTTAAAGCAACAAATTGAGCAGCGCAACACCAGGGGAATGAAATTAATTTAAACAATAAAGTTAAATAAAATAATAATCAAAGCGTGTAACGTGTGACGGCGACATACTGCATGCATATATGTAAATGTATATGTATGTATATATGTATTTAAACAGAGGAAAAATTTCAAGCAGCTGATTTTTCACTGTAAAATTGCAATTATTGCATAAAGTGCTGAAGTGAGACGGAGCGCGGAAGTGGCGCGTGCAGTTGAAATAATAAAATTTGATTGCAGTATAAGGCGCTTCCTTATTACCCCGCGTAAATAACATCTTTAGTTATCGGTCCTTTGCAACCACTTTTGTCAAGGAATACTTTTTGTTGTTGTTGTTGCTATTGTAGCATTTTGCAGCTGTCTTTATTTTATTATTTTATTTTTTGCGCCTTTCGCTGTTGATATTGTTGTTGCCAGCGCAACACGAAGAATTACTAATCATTTAAAGCTGTCAGTGTGTGTGTGTGTGTGTGAGTTTTCATTTAACAAAAAGAGCGTATCATGGAAAAGGAGCTATACTAATATAAAGAGAGTGATAGAGAGAGAAAACGCGAACACACAAGCACACCTAAATTCGCGTTCATAGTTACTTGCTTCGGTTCAGTTCGTTTGAGCCGCATTAGTCATTTTGGCCTTTTGGTCAAGTCAGCCCAGTCAAGCAAACAAAAGCAAAAACCAACTAGAGACCGCCGCCTGCAACATTTGGAGCGCAACAAAACACATAAAAAAAAAAAAACAAACAATAAAACAAATCAACAAAAAAAAAACCTCAATTTCGACCTCCACGCTTGCTGTCCATCCGACTATTGTTGCTATCGTCTCCATTTGTCTCACCAAGCAACGCCGGCTTTTGAGTGCAGCACACCTACATACGTACTAAATTTAACAAAATTAAATTGCTTTTGGGTTTTCCGAACTCAATTTGCTTACAATTTAATTGTCGCAAAACGCAGCTAAAGGTAAGTTAATTAGTTTTTAAAGTTTAAATATTTCGTATAATGCTCGATTAAATTTGCTCTTTAGAGGGTTTAATTAATTTCAAAATTTAATTTGCAATCGTTTCGCCACATGCTTTAATGTTGTACCCAAGTAGAGTAAGTTTTAGATATAATTAGGCGGATGAAGGTGCTGGAAGCGTTGGCCTTTGAGTTTTGTCAACCCCACCACTGCTATAGGTTCATACTGCAGGTTTTGAATAAAAACCAGCCTGATAGGTTGATAATTATCTGACAATAATGACCTAGGTACAGCATTTCTATCTATCGGAACAAGAAGTGGGAAGCTTATTTTTTTTTCACAATATGAAAAACTAGAAGAGGCTTATTTAGCCCACAATCTAAATTCTTAAAAATTTTGAAGCTTAACATAGATAAAAATAATTAGAATTTCATTGGTGTTCCCTTTATTATTGAAGTTCGACAATTTTACCTAATGTTTATGTTCAAGAACTTTATTTTATTTCATCAAACTCACCATCGGGGACCTCTATCGGCTTTGAACATACGCAAATCAGACATCAGATTTGAAACCTAAACTTTGGCTAGACTACCAAAAGCTTCAAAAATTCTTAGTAAAATTTTTTGTTTTTATAGTGGATAACTTAATATTGTATTCAGTGATTTCTGTTTCAAAAGGTTTAATGAATGGTGGCTATTAATTTAATTTCTAAATTTAAATTGTTTATCAAACAGCTACATTACATCAAACCATATTCAGAGAGTTCTAGAAGAGAGGTTCTTTTCTGAGAGATTCATAAATGGTAGTAATAGGAGTCTTAGATTTATAATATGAAACTCCTAAAACAGTCATAATTGAGATTCGTAAATTCATCCGAATTCATGAAATCAATATTTTTGTAGAACTCTCAAGAGTCCTTATGCTGTGCCCTTGTAGAACAGCAAATTATTATTTATGAGTCTAAAATCCATCGTCTTTGAGGCTCAACCGAACCGGAAATGGTTTCCAGCGTAAATGTGTATACCCTTTATTTCTTCATAGAGCTCAGCTGGCTGTTCTTTAAATCCATATATGCAGATCAATGTTTAAAAAATACTTTCACTCGCCTATTAAATTATCAGGGGTGCAACACAAAGTATCTTATAGTTGATTTCAAATCTCTCATGTTTCTTCTTTTCGATATTCGCTAATCCTTTTTCGTTTTTGATACTTAATACAACGATTCTCACAATTTTTGAAATCCAAATAATTATATTTGTCGAAATCTTTAAAATAGTCAATCATTTCAAAAACAAGAATGTTTTTTTAACTGGATCCCTTTTTGCCCTATTCATTATTTTTTATTTCTGATGGATGGTCCTTATACAGATTTAAGGCCGAAATTTCATGATTTTGGTAAAATCATGAGAGATTTCAAACCAACCAAAAAAGATAATATAGAACTTCATAAACTGTATAAATATAACATAGAACTACATAATTTATTGTATAGCTAGACATGTCGAAATAGTTCATTGAGTAATATTCAAGGTTCTTGGCATTTGTTAATAAAACAAATAGTATAATTTTCTACTGTAAATGTGCGCAGTATTTTCATTTTATTATTAGTTAATTCATTATTTTTTATCATTTTATAGATTTTTGTATACGTTCACTGTAATATGATAATACATAACGTCTCAAATTACACAAAATAAATAAACTTGGTCAATAATAGAAGGTAGCAGTTGGGAATATTTTGCAATAATTTGCACTTAATACACATTAAATATTGATAATGATAAACTAATTGTAGTTTATTTGATTTGTATAAAGTTTTGTCAATTATAGTATTTGTATATAATTTCTAAATAAAAAAATTGTATACAATTACATATATCCATGGTTCTTGCAGAACATGTATAAAAATTTTTTGTTTTATAAATTTTACTTATTTTAAAGATATCAATCCCTACTTTAAAAACAATATTTTATAAAAAAACATATCGCATAACATAAATTAATTTTTGTACAATGACAACAGATGCTACTTGTTGTTTTCCAATTGAATGATTTTTTTTTTTAGTTATACGGCCAATTGCCATTGGTGGTAGCAAACGATGTCAGTTGGTCAGAATTAAATCACTTATAAAACGGAAGTAGTAGTTGACTGCATCTTAAAGAACCAAGTTGACAGCATGATGACAAACATTTTATTACGTCTTTGCATTTATAACATGAACTGAACTTTTACTTTGTAATTACTGCAATGGAAATGCAATAAAATTTATATATAAAGTGTAACTTTTTACTTTAGTGATTGTCACAATTTTTTTTTTTTATTTTTTTTATCAACAATTTTCTTCTTTGTTCTCTTTAGTTTGTTTTTGATAAGAATTAAAAACAGGAAGTGTCAAGCCTTGAATTGCAGACTTAAAATTATATGAAGAAAAAAAAATTATATATTATAAAATCGCTTAGAACTTCAATACAAGTTTGATTAGGTCATCGTATTAAGTAGTAAAATGCTTTATGTGCTTATAAAACAAGTTCGACGCATAATAAACTTTTGTTATGATCGTAAAGCTATGTTTATTTGTTATATACATATGTATATACTATTCATATGTATATGTTCACATATAGAAACATTCGTCGTACCGATTCATGCATGATGCACGCTATTTATATTCAACTTTGACCTAAAAAACAAACACAATGCTTGCAAAAAAATAATTATTGTTGAAATCATGGGCGTAGTTATGAGAACAATTATGATCTAATATGATCTAGAGACCTGTTCTATATTAATCCATTCCATAATATAGCTCTCTCATTGTCAAAAGCTTTCGTAGAATACTATACAACTAATTTCGAGCGTAATCAACACTGACAGCATGTCTAGAAGGCTTTCTTTACTAGTGCACTACTTCATCCAACCATAAATATATTGGGTTGTTCAATAAGTAATGTCATATTTGTGGTCGAATTTTGACGCTTTATTTAACATACTTAGAATTATCCGATTTAAGTCAAATATGCACCGTTTTGTTCGCAAACTTATTGTCATTTAGAAGGCAACTTCATTATGCCCCCTTATGGTGGACACTACTCCTTCCTGTTAGTCAATTCTGGCCGCTTCTGGTCAATCGACTGCCTCAAACGGTCGAGTTGCTCGCAGTAAATGATCGAATTAAGCGTCTGGTCATAGTTGAGCAGCTCATAGTGGATGATTCCTTTCCAATCCCACCACACACACAGCAAAACCCTCCTGGCTGTCAATCTGGGCTTGGCGATGGTTTGGGTCGGCTCGTCGCGCTTCAACCACGACCTTTTTCGCTGAACGTTATCGTAAGTGATCCACTTTTCATCTCCAGTCACCATCCGATTTAAAAATAAGTCGAGTTCGTTCCGTTTCAGCATTGTATCACAAGCGTTAAAACGATCCAAACGATTTTTTTGCGTTAAATCGTGTGGCACCCAAACATCTAGCTTTTTTTGAAATCCCATCTTTTGCAAATGGTTTCAAATGGTTGTATGTCTTATACCCAGTTACTGGCCAATCGAACGAGTGCTAACATGCCGGTCCACTTGGATGATTTCGACTATTTTATCGGTTTTTACGAGGATTGGCCTACCAGTACTGGGTACATCTTTGACATCCACTACACCAAAACGAAATCGATTGAACTAACGCTGTGCTGTGCGAATCGTTGCAGCATCGGGCCCATAAACTTCACAGATTTTTTCGGCCGCCTTTGTTGGATTTTTACCTCTCAGGTAGTAAAAGTAAAATATGGCGAATTTCTTGAGTGGTGGACTCCATCTTTGGCGCGCTATAACTTGGGACTGAAACATATGATCACAACACAGTCTGGGTGTCCTTGTAGCCCTGGGTGTCCTCTTTAAATCGCCGTACAGGATGACCCGATGCGATTAGTACAACCTAAGATATGTTAAAGAGTCGCCATCTATTGAAAAAATACGACATTACTTATTGAACAACCCAATATCAAGCTTGGATATTTAGTTTCATATTTTTAAATAGTTGTATAATACCCTGTTTTCCAGAACCCGAGATAAACGAGCCTAAAGACATCTTAGGCAAGTGAGGTGTTTCTTAAAAAGTGTTTAACTCCTGATAAAAACCCCAATATAATTTCTAAGTCATTCAAAAATCACTGCTAACGGTATGTATATATTTGACGAACCCTACCTTAAAGGCAGTTTTATAAGTATAACGAAGAAAATATGGACATATCACTAAAAATACGTTCGTTACGCCCATGACTGCGTCTATTAAATTGCAATTTAATGCTTAAGATTGAGATCAGTCAGAACTCTCAACACTCTCACTAAACATATTTTATCGCTGCATTTGTGTATAAGAAAATTTTATGGGTTCATAAAAAACGTTACTTTTTTTTCAACGAACTTTAAGTTTATATTTTTTTTTTCTCCAGAAGAAATAAGCAGAAAAGTGTGCGAATGATAAATACCACAAAAACAAAAAAACCAAAACCTGTTCTTTTGTGGTTTTTGTTTTCTTGACGTTTTCGTTTAAAAAAACGAAGGGGTAAAATTTGTTGTTGTTCTTTTTTTTTTTTTTTTTTTTAATATTAGTATATTTTTGCCATTGATTATTGTATTTATCTTTAGTTTTGTTTTGTACACATATACGCATTCGAATTATGTTTTCTTAAGCTTCTTAAGTCCGTTCGTTAGCTTTATTTTCAGTTAAGTTTAAAAATAAATTCGTTGTTTTCCGAACGTGCTGTCTGTGGGAACTTTGTTAAAAGAGAAATAACATTCGATTGCACGTTTTGGGTCTTGCTAACAACAAATCAATGGTTACCTTTGAAACATGCTTTTGCGTAAATGATTGTGTAAATATTTAAAATTTAAGCTGTTCAAATAATTTGTATAATTATTCATAGCTAAGACAATGGATAACTAATTTTTAATAATTGCTAGTATTTTTTTTTCTTCTAAATTTAATGAACTTTTGTTGTAGAAATTACATTAATTTATTGAGAGAATGATTATCTGTTAAAAAGATGTTAATGCAAAATTATCGATAACAACATAAACGTTAATGCGAACGTCAGTGTAAACATAGCATAAGACATATGTAAAATATCTGTCTACTTTATTTTTTTTAAAATAAATATATCAATTCAAAAGTATCGATAACAAAAGGTAAACGTTGATGCGAACGCTAGTGTAAACATAGCATAAGACAAATGTAAAATAGCTGTCATCTTTAAATTTTTCAATATTCAAGTATTGAAGATTCGTTAGTCTCACAGCATCATTCTTTCACTGTTTTTACAATTTTATAATTACATTTTTCACAGTGTTTACATTTTGTTGCAATTATCGCATCGAAAATAAATAATTCACTTAACGCTGACGTTTGAATCTTTCTCTAAATTAAAATTACATTTATTATCCGGTTTTGTACTGGTTTTAATTTTATTTGTTAAATTTAATACAATAAAAAAAAAAGTAGACATAAATAAATAAAATATACGCGACACTTCAAACACAGTAGACGTTACATAGTATCTTGTTCCACGGTTTTCTTTTTTAGTTTTTTATTTTTCTTTGATGTATTGTTGTATCTATAGCTATTGTATTTTATTTTTACTTAATTATATTTACTTAAAAAACACTTCTGTTTTTTATTTGCACGTACAAAATACACGTTTTGTATTGTGACCAAAACACGCTAACCAAACCAACAACCATCGCTTTCGATATTTACAATTTGCAAACAGCGCAAAAATAAAAATTAAATAGAGACGACCTTCAATAATATATTTGCTTTATAACTAACCATGTGAACGCCCGAATGAACGATCAATTGATCGATTTGTTTATTTACAACATTGTCAACTAAAAAATAAAAAAATCTTTTATCTCGAAATAAAAGTGAAATATTTACAGAGAAAATAAAAATAATAAGAAAGAACTATGAAGTTGAGTATGCTCGACTGCAAGATACTCTGTAACCAATCTTTATGAACCTTAAGATCGGTTCTATTTTACTACCATACCTCATTGAATTGAATTTTCATACAAAAACTTAAAAATCGGGTAAATCTTTGTATGGGAGCTTTACCTTAAATGTTGTTAGTCCTACCCATATTGGGCTATTTTATTGGGACGGACGTTTTTGCGCAAAAACCAAAAATTTGTGGTACATTTGTATGGGGGCTATACCTAAAATTTTGTTAGTCCTACCCATATTTGGATCTTCTATTGCGACTATCATAGACATTATATATACTAAATTTGAACTTCCTAGATTAAAAAACAATGACGTTTTTATGCAAAAACCCAAAATTTTGGGGTACATTTGTATGGGGGGTACCCCCTAAAATGGGTCTAGAGAAAAACCGTTTGCAAGTGAACACTTGATGGCACAGGAGAGTCTTAAGTTTCAAATATGGTGGCCCTATCTCTTTTAGTCTCCGAGATAATCTCTCTAATACGGCAGGCAGCAGGACGGACGAACAGACAGACATAGTAAGTTCGACTCCCCTCCAATGCTGATCGAGAATATATATACTTTACATACATTCGCACAAACTTAATATACCCTTTTACCCTTTGGGTACAGGGTATAATAAACACACTGAAACACCGGTGGCAAAAAGTGAACTTAATTTCTACTATAACGATCGTCAGGCATATCAATAGGTTACTAAAAGAAATGCTATTTATAAGAAAATCGATAAGAGAGACTCCAGTAAAAATAGCACATAAAATCGAAATCATTACAAATAAGCGCCAATTGAGTTTATTGCTTTAAATAAAGTTAAATGACCTAGACGTCACCGTAGTCGACGCTTGTATTGCGATTTTTTGACGCAAGTTGAGTCAACAATTTGAAAGAAAAAAAAAAAAAATATAGCACATTTGATTACTTTTTATATATATATATTATTGACTATATAAGATAGTGGGTTCGTCTCTCAGAGTTCAAGCTAAATTTTTTACACAACATTTTGAGTAAAAAAAAAAATAATAATAACAACTTTTGCCGCCACTGCTGCTGCTTTTGCTACTGCTACTGTATGCAATTAAAGTAATTTACAAAACAAAATGAAATTTCATTCAATTTGCATTAAAAAGCTACAACGTCGAAGTCGATGGATGTCGGCATTAAAATGATCTATGTACATTTTATATTGGTAGAGGGCGGTGCAGATGCCAGCCAATGAATGATCCAACGACCCAAGATTGAATAAGCTCTGACGTGACGTGCAGACAATGACCAGTCTTTGTTTGTTTGTGTATGTTATGTACTATGAAGGGGTTAAGGTTTATTTGAAAAAAATTTAATTATACAAAGAGCTCTGTGAGAAAATGAAGATGTGGTCTTTTAGCGATAGTCGTTTCGTTACATTTGATTGATGTGATTGATTGTAGTGTTAACATTTATTTGACCTAAAGCTTTGTAAAATATTTTATAGGAAATGAACCTTACTGTAAAATGTAAAAATAGAAATTTAAGATAAACCGGGAAAATCTATTTTTTTCGGTCTTATTCAAGATAAAGACGCATATTTGAAAATGTATATGCTAAAGAGTTTGGAAACTTTTGATTTATTTTGTTTGTTCATTTTTATACCCGTCACACACAGTGTGGAGGGTATTATCATTTGTCAGAAAGTTTGTAACGCATTGAAGGAGACATCTTAGACCCTATAAAGTATATATATTCTTGATCAGCTCGACGAGACGAGTCGATCTAGCCATGTCCGTCTGTCTGTCTGTATGTATGCGTTTCATTCGCTCAGTTTTAAAGATATTGACCCAAAACTCGGAACTTAAGCTTTTCTCAGTCCTAAGCAGTTCAAGTGTTAAAATCAAAGTGCCACGCCCATTTTAAGGTATAGCCCCCATACAAACTTACCGTTTTTTTCGGATTTTTCTATGAAAATAGCTATTATTTATGAATGTAGTCACTCCAAGTTAGGTACAAATACTTCTAATGTCATCTAATGTTAAATCCAAGCTGACACGCCCATTTTTACCTATAGCCCCATACAAACTTACCGCCCATTTTCGAATTTTATATGAAAAAAGCTATCAATTAAGAATGTAGTCACTCCAAGTTGGGTAAAAATACTTCTTATGTCATCCAATGTCAAATCCAAGCTGCCACGCCCATTTTTAGCTATAGCCCCCATACAAATCTACCGCCCATTTTCGAATTTTTGTATGAAAATAGGTATTATTAATGAGAATATTCACTCAAATTTGGGTAAAAACACTTCTTATGACATCCAATAACAAAACCAAGATCCACGCCCATTTTTAGCCATAGACCCCATACAAACTTATAGATTATTTTCGAACAAATGTATGAAAAAGTAATTATTTTCGAATATACATATATTTATAAATGTATTTGAGCCACTGATGATCACACATAAACTATTCAAAGATTCGTGTGACGTGTATTTAAGCTCCGGTTCCACCGAAGTTAACGTTTTTTCTTGTTTATTATTATCTTGACAATCATTTAAAAATCCAATCTGCTTAGACAAAAGCAGTTAAGTTTAAAGAAGTTTTTATTTATAAATTATAAATAACGCAAATCACGTTTATATGGGAGCTACACATATAAATGGGCGTGGCACTTTCATTTTCCAACTTAACTTAGTCGTTGCCGAGAAAAGCTTAAGTTTTAAATTTCAGCAGAATAATAAGCGTAAAAATATACAAACAGACAGACGGAAATGGCTATATCTGTTTGTCGAGCTGATCAAGAATATATGTACATTATGGGGCCTACGACATCTTTTTCAATGCATTAGACAAATTGAATATATCAATTAGAAACTCCTTACAATTTTTGACTTTTTTGAGAATTTACAAAAACGTGTAAAATTTGTTTGTATGGGCAGAGTGGAAAACGAATCTAAATTTCAAATTTGATCGCTTTAAACCTTTTATACAAAGGTGTAGTATTCAATCAACTTGCCATTTAATGCATTGTCCAACTTCATTGATAACACATTGAATTTCCCAAAATTGGGTGTGCTCTAAACCAATTTCGTGATCTTACGGATATATTCTATATTAAAATAATAAATTGCTTATATGCTTAATATCTTAAAATAAATGAAACCTCACAACTTAAAAGAGATCAAATAATAATTTGACAATTATTGCCTAGTACAAACAACGTGACGGGAGAGATCTTCCCATTCAAATGTTTTCTTATTAAAAAAATTCTCTTGAAAATTATTATTCATAATTATATTTAAAAAAATTTAAAAAAAAAAAAATATCATAATTTTGTAAATTTCTTTCTAAGCAAATATATTTTAAAATTACATAGTTCCATAAAATATTTCGCAAAACCAAATCGAAAAAAATATGAGATAAACCATTCCACTTTTACTTTCCATTCTTTAAATGTAAGTACCAAATTCATAAAAAATCATATTAAGTCATATGGCTTCAAAAGGAAAAAAAAAAAAAACAATTAACTTTTTTCTTTCATTTGTCTGTTTTAGTTTCTAAACTACTTGAGTGCCCAAAAACCAATTTTCGAATAGTGAAATTTATTTCACGAGTTTTTGCGTCTAAATGAATCATTTCAACTAGCAAAATTTTTCGCTCGTGCCAGCAATGCTGATGACATTATATTATACATTTTAATCGTTAAAGTACAATAAAATTGCGACAATAGTAAACAATAATATTAAAATAAATAAGCATATAAACTTTTACCAATAAGCAAAGTTTATTTATTATAAACTTAACCACTTGAAATCCAAGACGACGAGTGAGATAAAAAAAACTCAGACGCGCGTCTTATAATTGTCGAACAAAAGAAAGCAGAGCTGAAGTGATAGTCGAGAGTGAGATGAGATAGTAGAGAGCGGAATTTTTATAGTACTCATATTATTATGTGGGTTACATGTGATAGTGGAACACAACGATTTGATTAAGTGACTACTACTATTAATATGTATAGTACATATGTAGGTATACATGGTAAAAGAAATAAAATGAAAACACGTTTGCCATTATTAAACGTCAACAACAACAATGGTGACGGTGATGTTGACGACGTCGATGATCATGATGATCACTCGACATGATTTGCATTGCATTGTGTGACGCTTTTTTTTTTTTTTCAATGTGCTACTTTGACATTTTTTTTCCCCTGTTCTGTTCTAAAATCTGGGGTTCTGCTTGCTTAGCCTCTGGTTAAATTAATACTAGCTTTATGCGGTTTCAGTCAAGCCAGCAGCAAGGTAAAATAATTCTAAATTATTGAACTTGAAGCCAATGTACTGTATTAGTGGGTATTTTATATCGGCTCGGAAATTAATATGAAGAAAATAGGGTCTTATAATACTTTCAAAATTTGAGCGCTGTCCATCTTCAGGATTATTTTATTTTAGTTTTCAGTTCATATCTGGTGCATCTTTTGTTTTAACTTTTACAGCTTTAGCTCCATGGTGTCTGGTATCGTTTTGAATGTAGGACTTCATTAGAGAGTTTAGCATCATATTATTGATTCGCAACCATATGACAATACAATTATGCAAATATTTTTGGAGCCTTAAAAGTTCTGGCATGCTTTCTAAATAATATTGCAAAGTTTAATAAAAATGACTCATATTATAGGGACATATTGTTTTTGCACTATGAAAATATGTCCATAGACTAGGTTAGTGGTATGTAGTCTTAATCAATACGTTATCAAACACAAAGTATTATTTTACAATTTTAAAATGACTTGACACAATATTTTGAGTTAATAATACAAACAAGATAATCATCAACCTAAACAGCTGTTTATAGTCTAATCAAATTGTTTTTTGTTGAAAGGCATATGGAGAGAATTCCATTTACTTCTTTTAAAAAAAAAAATATTAAAATCGAACTCGGGTAGTAAAAAAATAGTGTATTCACCCAGGAGGGTATCGATTGTATCGAGTCGATACCAATTTCGGACTTCAATCTTGCGGAAGTCTTCCAAGATATGGCCCTTCCAACGCAGCGGCAAAGATTCGCGTGATGGGAATTTAAGTTTAGGTTCCATATTAAACTTGGGTACTGGGTTCCTTCGTAATCGAACTTTCACGAATGCAAAGTTCTTTCCTGTTTAAGATATTGTTTATCAGTAAAAAAAAAAACATTAATTGTTTATATTTTTAATTTAAAAAAAAATACAATACATTTTTATGGAAATAATTATGAGACGAGCCGTTTTGAGACATATTTGTATTTTTTTTTACATATATGAATAATAAATAAATCTTATCTTGACTACAATTCCATTAAAACTGAAATGCGTTTCGAAGAATATACTTCTTTTCTTATTTTTTCATTTAGAAATATTTAAATTTTTTAACATTCTAAAATTTGCTTAATACGTGACAAAACCTAATTTAAATTATATAAAAAAAATATATAAATTGTATTTTAATTCAATATGCTTTTGTTCTATTATAGTATTTTGTGCAAAAACTTTCTATCGTTTTGTTCAACAACAAAAAAAAATCAGTTTTGCTAAAAATTCTGTTATTTTATCTACAACATTCAAAAGTCATATTAAAAAAAAAAAAAATTTTTTTGCAAACTATTCAAATCAAATTTTTACATTTTTATTATGAAAATTCTTTTGTTCTCCAAAACAAATGCAAATTTCAGTACATATTATTGTGTTTATACTAGACAAGCTTTCTAAATTTAAAAATAAAATAAATTTTGTTTAGAACAAAAATGTATCTGTACTGATCCAATCACCCACTCATCTAACTGCTGACTGCACTTTTTTTTTGCTACAATTAGCACAAACACGTTCTACAAAAATGTGCAAAATAAAAACAAAAGTTTTCTAATTAGATTCACATTTGGCCACCTTTGCATTTGAGGGCGTTCGGTTTACTTGGCATCCTCATGGCCATCAACATGGGCCGCCAAGTCAAAGTCAATTGTGCTAATCGAAAATACGTAAATGTGAAAAAAAATTTGCTAAATATACGAAAAATAAAGCTAATAAAATTAACTAAAAAGGAAGCAAACCTTCAATACACTTCTCGCTTGTCTAAACTAAACTCTTGAAGAGAATATGAATGGAGGCATGATAACTCCCTGAACTTTGTTTGAGAATTGGGTCTTTTGTACTAATTTAATCTATATATGGTTCTTACGGTTTTCCCTTTTCATGTTTAAGGTACTCCTGACATATTTTTGTGGATGTTACAATGTTTGTAAGCTAAATTATTATATTAAACTGGTTTGTTATATGAAAAATACCAAAAAACAATGAAAAACGTTAACTTCGGTGGAACCGAAGCTTAAATACCCGTCACACGAATCTTTGAATAGTTTATGTGTGATCATAAGTGGCTTATATACATTTATAAATATATATTTGGAAATAATTACTTTTTCATATAGTTGTTCGAAAATAATCAATAAGTTTGTATGGGTGCTATAGCTAAAAATGGGCGTGGCACCTTGGTTTTGATATTGGATGTCATTAGAAGTGTTTTTACCCAAATTTGAGTGAATAGTTTCATAAATAATACCTATTTTAATACAAAAATACGAGAATGGGCGGTAATTTTGTATGGGGGCTATATCTAAAAATGGGCGTGGCAGCTTGGATTTGATATTGGATGACATTAGAGTATTTTTTTCCAACTTCGAGTAACTACATTCATAAATAATAGCTATTTTCATAGAAAAATCCGAAAAAACCGTAAGTTTGTATGGGGGCTATATCTTAAAATGGGCGTGGCACTTTGATTTTAACCTTGAACTGCTTAGACCTGAGAAATGCAAGTTCCGAGTTTCAGGTCAATATCTTTAAAACTGAGCGAATGAATCGCATACATACAGACAGACGGACGGACGGACAGACAGACGGACATGGCTAGATCGACTCGTCTCGTCGTGCTGATCAAGAATATATATACTTTATAGGGTCTACGACGTCTCCTTTAATGCGTTACAAACTTTCTGACAAAATGATCTACCCTCCACACTATGTGTGGCGGGTAAAAAAAGGGTGTTTTTGCAATTTGCTGACGTTTTATTTTTAGCTTTATTTCTCATTTTCCGTTCCAATTTCGATACAAATAAATGCTATTCTATATTATTACAGTTTATTGTTAAAACTACGATATAAATTATATTTATATATTGCTCTATTTAGAGTTTATACACGATAATTAATATAATTACAACGTACATCAATTGTTTTCGGTGTTCAATGTGTTTCGTATTTTTGAATTAACACGACTTCGTTTATATTATTACACGTAGACCTACTTTCTTATAATTTAGCTGGTTGTTCTCTATTATATCGTATGTTTATTTTGTTGTACTTTTAATGGTTCCTAAAATATTTACTATTATAATATTAAATTAAGAAACGCCTAGCGAGTTTTATAATTTTTTTTTTTTTATATTCACTCTTTATAGATCGGTTTTAAGCCACTACCTTTATAAAACGGCCTTTTAACGCCACTACCAAAGTAACTTACATCAAAACAAAAAGAGACAGAAAATCTGTCTCTTATGACCTTTGCGGTTTTCCTTACTTTTACGTCATTTACGCTAGGCTCGCTATTGCCTAGACTGCAACCTTAATTTTGTAAGCTATCAAAATGCATTTAAAGAAAAACAAAAACGTAGGAAGACCTTAGGTTTTTTTGCAACTCAGTGTCAAGCTCGGGGTTGTTATGTATGTGCTTTATTGGTTAATAAGCTTAGCAGAACTAATTGCTAAAAGAAAATCGAGAAACAGCTGAGGAAACAAAGTCGTTTTTAAAATTCAAAGTTTGATTGAAAAATATTTCATTCTCTGTCGCTAATAGAAACTTAATGATTAATTTTTAGACCATAGTCCAAGTAACAGAAATTGAAAATAGCTTACTCCACGTAAAATTCTTTTACAATATTAATAACAAATTTATAGGAAATTTTTCTTCCAGTGCACACTGGTCACAAGTTCAAAGTTTTTGGTAGAAATTTTTTTTATACCCCTTACACATAGTGTAAACGGGTAGGGTATATTCAGTTTGTCAGAAAATTTGTAACGCATTAAAGGAGGCATGGGTACACCCCATAAAGTATATATAGTTATTCATGATCAGCTCGATGAGGCGAGTCGATTTAGCCATGTCCGTCTGTCTGTCTGTTGTGATGCGTTTTACTCGGAAAGTTTTAAGAGATATTTGACCTGAAATTTGAAACTTAAGCTTGGCAACGATCAGATCAAGTTTGAATATGAAAGGGCCACCCCCCTTTTTAGGAAAAACCCCCCAAAAAAAAACCCCCTTTTTTTTTTTTTTTTTTTTAAAAATTGTGCTCCTAGTTAGTTTGTATGTCAGAACCAAGGGGCCTAAAACGCCCATTTTTATCAAATGGCATCCAATATCAAAGAGCAATGTTGCCACGCCCTTTTTTAGCTATAGTCCCCATACAAACTTTTTCGGTTTTTTGTATGAAAATACGTATTATTTATAAACATATTTAATTCAAATAGGGTAAGAACACTTCTTATGTCATCCAATGTCAAATCTAAGGCGCCACGCCCATTTTTTATGTATAGCCTCCATACAAACTTACCGCCCATTTTCGAGTTTTGTATATGAAAACATTTACTATTTCTGAATGAATTCAATTAAATTTGGTAAAATCAATTCCAATGTCCACCTAAGTGAACACTTTCGATATGGCAAGGATCGGGCCAATATAACATAAAGCCTCCATACAAATTTGACCAAATTCATCGTGAAATTTAATCTAAGCACTTGTGTAACGGGTAATTCAGCTTCGGTTCCACCGAAGTTAACGTTTTTCCTTGTTTTATGTGTTTTGGGAAGCAATGCCGTAAGACAAGTCTAACCTAACTATTTTTGTTTCGTGGAAAAAAAGTATGCCGGATTTTTAAGGATTGGCCTAACTTTTAAGAGAACATTGCTCCTCAAGGTGTGCGTAATAAGGCGGTATTAATTAATTTTGCACCTGTTTCACCGTAAAAAAAAAAAAGTCCCTTTTATTATGCTATCTAAAATTCAATCACGCTAAAATGCTTATAACTATATATTATATATAAGTGGCCGTAAGACAGATGCCCTTGTGAATTGGATATTCAAAATATTTATTGCGGATCTTAATAAAATAAAAACTACGATGTATTCGTCTCTATATTAGTTTTCGATCCCGCTGCTCTCAAATTTTCGTATTTTTTAAATAACAATTTCATGCATATATCAAATGGGCATGGCCAAATTGGTCAACTTTTTTCAAATGGTTAAATGTACAAACTTATAGGTCTGTATATTTACTATATTTTTCGAATTTCTGCCAAAAAAAAATTGAATTTGGGACCAGTGTGCACTGACAGTTATTTAAGTAATTGGCTAATAAAGCAGTCAGACAATTGCTAAAGGTTTTTTGACAAAGAGCAAAAACTCAATCGCAATTCCAATATAAAAAGAGCAAAAAATAGCTACCAATTATTTTGTTATATTGTATATTAATGCTCTAGAATCCTCTACCTCTACCTAATTACACTTCATATTATTTCTACGTCAATTTGGTAGAAAGTCTCATGAATAATGCAATAGAATAAACAAACTTTATTAAAAAATACGCACATAACCTATGGCCAAGATTAATTAATTGTTCTAGCTTTTCATTTTCACACTAATTTCTTTTCGCATATAACACCTTTTTTGACATAAAACCGAACAGACAGACAAATCAATCAATTTTCTATCAACAACTAACCTCAACCCACATTAATAAAAAATTAAAATACAAGCTGTGAAGAAAATGGGCCAATAAGCCCACATGCAGCTGCGCCATACAGCAACAAAAATATACAAAAAGTAAAACTTATAAAATTTTTATGAGATATTTTTAAGTGGTCAATACAAAATTACCTGGCTTTTACGTCACGCAGCCATCACCTACAAATACGCTACAACCAAATAATAACAACAATTTTATGATATAAACAAAATTTGTTTTTTTATTGTTCAAAAGAAATAAATAAAAGTATATTATTGATTTAAAAGACTCAAGTGCAGCAAAAACTATAACTTTTGTAGGTACGAGGTGTGTTCAAAAAGTATCGCATACTTTGTGTTTTTTTTTTTTTTTTAATTATTTATTTATTCATGAATATCTATTTTGTCCCCTTTAAAGTAATCCACTCCCGATAAAATACACCTATGCCAACGTTTTTTCCAATCCTCGCAACATGCCAAATAGTCCCTTTCCGGTATAGCCATCAGCGCCTTCTTCGATTTAGCTTTGAGTTTTGGGAATAGCCAGAAGTCACACGGTGCCAAATCAAGCGAATACGGTGGTTGCGGAACGATATTGGTTGGATTTTTGGCAAAAAAGTCTCTAAAAATCAGTACAGTTTTTAAAAAAAAATCATCATTTTTGGTACCAACCGAGACTTGACACGTTTGAGGCCCAAAACATCCTTCAAAATTGTTTTAATTGATCCTTTCGATACGCCAATTTCATCAGCAATGTCTCTCATAGTTAATCGACGGTGTGCAAGCACTAATTCTTTTACTTTTTGGATGTGAGCATCGTCCGTTGAGGTCGTTGGTTGATCAGGGAGCTCTTCGTCTTCAACACGTTCGGAACCTTCTTTCAACAATTTATACCAATCAAATGTTGTTGATTTTGGTAGAGTTCGGTCCCCATAAGCCTTCTTCAACATTTTTATTCCATTTATTCCATTCAGAAAAAAAATTTGATACAGGTTCTTTGATCCATTTTTTTGAATAGGTAAAAATCGAAGACGATCCAAAACACGGCAAGCAAATCAGCTGTCAACAATTAAGTGAACATTCAAATGGCCGAGCTTGTCGGCATAAGTGAGAGATGAGTACCAACATAACGCCACAAAACAAGAAAACGTTAACTTCGGTAGAACCGAAGCTTAAATACCGTCACACGATCTTTATGGAGTTTATGTGTTATATCAGTGGTACCTAAGTTTACACACAATATTAATTAAAAATTTTGAGCTAAAAATACAGATATGTATAACAACATATTTCTCGAAAATATCTGGAAATGGGCGGTAAGTTTGTATGCAAGAAACACCTAAAATGGGCGTGGCACCATGATATTGGAAGAGTTTTTACCCAATATGGAGTAAATTCATGAATAAATAATAACCATTTTCATACAAAAATCGAAATGGTCGGAAAGTTTGTATGGGGGCTATACCAAAAATGGGCGTGGCACATCTGATTTGACATTGGATGATATTAGAATGTTTTTAGCCAAATTGGAGTGAATATATGCATAAATAATTAGTTTTTTTTACAAAGTCGGAAAATCGGAAAACGGAAGTTTATATGGGGACTATGCCTAAAAGAGGGCGTGGCATTTTGGTTTTGACGCTGGATGACAAAAGAAATGTTTTTACACAATTGGGAGCGAATACATTCATAAATAATTACAATTTTATACAAAATCGGAAAAACGGTAAGTTTGTATGGGGGCTATACCTTAAAATGGGCGTGGCACTCTATTCTCGACTCTATAGTCGTTGCGGAAAGCTTAAGTTCCAATTTCAGCTTAATATCTTTATATCTTCAACAAAAAGATGCCTAGAAATATACAGACAGACAGACGGACAGACAGACGGACATGGCTAGATCGATTCGTCTCGTCGAGCTGATCAGAATATATATACTTTATGGGGTCTACGACGTCTCCTTCAATGCGTTACAACTTTCGACAACTGAATATACCCTTCACACTATGTGTGACGGGTATAAAATCGAAATTCGAATATAACATACGTAACCCGCGAAATTTAAAATTCGCGATAATGTTTGAACCACCTCGTACAAAATCAACGTAATCTCACAATCAGCTGTGTTCATTCACTGCAACGCATTTTTCTAAGAAAAATCACAATGAAACTTGGGGCGGTTGCGATTGAGCGGGATTGAATGAAAAAGCTAGTCACATATGTACGAGTATATGGAATGTTTACTGCTGGTGCCCGGTACATCGTGTAACGAATTGAAAACGCCGCCAAAATATATTGTATATATATCGCAATAGATAAGCATTCATATGTATGCTATATAGAGTTACATACATATAGTATATATGCATGCGGTACTGCCTCATTTTTTTGTTTGCTGCCAATTTGCATGAACTGATAACTCTTTTTTTTTTTTTTATTCAAGCTTATCAGTAGAAATTTTTGCGCCGCAAAAAAAAAAAAAAGAACCACAACTTTTTGTCTTAAAAGCTTTTCGGCGTAATTATTTTTATAAAATAAATGCATAAAAATTTCGCGTTCCAATTTCATTAAATATTAATTTTTTCGGAGAAAATTTGATCTTTTGCATATGCTGGCTTTTTTTTTTTTTTTTGTACAGATGCGCCCATTGACCTTCAGCTGCAATAATGAATGAACGTAAATTATAAAACGACGTCACTTAAATTCCCAATAGATAGATTAAATACTACGGAATTGATTATAATTTATTTGTTATTATTTCGTTCGTTTCGTCTCGTATCTATTCTGATGACTGACTGACGCCTAAGTTTAATGAAAATATTATTGTGCTACGTCGTAACTTTTTGTTTTTTTTTTTTTTTTTTTTTACGCGTTAAAAAGAATTCCCATTAATTTTTTTTTTTGTAGGGTGTTTCTTCTTGTTTTTGCGTTTCCGCTTAATGATTAAAACACGCGAACTTTTGCTAAATGATAATGTTAAATGGGCGGCGGCAGACAAGTTCTGGACATGGGAACTGCACTTTTATGCAGTGGGCGTGCAGTTCAAAGTTCTAAATCATTACACAAAGTCTTTAATTAATGAACATAACTATAGAAATTTAATCGATGTTTTCTCGTTGTTAATGTTTCATTTAAATGGTTTAATTTGTTGTACATCGTTAAACTTCTAAGTAGTTGCTATAACGCAAGTTTTCTGAATATCCGAATGAAGTAGAGGCAAGAATAGAAAAATATTTTGTTACATACATTTTGATGTTTTGAAAATTACACAGGCAAAAATGTTTGAGTGAGAAGTTGGCTAGATTCTATTGGTTGGAACGTATTGTTCAGTACAGTCCAATTTTCTCTATACTCCGGCTGATTTCGAGTAGATAAATCCAGGGGGAGTCTTTGATGGAAGTTGATGATTGCAACTATAATTTTCGAGATGCTTGACGACTTGCCTTATATAGCTCTTTTACTAGTAATTCCAAACTTAGTGGAGTATTGGCCTTTCTAAGTTCCTACCTCGTTAGGTTTCATAAAGATCCCAGTTTGGAATTTCTTATACAACTTCTAAATCCAGGATTTCCCTTAATATCGAAGTGGATTATTCTATGAGGACTCTTCCGATACCTCTCAGTTGACTACAAACTAAGGCATTCGTATATAGCAAATATAATATCAATATAACTCACTTGTTCCTTATTTAATACTCCTAGCTTATGTTCTAGAAAAATTCGAAAAGGTTTCGTGTATGTGCTACCAAACACTTGACTATTTGCATTGGCATTACATTCTACCAGTGTCGGAACGTTCTTTTGTTAGCAGTATATCACTAGCTTGCATAGGGTGGCTGCATCTTCCCCGGGAAAGTGGTCTGATGTCATCACCAGTTCGCGATTGATGTATTCAATGATTGATCTATCTTCAGCGATAGCCTGATTGTCACTTGATCTGCCGTTAAAAAATCTGAAAGATATAACACAATTGACACCTTTATTTTTTATACCCGCCACACATAGAGGGAAAGGGTATTATCATTTTGTCAGAAAGTTTGTAACGCATTAAAGGAGCACGTCGATACACCCTATAAAGTATATATATTCTTGATCAGCATTCGACGAGACGAGTCGATCTAGCCATGTCCGTCTGTCTGTCTGTCCGTCCGTCCGTCTGTCTGTATTTATGCGATTCATTCGCTCAGTTTTAAAGATATTGACCTGAAACTCGGAACTTAAGCTTTTCTCAGTCCTAAGCAGTTCAAGTGTTAAAATCAAAGTGCCACGCCCATTTTAAGGTATAGCCCCCATACAAACTTACCGTTTTTTTATAATTTTTGCATGAAAATAGCTATTATTTGTGAATGTAGTCACTCGAAGTTGGAAAGAAATACTTCTAATATCATTCAATGTCAAATCCCAAGCTGCCACGCCCATTTTTAGCTATAGCCCCCATACAAACTTACCGCCCATTTTCGAATTTTGGTATAAAAATAGGTATTATTTATGAAACTATTCACTCAAATTTGGGTAAAAACACTTGTAATGACATTCAATATCAAAACCAAGGTGCCACGCCCATTTTTAGCTAAGGCACCCATACAAACTTATTGATTATTTTCGAACATTTGTATGAAAAAGTAATTATTTTCAAATATATATTTATAAATGTATATAAGCCACTTATGATCACACATAAAATATTCAAAGATTCGTGTGACGGGTATTTAAGCTTCGGTTCCACCGAAGTTAACGTTTTTCCTTGTTTTATATTACACTAGCAGGTACCCATGGCTTTGCTCGCGTTTTTTTTTTTTTTTTTTGCTTCTATTTGGTGGCTAAAAATAAATTGTTTAAAAAATTTGGATTCAAATTTTGGAAATCCCCTAAACACGACTAACCATCATTCAAATGCGCCCAGTTTCAAGTCTCTACGTCTATTCAATCCTAAAAATCCCGTCTAAGTGCTCAACTGTAATAAAAAAAAAAAAAAAAATTGGTCAAAAATCTATATTGGGTCCACATATGGGTCCTAGATCCAAGTTTCGGAAATCCCTTGAGCACCTTGAACGCCAAAAATCTTTTTTTAACCATCTTTCAAATGAGCCCAGTTTCAAGTCTCTACGTCTATTCACTCCAGAGATATGGCTTTTTCGGTTTCAGGGCCCCCATTAGGTTCCGGGTCAAAATTTTCAAAAATTCCGACTTGTTGCTCACCTGAATTCTAAAAAAAAACACAAAAATAAATAAATTTTTTAACGTATTTTTGTTCCAAATATTTGGCTTTCCCAGTTTACCGCTTTTAAGTTGCAAATCCTGGGCTTTCCAGATCATTGCGATACATTTTTCATTCTATACTCTTTCTGAACTTTTTGTGACAGAAAATCGATTTAGTCAGCACACAGTCATTTTAATTATTTTTCAAATTGTAGCAAACTCTCATTTTTTTTTTTATATCAAAGCTCTTTCTTTTCATCTAAAACAGCACAATTCTTCGTGTCTGTAATTCTATATATCTCTCTATATATAACGTCTTTGTTTGTCTACATTATCTATTTTCCAACTGTGTGGATGGGTGAAGTTGACAGAGTGCATGCTTGGCAAATAGCATTTAGCTGTACGTGTTTAGATAAAAGATACGGTTTATTATTATATTTCAATTATCTCTTCACTTTAATTTTAAAAAGCGACTAAAATTTAACAAAAAAAAAAAAATTCTTTTAAATTTTAGAGTTTTACGCGCTGCACAACAACGAACGAGATTTACAAATGAGCATGACAATACCATCACGTCCAGCGCCAGCACCGCCAGGTTCACGTGCACAGAATGCTGCAGCCGGAGCTAATGCAAGTCTTGAACAGTTACGTATACAATTGCAACAACAGCATGTACAACAGCAGCAACAGGGTAACGGAATGCAAAAAATAAGTATTAAACTGCCACCACCACCAAAAGGTGGCTCCATCACAACGCAACAAAATGGCTATACGAGAAATCAACATGCGAACAATAACAATCACTTTGATTTTGATAGTACGTCGAGTTCAATAACGCGAAAATTTCCACAAGCGCGCTATACACCAGCAACAAACTGGGATGACTCACCATTCGATGGAACAACAACAACAACGACAAATGGTAACTTTAAAAAAATGCCACCACCACGTCCACCACCACCAAGAGTACAGGTGAATGGACGTAAAACAACAGCAGCACCTGCACCACCAACACAACACACATCTAGTAGCGCCAATGGTGGACTACTTACAAATATATTTCATCGTAACAAGAAGACAACAACAACAACAATGTCTATGTCAAATACTGCAGCAACCAAAGCAGCGACACAGAATCGCATTTACGGTGTTAGTAGCGGTGCTGCTACAACGTCTACGACCGCGCCCTCAAGCGCAACGATGAATGGACATAGTAATGGTACAATGCAAAGTGCCAATGTATTATGGAATGCAGCTTGGGGCAGTAATAGCAACAGTGCTTATGGCAGCACTGGACACATAACGTCAACGTCCAATGCAGCAGCAGTGCATGAAGCACAACTTATCAGTTTCGATTCGCCACCATCATCGCCAACGTTTACACAAAAATCAAATAGCGATTGTGTTAGTGTCGATAGTTTTAGCTCGGATTCAAATTTCAGTTCACCAAATAATGGTAGCGTTTCGCAGCCCGAAAGTGGTTTTGAAGATGATTTTCAACATGGCATACGTTCACGTCCTGCTACTACAAGTCCGCTTGATCCTTGGGAAACGATTGATGCCTTTGGAACAACAACATCAGCTGCAGAGTCTATTTATGGTAATACTAACATTGGTACTGCACCTGTACGAAATCTAACAAGTACGAAACCAAGCAATCTACTTGATAATCCACTATGTAATGGCAAGAGTCTATTGCCACCGGCGCAATCGTTAACAATGCCAACAATAATTAAGCCGAAAATAGCACAGAAACCAAAAGCACCCAAACCACCAACGCTTGGACAACCAAACTATATGCTTCATATGAATGGATCTATTGATGCTGTCACGCAGCCACCATCACCGCCAATGCCAAAAGGTGTACCGCCACCACCACCGCCGTCGTCAAATGGTGCCAGTGGAGTTTCACTGCTTGATGTAATCAGCGGTAAAGTCGATGCCATGGCGCTTAGCGCTGGTGCCAGCGGTTATGTCGAGGAGGTACAAACACCATATGCAGTGGCGCTTTATGATTTTGATGGTGCAGAGGAGGGTGATTTGAGTTTTAGGGTAAGTGTGTTAGTGTGTTTTTAATGAACAAGAGACGACATAGTGCGCCCGAGGTATATTTTTACGCTTAGAATTTTTCATGGTTTTTGAGGTATTATAACCTAAAAAATTGTTACGTTTCTGAGCACCAAAATCCTTCGGATGCGCTATGTCAAGTCTCTGCATACTATTCCTTTTTTTTTTACTGAAAGTTAAATTTATATATTTATTTTTTTGCAGGAAAACGATAAAATTTATCTGCTGGAGCAAGTCACTGAAACCTGGTATCGAGGACGTACGCGTACTGGTTGCGAAGGTATTTTTTCCAGAAAATTATGTCGATATTAAGGTGCCACTTGGTGGTGCAACAACAGGCTATAGTAGTCAGCCACAAGCTGCTGCTGCTCCCGCAACAAAAGCAGCACCATTAGTCACTGCACGCTGTCTTTATAACTTTCCCGGCGAGGTTGCGGGTGATTTAGCACTGAAGGTAATACTAACTATAAATATTTAAACTTTTGCAATATTCATTAACATTTTTTTTTTTTTAAATTTAACTCAACAGGAAGATGACATTGTCACCATATTTTATAGAATTAATGAAGACTGGATATATGGCGAGCTTAATGGCAGACAGGGACAATTTCCAGCGAATTTTCTCGAGTATTTGCCCGAGAATATACCAATGCCTTAAATTTATATACACAATACGAACATATATAAAAATAAGATATCAAGTGATTATAAAGTTGAAAAACTCTTTTTTGGAAATCTTTTTGAATATTGTCGTTTAGACAGACAAATCACATTTTTTCAGAAAAATAAAAATATATTAACTAAAAATCTAAATAAGTTTAAATGTGAACCAATTTAAAGTTAGGCAACGTACATAAAAATTGGTAAAAAAAAAAATACGAAATTATTTTTACAATTTTTAAATTTTATATTCCAATTTAAATGTAACGTTGTTTTGCCTTATCGAAAATCAGTTTAAAAAAATAATTATTTTATTGTATTAATTTTGCGCTGCAAACACAAATTAAAACACTAATTTTTTACTTTTATTTATTAATTTTTTTTTGTAAATAATTTTTTTTTTGCGCTTATTCCTAAAATGCAAAACGTGTTAAATTCAAACCGGAAAGACAAATGTAAACGTTTTTTTTTTTTTTTTTAATTTAAATTTTTAGTGCGCCGCCATGTAACGGTCATTTTTTTTTTGTTTACAACTGGCAACAACTATATTGGCTCTATTGGTCACTGTTGTTGTTGTTTCTGTTGTACGTTTATATATAATTATGTGTTAATATTTAGCTAGCTTTAGTTAGGCTGTTTAATTAAAAAATAAACATAAAAAAGATACTAGTTTTCCAATATATATATTATCAAATTGTATTATTTTCTTTGTTAATTGCAAATTTTATGCTTAGTTATTTTGCGTATGCGAAAAAATTATATTGTGTGTTGCAAACGAAAGAATTGAAAAAAAATAATATGCCTAAAATTAAGTCTTTGGATATATATGTAACAACAATGTATGCTATAATAACTATAATAATTTAGTTTTACACAAAATAATATTGTATGCTGATTAAAACTGAAATCTGAATGCGAAAAAATTGTATATTCTGTTTTTTTTTATAACCAAATACTAGGAGAGAAGTTCTTTAGTCTCTTTGCTGTTTAATTTATAGCTACATTCTTGAATATTTAAAAAAAAAAACTAAATATTCTAATGAAACGGAATATCGACATAATCAAAAAGTTTAAGCTACCAAAGCAATTTAAATTTACATTGCAGTTTGTGTATACAAAATAATGTGCCTAGGTAATCAATATTTAGTTTTTCCTTTAGATCAGACCATGATGCAATTATACTAGGTGAAGTAATTCGAATTCATGCATATTTGGTTAAATAAATTTGACAACCAAGTTTGTGGTGAATTATATTTGATTTTACCACGACAGGAGAGAAGATAATTTTTTTAGAAAGAGATACTAAGAAAACGCTATATATAAAAATATTTATTTTTAAATTAAAAAATATAAACTTACAACGAAGCTGAAAAAAAATGTAAATTTTTTAATTGAAAAATTGACAACTGTAAGGTAAACTTATATTAATTCACCATTACATGCATTCTCAACAAAATTTGTTACTAAATTGGAAGAGAAAGGGAGGGAAAAACCCCCCCCCCTAATTGCATTATGGGTTAGACTATGTTTACCCGGAGTTCAATTTATTACTTCAGGTTTTTTAATTTTTTTTTTAGGTTTCAGTGACACCCAAGCTTTAATACGCGTGATCCAATATTATCAAATCAATTCTGTATGCAAAGGTTGACGAAACAAGTGCTTCATATCATATAAAATATAGGTCGATTTGGAGTTTTGTAACAAAATAAAAAAAAGGTTCAGTTTTGCAATAACAGTTTAATACCTTTAAAACATGGCTCATTCGACTCGTCGTCTCATCGAACTGATAAATAATCTACAAGCCCAGAACACAATTAAATGGCATCACAATGGCATCAAATGGCATTTTACTCAAGACAATTATTTATGAAGATAACAAGAAAGAACGCTGAAGTCGAGTATCCTCGACTGCAAGATACCCTGTACCCAAACTTTATCTTTAATTTAGGTTCTATTTTACTACTATACCTTATTGAATTGGATTTTCATACAGAAACTTAAAAGATCTGGTATATCTTTGTATGGGACCTATATCTAAAATTTTGTTGGACCTACCCATATTGCTATATTTCATTGGGACTATCAAAGGCATAATTCATACCAAATTTAGACTTTTTTAGAATAAGAAACAATAAGATTTTTGTGCAAAAACACAAAATTTTGGGGTAGATTTGTATGGGGGCTATACGTAAAATTTTGTTTGTTCTACCCATATTGGAATATTTCATTGGGAGCATCATAGACATAATTTATACTAAATTTAGAGTTCCTAGAATAAGAAACAATGTCGTTTTTATGCAAAAATCCAAAATTTTGGGGTAGATTCGTATGGGAGGAACCCCTTAAAATGGGTCTATAGAAAAACCGTTTGAAAGTGCACACTTGACAGTCCAGGAGAGTCTAAGTTTTAATATGATGGCCCTATGTCTTATCGTCTCCGAGATAATCTCTCTAATACGGCAGACAGCCTGACAGACGGACAGACAGACATAGCTAGTTCGACTCCCCCTCCAGTGCTGATCAAGAATATACATACTTTATAGGGTCTATCTTGCCTCCTTCTGTCTGTATGTTATTTACATTCGCACAAACTTAATATACCCTTTTACCCTTTGGGTACAGGGTAAACCTACAACATATATATATACTTTTCTAAAAGCTTATTTTATTATCTTTCATTAAATACCATAATTCTTATTTTAACAAAAAAATAGTTTCAACACTGCGACTTTGTCAAATTTTGATGGACCACAATTTTTGGCACCCTTGTTTTAAGAAATATATGTTTAGCTTAAAATCTACCAGTGATAGGAAATTGTGTTCCTCAAAATAAATACTTTTGGAGCTTTTATCTACAATTCTTATCATATTTACAATTTGAAGTACAGCTATTCTTGTCGAACCCTACATAAGCCTACATTACCCATTAAAGTGATAAATTTATTAACTTTTTGACATTTTTTCCGAAGAACGCAACTTTTAATATCCTCTGGATTGCTAGCTTCATCAAATATTTTTATTTTAAAATAAATCCATCAAATTACGCAAAACGGAAGATATACATATTTAATTGAGAAAATGTTTTGATATTTGATTTTATTACATGAAATGAAAACTTATTCTAATTAAGATGCTAAAAAAGAAGGAGCAAACGCTTACAATTCCTCATGATGCGATGGAAACTTTTTGAGTATGGCATGATATAAATTATAAAATGCATAAATTGAAACCGATATGATAACCATAAGTGCACCACCAAAGGCAATACTTAGAAAATTGCCATCAATAACGCCCGTTGAGGTTTGACGTTTTTTTGACCAGATTTCTTCGGTTGTAGCAGGCGTGCTCTTTTGTTGTAAAGTGCGTTCAGCCATTAAACGTTTCATAGTATTAAGACGCTCACGTAGTACCTCAACAGATTCATGGTCCATATCATCTGTGAATGTGAAATTGGCGTGATTTATTGATTTTGCAAATATTTTGATAAATAAGAAAATAAAATTAATTACCGCTTGCTGCAGTTCCGTTCATGTTTTGATAAGCAGCCATTATTTATTTAATTTATTTATTTATGTTTTTATATTATTACTAAATGTAAAACTTTTAATGGAAGCACTTTTTGTTTATTACTTATTGCAATTTTCACATAAATTTATGTTGCGCTTGTGCAAGCTTAACGGTCATTTTTTTTTTTTTTAAGGGTGTGCTGCATATCTATGTTAAGGGTTGCAAACACTGTATGTATTGGGTGGTCTTTACACGTTGCAATAAAAACTAAAGAAACACTGCGATCGTATGTAGCACAAAAATATTTTTTATTTTTAAATAATACACTGATGTCGTAAATCGGCAGTGATGCCATTTTACCTTTCTTTTTTCTCTTTTTCACACACACATGGTCAGTACTGCAGATTTAGTTTTTTTTTTCTTTCGCACATACGCACGGTGTACTGTTTTAGATTTGTATACAGTTTACAAGGCATGAGTGCGAAAGAGGAAAAAAAAGGTAAATCTGCAGCACTGCACATGGTGTGTGCGAAAAAAAAAAAGAAAACTAAAATGGCATCACTGGTATCAAGCAGTCGACAGCAACAGCACCTGTAGCAATTGTACAAATATAAACGTGTATAAGGCTGCCAGTACAACAAGTGCTTTAGGTTGCCAGCACTGTAAATGTGCAACCGAGAAAGAAAATGTATTTACTATAAACAAAGTTGAAACACGTGCGATACACACGCTCGTCTCGTATTTAATTTTATTTATTTCTGTTTTTATACAAATTCAAATGCAAAGATGGGTCTAACTAAACAATATTTAGCATATCGCTCTATTGATAGCTTTAATATAATTGCCTCCGGCCGTGCTAACATAAATTTTGTGATCTATAATAAAACCGAGGGTCGTTATGTTGCCACAGCTGCTGCTGAAAATGTTATCATATGGGATTTGCGGTAAGTTTCTACAACTAAAAACAATTTTAAAAAACTTTGCTAATTATACGCTGTTACAGCTTGGGCGAACGCGCGCTCACATTACGCCGTGATAAACAAGAAGTAACCGCTTTGCGTATCTCACCGGATCGCATGCACATTGCAGTGGGCTATGCTGATGGCATAGTGGAAATCTTTGATTTAAGTGCACCGGAACGTGCCATTTGTTCATTGGCAGTGCATAAGCATGCTATTTCTGTGTTACGTTATGATGAACGTGGCTTGCGTCTCGTTAGCGGTGGTTTGGATACTGAACTTGTCGTTATCGATGTTGTGGAGCAAGCAGGTCGTCAACGTTTAATCGGACATAATGCCGCTGTAACAGATGCACATTTTTTGCAACGTTTAGTCGAACAGAATATTGTGGTTAGTTGTTCGAAGGATATGCAAATTAAATTCTGGAATCTGGAGACACAATTCTGTTTTAAAACCATCGTAGACAATCGTACTGAAGTCTGGTCACTGGCATTTATTGGTAATCTTATGATTGCAGGTGCCGGCGAAAGTGGCATGAATGTTTATCGTCTGAAAAAACGTGATGATAGCACGGATAACAGTGTACCAACGCTAGAAGCTGCAGTTGAGGGTCTTTCGATAGATGATGCTGATACAATTAGCCCCATAAGTGTTACAAATTGTGGTGTTATACAACGTGCCGGTAAAGGTAGAACTGTTAATATGATTGCAGATCCATATGAGCGTGTTATAAGCTGTCATGGTACAAATGATTTAATTGAAAGTTTCTATATATGCACTGAGGAAGAAGCTAAACAGCGTCTGGCAAAGCGACTGAAAAAAAGCACGTAAGGCTGCCGCCGGCACAGATGAGAGTGATATATCCAAAGAGCTAAGCCTAAGTGATGAAATTAAACGTTTGGAAAATATAAAAGTTAAACAGAAAATCAAATCCATTGATATATTGCTTGGTGCTAATAACGAATTGCGCGTTTTGGCCAGTTTGGCAAACAATAGTCTTGTGCTCTACTCATTGGAAGCAACAGCAAAGATAGCCAAGAAAACTGCAAATGCTGCAACGGAAACTACAGTTAAATTATTACGTTCACTGACACGTGTCGGACATCAGTCGGAGGTGCGTAGTGTATGCTTTAGTAATGATTCACTTGCCGTTGGTTCCGGTGCGGGTGATTCTTTTAAATTTTGGAATCGCGATACAATGCAATGTTTGCGTACCGTACAAACAGATTATATACTCTGTGCAAGTTTTGTGCCTGGTGATCGTTATGCATTGCTGGGCATGAAAAGTGGTAAATTGCTGATTGTCGATGTTGGTGCAGCAGATATTGTCGAGGAAATACCTGCGCATGAAAAAGAACTCTGGTCAATAGCATTGTTGCCAGATCAGAAGGGTTGCGTAACGGGTAGCAGTGATAATACAGTAAAATTATGGACTTTCGAGTTAATCGATGCTGTGACAGATGCGTCAAACCAAAGCGATAGCAGTGGCAGTCGTAAAGTACTCTCTTTGTTACACAAAAATACGCTTAAGCTGAAGGATGTAGTGCTTTGTGTCGGTGTTGATGCAAAATACTTGGCAGTGGGCTTACTTGATGCCAATGTACAAATATTCTTTTTGGATACATTCAAAGAGTATTTAACTTTATATGGACATAAGCTATCGGTGCTCTGTTTGGATATATCGGATGATTCAAATTTAATTGCTACCGGTAGTGCTGATCGTAATGTTAAGATTTGGAGTTTACATTATGGTGAATGCAGACGTTCACTATTTGCGCACGATGATTCAGTTATGGCGTTACGTTTTATACCGAAGACACACATGTTCTTTACATGCGGCAAAGATGGCAAAATAAAGCAATGGGATGGTGATACGTTCGATAAAATATTAACGCTACCGGGTAAGTACACATTGGAAACATGTTGAAAGTTCAGTTACTATAAAGCATTTCTTTAACAGGACACATTGGTGAAGCCTACAGTCTAGCCGTAAGTCCAAATGGACGTTATTTGGTGACATCTGGCTCTGATCGCACATTGCGTCTTTTTGAACGCACCGATGAGCCTATAGTGCTACAGGATGTACAAGAGGAAGAACGTGAAGAATTTGAGAATCAACAATTAGCCACTGGCGAGGAAAGCGGCATACCATTATTGCCTGGACTTAAATTGCCATCGCGTAAGACTGTGGGTTCTGAGAAAGCGGCAGAGTCAATACTTGAATGTTTGGAAATATGTAAACAATATGAAGTAGAAGATGCTGAGAAACCCGAGTTACATCCGCTTATGCATGCATTACAAGTTAAAAATCCTATCGACTTTTTGCTTACTACATTGGCACGCATACGCGCATCAGATCTGGAGGAAGCATTGTTACTGTTACCTTTCTCCAATGTCTGTGAGCTACTCGAACGTTTGCCACGTCTTATTGCAGCACGCAATGATGAGCTGGAATTGTTATGTAAGGTTACAATATTTTTATTTAAAGTGCACATGAAACCCATTACGGGCACAAAAACATTAAAACCGCTTTTGGAGCAATTAATCGGAGCACTCAAGCATGATGTCAATGCGCTACGTGATGTTATTGGCCTAAATACGCATAGTTTAGTGCTGCTGCAACGTGAGATTGAACAACGTGAGGGCATTGAGCTATTCCGTGATGCTACGCAAGCGCGCCGTAAGCGTGAAAGACAACGACGTGCTGGAGCTAAACGTACTTTTATACAAATGAGTTGATTGTAAGTTAATACATATATATGCAATAGATGCGTTTTTGTTTTATTTATTGACATTAGTTTAACAAGTATTGTCTAAGCGCTTAAGTATCCTTTGGCTTAGGCAGAACACGACGACGTATGCAACAGAACTAAAATTTTTCTTTTTGGATTTTTTCTTTGGCCGAGAAGTTAATAATAACGGAAACACAGGAGTGACAATAACAATAATTGTGTGTAGTAGTATGTTAACGAATAAATAGAATACAAAATATATAGGACAACGATGACGACAATTGAACAAAATTTGGCTAAAATATTGTCCAATTTCTAAGCAAACAAAATCTATTTCGCATTTAACAAATTCCAGCTGTAGCTGTGGGAAATGCAGTTGCTGTTGCATCACCGTTTCCGGCTTTACAATTGGCTGAAAAAAAAAAAAAAATTTTTTAAAGTTAAAGTTTGACACAAAAAAAAAAAATAAAACTTACGCCCGCAGCGGTTAAAAGTGCCAGGTGGACCATAGCTTAATTTTTGTATAGTACACTTTTCGATGGGCGCTGTTGGACGACAATAGGATGTAAAGCGTGCCCATGGCAATGGCTCTTTCGGTTGTATTATATTTGGCATGTAGCTCAATTTGTATGTTGTGCACTTCTCAACAGGTCCTTCGGTGCGACAGAAACCTGAACGCGGCTTAACCGGTTCGGGACGTGGATATTCACTAACATTGACTGGCATATAGGAAAGCTTATTAATGGTGCAACGCTCCATGCCGCTTGTTGGACGACAGAAGGAGGATGGTGGCACTATAAGTTGACGACGCACAGGTGGTTTGCAGACATAGTCATGCTTTTGTGTGGTCATATGATACATGGGACCTTCGAAACGCAAACCCATTTTCCATGGGGCGTATAGGCCGTGCACGTTCTGCGCAGCAATTGGGTTGATAGGAGAGCTGCAAAAAAAAAAAAAAAGGGAACTAAAAAAAAAAAAAATTACGAATATTTTCTAAATTAACGCACCTTTTGCACTGTGCACTTCTCCATCGGTCCCGTTGGACGACAGAATGCATTCTCAGGCAGCACCGCTGGCGGCCGCTTACCACAAACAGGCATATAGCTCATTTTGTATACAGTGCAAGCACCAACCGGATCACTGCCCATTGTACGCAAACTATTTAGCGGCTTTACCGGCTGTGTACGTCCAATACCGCAATTTGGTAGATAGCTCAAATTATATGTGGTACATAGTGCACCATATCCGGGCGGCACACAACGTGTCTTCTCAGCCCAAGGCATGGGTTCCTTTTGTGGCAAACAGACTGGCATATAACTTAACTTTTGCACAGTGCAGCGTTCCATCGGACCCGTTGGTTTGCAATAGCTCGAACCCTGCATCATTGGTTTCGGTGGTGGATTCTGTGTTACATCAATTGGCATATATGATAGTTTTTGTATAGTGCAACGTTCCATTGGTGCACAAGAACCGCACAGACCATCCGGTGGCTTAATAATATCACGTTTTGCGCCACATTTTGGCACATAATCATGCTTTTGTGATGTTATAGCATAATATGGTCCTTCGAAACGCAATCCGTTCTCCATGGGTCGTATGGGTGCTGTACGACCGCCAGCACATGGTGGCATATATGATAGTTTGTGTACCGTGCATTTTTCCATTGGCGCTGTGCTACCGACCAGTTGTGTACATGGTTTAATTGGTTTAGCACGATAACCATCACCGCAATTGGCATAGTACGAACGCTTGTAAATGGTACAAGTCTCCATTGGTGCACATGAACGCATGAAACTCGTCGCAGGACGTATAGGCTGCGCACGCGGTGGTTGCTGATAGCAACATCCAGAATAGTCACCGCATTCGCAGGGACAATTGCAATCTCCACCAGGTGGACATGGCGGAAAGCTGTTGGGCGCTTGACAGGGATCACAATTTGGTGGACAATTGTTAACACAATTAGCGGCCGATTGTGTTACATCGCCGCACACATCACTACAGAAGAAAGCGTTTGAAAAAGAATGAAGAAAAGTACACTGCTTCTTTGGTTCTCTTTATACTTACGGACATGCACACATCTTGTTAAATAGTTATTCGCTTTATATGGTGTATATGTATATCGAATCAAACTAGTACGCGTTAGCGCACGCGTTGTATAACACAAAAAAAAAAAAAAATGATTATCTAAATGGAAACAATTTTGGTTGCTCGAGCAGTTGGAATCTATATATATATATATGAACACAGCCGAAAGAAATATTAGATTATTCTGAATTTTTCTGACTGAATTTATATTCGATATAAACTTTAACTGGAGAAACATATATAACAATAGCCTACTTAAGGCAAACTGGAAGGATAATAAATTTCGAAAAGAAAAGTTTCTTCAAGAACTTTCTATATATACATATGTGCATATATTTTAACTATTATTTTTCTATGCATTCCACATCATCATTATTCGTTTTTTTACTTTGTTTTCCATTTGAATTTACATTCTCCGGCGTTTCAAGCTCGATTGTCACCGGTCCATCGTTTTGTATATGCACCTGCATATAAGCGCCGAATTTTCCATCTGCATAGTTTAAAAGTGTTTAAAAATAAGTTTCCTAATTGAAATTATTCAAGAAATTTTGCTTACCTTTAATTTTACTTGCTTCATAAGATTTTCCCAGCAACTCAAGAAAGTGTCCATATAATTTTTGAGCTTCTTCGCCTTTCATTGCTGCTGAAAAATCTGGTTTATTTCCTTTTAAGCGATTATAGAGCGTAAACTGTGAAACGCAAAGTATTTCGTACTTTTGCTCCTTGACACATTTTTGCCAACGTTTACCTGATTCGTCCTCAAAAAGTCGAAGTGCAAGTATTTTGCGTACGCTTGATGAAAAAAAAGTTAATTAGTGAGCTTTATTATAGATTTTATGGCGAGTTATTTAATTTCTGAAGAACACACATGAATATTCTTAAATTATTAAATTTTTTTAACTTACAGATATTCGACATCTTTTACTGTATCATTGGCTTTAATACCAACCAGCACACATAAACCTGGTCCAATCGAACTCACCAATTCATCGAGCACTATAAATAAAATTTATTAACAAGTTTATTGTATAATTTTATACGCAAATTATTAACCTATTACTTTAGCGGCTTGTACACGTTGTATTACTGCGCGCATTTTTTTTCTTTTTTAAAATAATTTAACAAAAATAATTGAAATAAAAAAAGGTAAACAAATTAACAGCTGTTTTTTACATGCGCTTATGTCGAACAGCTTTTTGTTGCATACATTCCACATGTTAATAGCATTTTAACATTTTCATAGCAGTCAGCTTTTGTTTTGTCGTTGTTTGTTGTTTACAGTTACTTTCGGAAGGTATTGCAGGTATGCGTATTTTTATTAATTCAAAGAAAAAAAAGGAAACAAATATGTATTAAAAGTGAGCGTCGCATTAGCTGCTATCAGCGTCTTGGATTTCGATTTATTCTGCCTGATATATGCTGCAATGGAATTCTAAAGAACATCTCGATTTCTGCATCACGAATGTAGCCGTTCCCTCAACCAACTTTGCCATTCAATACGATTCATTAGTGTACACATTGACTGAATTAGTACTTCCTCTCTTTCTCGAGGGATTATAATTATTGTTAAAATCCGATTATTCCAGCATGTCCTCGAAGTCTAGCTGCAGATATTAAGGCATTTTCTAACCCAACTAGATGGACTGTGCTGTCGGGTATACTCGAAAGTTCTGGCAGTGAAAGAAAGTTCTTTCGTCTAACGGGTCTCTGTAGACGGAGATTCATGCTATACTAGTGCCGTGCGTTGTTCTTGCTCAGCTAGAGATCCGGGACAGATCTGTTTTCATTTTCTCATACAACCAAGCTGCTTTTAAAACAAAACACACTCAGCCTTTCGTGGGTCCCGAGGCACAGTGATTTTCGGATACGAATCCCAGTCAATCGTGGTACAGATCCCAATGAGTCGCTCATATTAGGGATCTCTTTGGGCTGCAATAGATGACAGAATCCGAATAGCTGCAGCAAAGCTAAACTTATTTGGTCAACGAAGACTCGAAAAGTCCTTGCGAGACTAAATGCCACCATCACGGGCATAGGAAACACATACAACAGATTCTGCATGTTGGTGGACACTGTAGAAACTTTCGACTATTTTTTCTGTGGTTGTCCAGCACCAATAGCGAGAAGACAAACATACATTGGATGTTCTTACGCGTCGCTGAGCTATAAGTCATTTTTATATGCCACCAAACTGCGGTCTTTATTTAACTGTACTGGTTGGCTCTGATTCTACAGGATCTATCGCATACACAAGGTTCCCTACCCAAATGTTAGTGGTATCACAACGGCATCTTTATGCCAATTGTGTTGGAAAAAATTCAAAAAGATTAAAGAAATATAATTGAAGATGTAATTGAACCTTTTTTATAATGCTAAATTTTTAAAGATAACAAAAATTTAGGTACATTGACCCTAAAGCTCAATTTCGACTTCTGTTCCGAAACAAAACCGCACATTATACCTGATTGGATTATTGTCTTAATCAATAAAAATATTTTTTAATGCAGGAGTGTCACACAAATTCTCTTTTGGTTGATTTCGAACCTCTTCTAAAATTCAATGAAATAATGAATATAATTTACAATTAGTTGAAACATTATTTAAAAAATAAATAAAATTAAAAATTTAATTGTAAATTTTCATATTTTCATAAAATTTTAGAAAATATTTGAAAACAACAAAAAGTAATTTTTGTGACACCCCTGATATACTTTTAGATCACCAGCAAAGTGCATTTCTTTCATAAACACATAGCACAGCAATTGCTACTTTATAGCCTGTAATATCAACAATCGTGGGGAATTCTTATCGTTATCTAAGTTGTTTGCTACTTAAATATAATAATGTACTACCACAAAATATGCTAAATAATAATAAAAATGATTATCAGTAATCGAAAAAAAAGAAATTGAGCGATTAAGCTTCAAGCTATTTACATATATGTATGTATATAATATAATCTTATCTTCTAAACATTTATAAGTGTAATAAATTCCATAAAAAAAAGTGAAAAGCATTTCATAAATTATTTAGGTTTTTTTTTTTTTTTTATTTAGCTAAACTTATATAATATATTTAAGCTAGCGCAAACACTCAAATCAGTCTCTTTTGAAATTTAGAAGATCATTCTTACAATCAGCAGGTACACCTTCGAAAATTGGTGTACTTTCACCATCACCACCGCCACCAGCAATCAATTTAATAATATCTGACAGAGTGTATTGTCCAATAAAGTTATTAATTTTCTGTAACAAAAAAAAAAAAAAAAAAAGAATAAACAAGTTTTTGAAAAAACGAAAAAAAAAAATATAACTTACATTTTCCAAAGTCTGTTGCACTGTTTCATGCTCTTCACTCCAAATATCAGTGAGCAATTCCAAGCCCATTTCATTGACTAAAGCATGAAAGAACGCATTAATACGATCCTCTTCAATAAGTTTTTCGAAATTAATTTTAAGACCGCCGAGATATAGCTGTTTTTAAATAGAAAGAGAGATTTAGCTTATATTCGAAATATACAAATCAGTGTTGGGCACAAATTTTTGAAATTAATATACAAATTTCTCAAAACAAAGTGTTTTTGCTTTGTAGCCAATGAGTAAAAGGTTAAGAAACGCAGATATCAATACGTATTATTAAATTAAAATGTGTGCCCACCTCTGGTTTATACATATAAAACGCTTACATCAAATTGAAAACCACGTATGCCTAGCTTAAAACCAGCTTTCAAAATCCATGATATATGAATGCGTAATGCTTCTAAAGAAGCTCTATAAAAAAAAATAAAAAAAACGCATTAGAAATTATAAATTTTAAAAATTAATCGGGTAACTTACTCGGCATTACCATCACCCGCCAGATTCAGTATATATGCTAAAGAACCTTTTGCAGTGTAAAGCGATTTAAATGCAGTTAATGGCAATGTAAATTCAATGGTACTTCTAAAACCGGGTTTGTTTTGTATTCTTAAATTATTTATTACAAAATCGGAGATACCAGTTAGTTTAAAATTATCCACAGAAGCGCTGAAACTGTTTGAAAAGACTTTAATAAATTTAATAAAATAAAATTATTTAAAAACTTACTCAACCAAATATTTATTATTCGCTGAAATTTCTCTATGTTTAATTTCTAGCGGATCAATTGCAGGCAAGCCCAGATTTGGTATGGGATGACACATACGCGCACGGAATTCTTCTAAAAATGCTTTTATCTCATCTTCAAATACACATGTTCCTGGCTTAAATCCTAGCGCCAAGATGGCACAGATTGTCAGGATTGCATGTTGTTGTAAACGCATATTGCCGTAATTTCTTTTGAGATCGCTTCGACCGTCTGCTACAAAAGTTAGACAACAACTAAGCTAAAATATTTACCTGTTAATATTTTTATTATTTTTTTCTTGTGCTATACACGAGGCAAGTTAAGATTAGAACTCAAAATTGTCGGAAATAGCGCCTATATTAATACTTTTTACTTATCTAAGTGATTTGCGTTGCATATATACAATGTATTTATAATCGTAGATTTTCAAGTGTTTTTGAGATTAGTGCTAATATTGTATTATATTTTTTTCCCAAGACCGTTGGCTTAACGCAATTCAATGGAATAATGTTTGTTTTTTTTTTCTTTAATAATGTTTTTTTTTTTTGTTTTATTTATTTTTTATTTTTTGTTATTATTATCTAGAATAGAATAAAACAATTTTTAGAAAATAGCTTGGTTACTAAACTTGCTCGGGTGGCTGTCGTAAATGTTCGGGTATTTCTTGTAACTCGGTTTTGATTGCATTTAATGCTACACCCTCTGGCAGATTACGTTCGATATACTCGAGAAATGTATCCAGCGTTGAACCGGTAAGTTTATGAAATTCCATAAAACGAAAATGTGTACGTATTTCGTATTGTACGCGATGCTTTTTGTAGATGTGCACGGATTTAAGTAGCGTCATGCGTTCATGATGTGCCTTTCGTGGTGACCAGCTAAAAAAAAAAAACATTGGAATATTATTAATGAAAGTTTAAAACACAAGATTTGTTAAAATTTGATTTGAGCTTGAGACTGACTGAAACGAAACGAAAAAAAAAAAACGAATTCGTATGTCTTAAAGGTAAAAAAATGCGATCTGAAACGGCTTTGTTCAATGCCGAGCGTGAAAATGCATTATTTAAAAAAATGTATTCTAATTAAACGCTAAGCTTTCTTATCAGACTAATACTATCACTTATTACTATCTAAAACACTTTAATGTGCTCTGATACGGAAATAAATATGTTGTTGACTTGTATTTAAAAATTGTAATAGTTATCCCTCTTTGAGTTGATTAAAACTTCAATTGCGAACTTATAACTTTGTACCCGAACTGTAACCGAAGTGTAAAAAGGTATATTAAGTTTACGAAATGCAAAAGGAGCAAGATATACCTGATCATCATTGAAAGGAGAATCGATAAAGCTATGTATGTCTGCCTGTCAGTCCGTCTGGCTGTCCACATGTCATGCTGTCTGCCGTATGAAAACGATTATCTCGGAGACAATAAGAGATAGAGTGTCCATATTCGAAACGTAGACTCTTCTAAGCCGTCAAGTGTTTAGAAAAACTTCTGTATTATGTAATTTAGGATCTCTATATAAAAAGAAGTGTAAATTTTGATTGTCACTATATATCTCGATACGGCTTCACCGATTGCCATAACATTGTAGGAAGTTGCAGGGAGGCGTGATAACGGTTAGTTAATTTTGAAATTCACAATGGGTCCAGCCATTCTCGAGTTATGATTTTTTATAACATAAAATATATATATGCACTTTACAGGGTCTATCGTGTCTTCCTCTGCTTTTTACATACATTTTCAATTTTTTCTTTATGATATAGATTCTATATGATATAGCTGACCCAACAAACGTTGCACCGCCGCAAGTGGCCGCATCACTTACCATTTGCCTCTTTCAATACCCAAATGATCAGCCGATGTATTTGCAAACCAGCTATAGCTCTTCAGAACTGCAGGATCAGTGCCACGCAATTCAATTTCTAGTTTACTGAACAGCTTATCCTGCTCCGGTGGAGGAGGTGTCGGCGTTGTTGTTGTTGTGTTTATTTGAGTTGATTTTGCTGCAGCGGTGGTTTCGCTGCTAAGCGTACGTAATGCCAAACCATTTGCTGTTAACTTTGTAGCAAGTGCGTTACGTATTGACTACAAATTATTTTTAAATTAAAATAATTTAAAATTCATTGAATATTTTGCGAAAATACTTACATTAAACATTTTTCCGTATGACCAAAGCAGAAGCAAACGGGGTTATGCAAGTAGAAACAACAGCTGAATAATCATTCACAATAGTAGTCATAACAGCAACAGCTGTTCAAAGTATATGCATACAAAAAGCTCGTTGCGCTCAAAACGCTTTTACTGGCGCACGTGCGAATAAATTAAACTAAACTTTTTTTTATTCCAATTTTATTTTTGTTTATTAAATAAAATTTATTTAAACAAACTAAACAGAATGAGCTTTAGCAAAGGTAATAAATCAAAATTTTAGAAGTTGCCTTAATTAATTTAGTTTATTTTAGATTTAACAAATACAGTTGAGTACGATGAAGACATGCCACCATTACTTCAGGAGGAGCAGCCTGGGCATTTAGATTCCAAAACAAACGTTGCAGACAATAGTGATGATGATGATAATTACGATGATATTAATGACGATGAAGATGATGATGAAGTTGATGACGGAGAGGAGCATACAACATGTTTATTCTGCACACATGTTTCCAATGGTGTTGAGCCGGCTATAGCCCATTTGCGTTCAGAACATCAACTGGATTTGGTGCAGTTAAAAGAGAAACACTGCATGGATCAATATAGTTTTATAAAGCTCATCAATTGTATACGCACTGAGCCTACGAGAACTGCAGCACAGGTGGCTGCGGCGGAGCAGCCGTTATTCTGGGCAGACGATAAATACCTAAAACCAGTGCAATATGAATCATGGCTTAGCTATGACTATGATCAGCTTAAAACAAAAAAATGAAACTACGAATACATTAGCATTACAGGAACAGATTAGACATCAACTGGTTTTATTACAACAAGCGGAAGAGGATAAAAAGAAAATGCGTGAGGCATTCGATAGATTACTGGCTAAGGAAACGCTAAGTAATGACAAAGAAACTAAAACAAAGAAAAGTGAATTGGCAAATGGCGTAGTACTGCAGAAGGATACAGAGTACTTTAGTAGCTATGCACATTGGGGCATACATCATGAAATGTTATCGGATGTGGTACGCACTACAAGCTATCGCGATGCGCTTTTACTGAACAAGGAATATGTTAAAGGCAAAACGGTTTTGGATGTAGGCTGCGGCACTTCGGTATTATCCATCTTTGCAGCACGTGCCGGCGCCAGTAAAGTGGTTGGCATTGATAATTCAGAGATTGTATACAATGCAATGAGTATTTTAAAGTAAGTAGCAGTTCAACTGATGAAAACTATTTAAGATTAAAATTTTAATAATATTTATAGACACAATAAAATCGACAATATTACACTGCTTAAAGGACGTCTGGAGGAGACGGAATTGCCTGTAGAGAAATACGATATAATTATTTCCGAATGGATGGGTTATTTTTTGCTCTTTGAAGGCATGCTGGATAGCATAATCTATGCGCGTCAAAGACATCTTAAGGAAGGTGGCATTATATTGCCAAATCGTTGTACCATGTCACTGTTAGGCTATGGTAACGATGCACTTTATGCGCGTCATTTAGATTTCTGGAATGATGTTTATGGCGTAGATATGTCCGTTATGCGAGACGAGGTATTGCATGAACCTTTAGTTGAAATTGTCGATGCTGCGCATATACTTACCGAGTCAGAAATCATTGCCGATTTGGATATGGCTACAGCGGATTTGAACTATACAAATTTTACACATCACTTTAATATGAAATGTACCAAAGCTGGTAACTTAAGTGCATTTGTTGGCTTTTTCGATACATTCTTCGATCTGCCACATAAAGTGCACTTTGGTACAGCACCAACAGATACGCCAACGCATTGGAAACAGGTGGTCTTCTTTTTAGATGCACCACGTGTGCTGCAACCAGGCGATGTAGTTAGTGGTAAGATAAGCTGCAAACGCTTGAAGGGTAATCAGCGTTCGCTGCATATAAACATTGAATTGGAAGAAGGCAAGCGGTTTACTTACTATCTTGATTAAAATAAATAAAAATTTGATTTTTATCAAAAATGTTTTATTTTTATAATTGAATTTTTCGGGTTTTTTCTGTTTCGCGGAAAAATAGACAACATATAGTAATATGATGGGAATTGCAAATTTGAGAGAACGTCTTATACATGTAAAATTACATAAATTAATCAATAATTTTTAAAAAATTGGCTAACTCTGCATGGTTGTATAGAGCTCACCATTGGTTTGTGTAGTAAAGATATTTTTTTTTTACGTTTTGGAATAGCTTTTTAAGCGGTATTTGATTCCAATTCAGAGGCGGGTAACTCTGGTTCTTCATCATTGTAAACATTCTCAGCCATTTGCCAAACTTGCATAATGTTATCTTCCGAAACGGAGCATATAATCCATGGTTCATTTGGATTCCATGAAAAGTCTGAGATTTTTGCAGTATGTCCACCGTGAATGAATAGCAATTCTGGTGGTCCATCCTCAGCATCCTCTGATGTTTGTTCCTCACCGATCTTCGACAGGTCCCAGACATGTAGACGACGATCAGTGCCCGATGAAGCAAGTATTGTCTCGTTATGCGGTGACCATTGTACTTGGAAGATTTCATCCTTATGCGATTCAAAGGAATGTAATTTTAACTTAAGATTACGTAAATCCCAGAGCGCTACAGTTTTATCAGCCGAACCGGTTGCCAGTATAAACTCGGAATACGGATTAAAACTCAAACAATTAACTTCGGCGGTATGTGCATCAACGGTGTGCGATGGTTTTGAGGTGTTATTGTTGCGCGTATCCCAGATCATAAGTTTTTGATCGTCTGCAACAGAACCGAATAGTGATTCGTGTAATAGATGCCAGGCGACGTCCTCGACGACGGCAGTGTGTCCGGTAAAGATGTTTTTCGCATCGATAACTCGATGTTCCTTTGGAGTGGCATTGATATCCCACAAGCAAATAGTGTGATCATCAGAAGCGGAGAGTAGATAACCTGTCGCGAAAAAGAAAAACCATGTAAAACACAAATAGTTTTAAAGAAATATAATATTAACTTACCATTCAGATTTGGATTCCATGATAGACCATAACCCTCCTTCTGATGTCCACGCAAACGTAAATCTGGTTGACATTCACCCGATGGTTCTGGTTTGCTTGGATGTTTTGTGTAGTCAAAGACCAGCACATCGCTAGATGGCGTCTTCGTTGCAATAACGCAAGCATTTTGCGGCATATAACGTGCACGATTAACCTCTCCCTCGTGATTTATTTTAATTTCGATTTCAATCTTACCGCAAACAGAGCCAAAACCACCAAATTCACCTTTTTCATTGTCATAATGTGAACCATCGAATTGCGCATCTTCGCTAGGTAGCTGCACGCTAGCAATGAGCAGATGATTCTGTTCATCGGATGTATGTGTACCGAGTATTAGACGATGCACCGAATAATCTTTGCCATCCTGTTTGGTTACATCGGGCAGCCATTGTGCGGTCAGTGAGGGCCACTCGAGTGCGTGCGTCATAACCAAATCATAAAGAAATGGTGTATTCTTTTTCCAGATCTTATACTCTTCGTTAATGACGCGTTCCTCGACAGCATCATCGAACGATTCGGCTACTTATACGAAATAGACGAAAAATACGTTCAACGCATTATAAATTAATGCCACAATATATTTTACTCTCTGTACTTACCATTATCACTGCGATCAACCATAATTATGGCAAAAAATTCACCGATTTATTTGCGCGCCAAAATAAAAAAGCCGTATGCAAACAGCGTCGACGGCGGAAAAAAAAAATTAAACGATAGCGGCTGCGGCGACGTCCGGCGTGCGTTGCAAAAACGAAATCGGTGCAAACAAAAATAACGCGGCACAAATATATACACGCTGTGTATTTTATATGTTGTTGTTGTTAAACTAGAAGTATCTAAATAAATACTTTTTTTTTTTTTTAGATGCAACAATTCGTACTTGTACGTAGCCGCTTTCGTTGCTTACTTTCAGCGGTGAAAATGCAAAATGCGGACTTTTGCGCGTCGCCGACTGTGATGCTCAAGCCAGCAGTTAAATGAATAGCTATCTCTTTCACACTTACCTAACTAGAGTAGCGCGCTCGTGTATTTTATACTTTCACATTACAAATGAGTAAAAGTGAAACGAGTATATTTTTTACATTATTTTTTTTGATAATTTGTGTAAGCGAGACAAACACTGTGTGTATACAATAGGTATAAGCGAGCAAGCATGTGTATACTAAACACAGCTGTGCATGCTTTGCACAGTGTAATGAATTAATAAAAAAGGTAATTGTTTATTTAATTTGCTGCTTCAATAAAATTAAATAAATTTTTTTGCCTTGCACCATTTAAAAAATTAATCCATGAGATATAATAAAAAAAAAAATAATTAAATCAAATACCTACATTTTTTATTCGGAAGTATATATAAAGTTTTTTCACATCGAAATTGTATGAAAACAGCTGTTAAGCAAGCAAACATTAAAACTTTTCTAATATACATTTTCACAGTTTGTCCCACTGTGCAGTTAGAAAGAACAACAAAAAGTTTGTTGCACTTGCATTTTTCTGTAGAATTTTATTTAGTTTATTAATTTAAATAATACTTTCAAGTGCTTTTGAAATAGTTTTAATTAAAAACGAGTATAATTGCAGTTAAACTGCTACAACAACAATAAACGTCATGGCAGATGCATATTGTTTATCAAATTTTATTGATTTTTCACTTTCCATACATCAACCGCTGAAACACAGCAATCGCATCAAGGTGAGTTACAGTCTCGTTGTGAAATTCTAAACAATATTAATTACATGCCTAATATATATTTTTAATTTGTAACGCAGTATACATGTTTCGATATCTCGGAAAACTATATAATCTTTGGCGCCACTTCCGGCTCATTGTATTTGTTCAATCGACATGGTAAATTTTTGCATCTTATACCAAGCAAACATGGCGCAGTTAGTCATCTTGCAATATCGGCAAATGAGAAATATGTTGCCTTTGCAACACAACGTTCACTGATCTGTGTCTATGCAGTTAATTTATCGGCACAGGCTAAACCGCAGGTTATTGTTACGCACCTGAGCAGTGATCAATCGGTACAGGTGACCTGTGTCACTTGGACACAGGATGAGAAGCAATTCTATTATGGTGATACACGTGGTCAGGTTAATCTTGTGCTGCTTTCATCGTTTATTGGTCATAGTCTGCTAAATATGACTGTGCATCCGCTGCTCTTTCTCGAGTCACCAATAGTACAGATAGATGATTTTGAATCCTTGCTACTTGCTTCAAATTATACTAAATGTATACTCTGCAATACGGAGTATGAAGATTATAAACAGGTAAGTGAAGTAAAGTCAACTAAACGCAGGTGGGAAGGTTAACGTCTGGTGTCTTGGTAGTCTCGGGTTCAAATCCCGTTTGCTTGTACAGTGAACAATAAGCTGATAAGCGCGAACCTGATACAAAAGAAATACAAATACATACAAATTTAACCCATTTTTTTTGAGTTTTTGTATGAAAAACATATACAAAAAAGATATCTTGCAGTCATTTACTAATAAAACAATTTCACACAGATCGGAAACCGTCCACGTGATGGCGCTTATGGCGCATGCTTCTTCATCTCACCGCAGGAGTCAGTGCAACCATCGCGCATCTATTGTGCACGTCCAGGTTCACGCATCTGGGAAGTTGATTTCGAAGGTGAAGTACTGCAGACGCATCAATTTAAAGCAGCACTGGCCATAGCACCAGCTAAAATACATAAATCCTGCGACAGCGAAGCGGATACCATTGCAAAATATGAAGAAAACGATGAAATGCTTGATTATCAGCCGCAGAATCTACAATTTGCTAAAATACAGAAGCTAACGCAGGATTTTCTGCTTGCCTACACTGAATTCGGCCTTTATATTTTCGATGTGCGTAATTCAAGCGTTGTTTTGTGGTGTAATCAGTTTGAGCGTATTGTAGACTGTCGTGTTGCAGGACAACAGATTTTTATATTTACACAAACTGGTTCATTGTGCAGCGTACAACTTTATTCACTACAGGCACATGCTGCAACGTTAGTGCAACAGGATAAGTTACTCGAATGTGCTTGTTTAATGCGTAAACATGTTAAATATTTTTCGGATAAAGCACGTGAGGACTACGAACTAAAAGTACTTAATCAAATTAAAAATTTTCTCATCGAACGACAGGAATATGAGTTACTTAATGATCTCTCGGTGATATTTGATGCCATAGCACAGTGTGCTGGTAATGCAGGTGATAACAATAGCTCCGGTGGCAGTTCTGCAACTACAGAACGTAGCGCTAGTATTGGCGCAACTGGCTATAGTTATAACGTATTGGAGAAGGAACAAACAATGGCAACAGTAGCCGCAGCCACAGCAGCAGCAACAGCACCAACGCCAAAAGGTGTCTATGTGCTGGAGAATGCTTTCTGTGATAATCTAAAGCCACAGAAAAGTGAACGTCACTTTAAAGATGCGCTACTCACGGTAACGGGAAAATTTGGCAAGAATATAATTAAATATAAATTTAATATTTTTGCCGAGGAACAACAGAAGCTAGTACAGGATCTAATACCTGCAAATGAACGTTCGTTACCATTTAAGGATATAAAAGCAATGTATGAACATGATGAAGAGATTGTCTGTCGCACGAATAGTGGTGGCACGGGTAGTAGCAGCAGCAGCGGCAATGCTGCTCTGCGCAATGGCAGCGCTGCAGCACAACTGCGTAAAGTTTCATTACCAGCACCAATTAGTGCTGAAGAGAAAACTATTTATAATCTTTATTTAATTTGCAAAAGCGCTAAATTTAGTAATACAAATGCCGTGGAACGTTATCGTGCTGTCTTCGATGAGTATTCCGCCAGCGAGTTAATACAATTGCTCGCCAAATTAGAGGCTGTAATGGTTGAACATGGTGATAGCATTGAACAAGCTAAGCGTAATTGTTACGAGATGTACTTTAATTATTTAAATCCTGAACTCATTTGGGAAATGGATGATTCAACGCGTGATTATATTGCAAACGGTTTTATATTACTCAATGCAGCAACGGATATAGTACGTTGTGACAATTGCGCTTTTCCAATACGTTTCGATAATTCGTGTCTATTTCATGAATTAGGCACTGTATTGTTACGTTATTATTGGTCACGCAACGAGCAGATCAAGTGTTTCGATGTACTCACCGAAGTACCGGCATTGCTCGATGTGTTGGCTAAATTCTATTTGGCCGAGCATAATCTGGATAAAGTGTTGCCCATCGTTTTAAACTATGGACAACCGGAGCTATTGCTCGATGTGGGTCGTCAGTTTAATCTTGCCGCTTGGGCACGCTGTTTTGAGCAATTTGTAGAACTGCAACGTGGTCGTCTGGCATGCGTTAACTGTGAATGTGTTATGGCCGTTGAGAATGTTAATCGACATTTCTTCTATACGTGGAACTGTTTTCTAAATATAGCTTTGGATTATGTACAGGCACAGGATATACTTGGCTTGATCTTTAAATGGTCATCGTATATACCGAACGATGCTATTGATCGTGAATTTTATACGCGTTGTTTGCTTAAGGATTGTGCCTGAAGTGCATAAAATTATATACAATACATTTAAAATATATATATACAATATATCTTTGAACAAGTAGTTAGAATACGAAATATAATGCATGTTATTTTATACACAAAGAGAGAATATATATTTAAATTGTATTTATTGTTGGTCATGATGTACTATTTGATTAAATAGGTAGTTAAATAATATACATACAAATATGAAAATTATAATGATCAATATCGTGTATTGTATTTCGTGTGTTCGAAAAAAAACATTCCCAAATAATCTCAAGCCAATATGTAAAGCATTTAATTGTAAACTATTCTGTATTATCTAATTATTTACTATGTATTTATAATATTTTGTTATTAAGCGTATTTTTTTATTTGTAATTTATTTTAATTTGCTGCATTCGAACAAAGATACTTATTAAAAACGAAAAGCTTTCTTCTAGTTATACCAAAATGTAAATTGTATACAGACAAAAATAAATATGTATATGTATCTATTTAATATTTTTTTATTGTCAACATCAGTTTTTTTTCCCATTGGTTGAAATTTAACAATTGTACCATAAGTAAGTGCATTGTTTTTACCAAAAGTACCAGCAAACTTAGGGATTTTTGAGTTCGTTGAATTCAAGTCTGATGTCAGATAATTCACAAAAATAAAGTATCGCATCCAAAATGGCCTATGTTTGTTTAAGCAATAATGTGTTTTTTACATAGAGACTTAGCCGGGTATTAGTTATCAGATTCAGAAGGTGCCTAGTCGTAAAACTAGAAATACATTTTTGATATATTTTTCATTTTCAAACATTTTTATATATATATATAGTGTTTAGCCCAGCGGCTTTGCATGCGTTTTTTTTTGCTTCTATTTGGTGGCTAAATATAAATTGTTCAAAAAATTTGGGTTCAAATTTTGGAAGTCCACTAAACACGACTAACCATCATTTAAATGCGTCCAGTTTCAAGTCTCTATTGTCTATTCAATCCAAAGATATGACTTTTTTTCATTCAAAAATGTATATTGGGTGCACATATAGGTCCCAGGTTCAAATTTTGGAAATCCCTTGAACACCTTGAACACCAAAAATGTTTTTTAACCATCTTTTATATGAGCCCTGTTTCAAGTCTCTACGTCTATTCATTCCAATGATATGGCTTTTCCGATTTAAAGGCCCAAATTAAGCCCCCGGGTCCAAAATCCCGTCTTGTTGCTCACCTGAATTCTAAAAAAAACACAAAAATATATAAATTTTTTAACGTCTTTTTGTTCCAAAAATTTGGCTTTTCTAGTTTCAAGGCACCCATTAGGCCCCGGGTCAAAATTTTCCAAAATACAAACCTTCCTCTTCAAACACTTTATCTATGTAAAAAACCGCATCAAAATCCGTTGCGTAGTTTTAAAGATTTAAGCATACATAGGGATAACAGGACAGAAAAGCTACTTTGTTTTATACTATGTAGTGATTTATGGAACCAACATGGGTCCCAATTTAGACTGCCATTTTGAACTTTTTTGATATCTTTAGGAATTCTGAAACAACCTTTCGAAATTAATAATAATAAATAAATATACATTACTACCGGACCCGGACTAATTGAAAGCCCAAATCTACGCTCAGTATTTGTTGGGGAAATTAGGTTGATTTGTAAAAAAAATGTTCAATTCAATGGATAAACTTAACTTTACTAAAGATCAATTTTGATTTTATACAATTTTCTCCCAAGTTTCGCCTTTCTCCCAAAAATGCTCATTTCAAAAGATTACTTAATCCTTTATATTTCCCAAACGATGTTGAATTTTATTAATTCTTTATGCCAGTTTTGGTGTTTTTAAAGGTCTACAAATATCGGTCGCAACATGGACAATCAACAACTCCTAACATTTGACCGTGCTAATCTGTTTAAAATCTTCCTGAAAGGGTTCAAATTGGAAGCCCATTTCCAATCAGCTCTTTTCACCAGATATTACCTATTTCGATTACATTGGCCTTCAAAATTGACTTTTTTATATGAGAGTGGTATCGATGTATTTTTGTAAGCTGAATACGATTTTGAGAAAAATTGGGTTAAAGACACCAAAAATCGTGTTTTTTGGTGTTTATGTTTTTAGTGTCTTTACGTCAACTTGTCTCATAATTATGACGTGATGGGTACTTTTTCATTCCAGAAACATGCTCAGCATAAAAATAATTCAGAAACTAGATATTCCCTGATATGGCTAAATTTTTACAGCAAATTCAATATTTTTGGACCCTGAGAACTTTACATTCAGATTAAAATATTGATCTAATTTATTTTAAAAATTGAAAAAAATAAATAAATAAATATAAATAGTGAGTCCCCCCGAAGTTAAATTCTAGACCCGTTACTGGCTCTCACTATAATTTCAAAACGTGAGCAATCAATGGATTTTCAACTATACCCTTTACCTGGTAAATTTTTCCAACAAAACATTTTCTTGAAATTTAAGCATCAAAACAATAAAGAAAATATTCATCGAGACCAAGGATATTTCAATCGGCATGTGTATGTGTTAGTGTTGTTACTTTAACTAATAAAATGTTGTTAAACTGATATACTATAGGAACTTACATGCACTGCACATGTGTATGTGTGTGTGTCTATAAGTGCTGCTGACATCTTTGTCATTTTTAGCCCACAAGCAACAAAAATAACAACAGCAACAACAACATTACTGTTATTGATACCTCAACTTCCGTTTACATAAAACTTTTACACACACACACTTTTTCCCCGCCTTACCATAACAAATTTCTTATGCTATATGTATGTATGTGTATGTAATAGCAACGCCTTGAGCTTGTCATTTTCTCTCTGACTTGTTCTACAACTACAATATACATACTTATATATAGTATACCATATAAATTTGATTTCCAGTTTTATAGTATAAAATACCAACAAAAGGGAGAGAGAGAGAGAGAGATGGTAAACATGCAGCTTGGCTTGAGGCTTGTCGAAGAGTCTCGACATACATAAATGACAATAAAGCAACTTCCAGCTGTTTATTAACATGTTTCTTTGTCAAGATAGTACCTACTTTTAGACACAAACATTCAAATACAAATAAATTACAACATATTTCCACATACTCAAACTTATTTACATTTATAAGTAAACTAGAAAAGTGATATAATATGCGTGGGTTGTACAAAGAGATTTTTGATTTTTTTGTACAAATTTTCCTGTTCAAAGACAAAACACTAAAGACCAGAGAATTGTGAAATTAGTGGACTTCTCCGAATGAGCGTGCAATGAAGGTTATCCAGATGGGTCTGCGTCCAATCGAATACATGGCATGTACTCTGTGTTATTCACATTGATTATCCTGAAAATTGTTTAGCGATCACAGGCGAATATTATTCAGATACGTCTTGATTTGAAGGAAAAAGAATGCATTTCACCAAGAAAAAGGCGTCTTCCACCAAGACAATATACATATGTATGGTTGCACATTAGGGTGGTCCAAAAAAATTTTATGTTCTCACACCCTGGATTGTTCTATATCGAAAATAAGACCCGTAATGTTTTTTAATCGGATAATATTTAATGGTGTCAGCCCCTGAAGTTCCCAAGAATTTTTCATTGGATAAAAACTTTTTCGTAGATTTTATGTAAAAACCTGTAAAACTATTCTTTTTACCAGATAAGAATGTTTCTCTCCATAAATCATAGAGAACATCCATCATTTATTATTTCATTTTTAAAAATAAACTATTTGTTTAAAATTTAAATAAATAAAGACTGGATGTTATTCTATGACCGTTTATGAAAAGGAAAAATCGTTATCCGGTTGAAAAATATTAATTTTTCCAAGCTGAAGTTTCCCATTTACAATTCATGGGATACTTGAGGGGCTTGGCGGCACTAGAAAATATTATCTGATTAAAAAAAAATATATATATACGGGTCATCTTATTATTGATATACTATAGAACAATGCTAGGGAGTGGGAGCATAAACATTTTGTAAAAATTTTTTTCCATACATTTTTGGACCACCGTAGTCCACATGTGTGCCAGAACAATAGACCAGACATAGTGCATTCGAAGTATTTTGGCACGCTGTTGCAGAAAATTTCGTGCTCAGAAGCATTGTATCTTAAACTAGAAATATAGTGTTTGTTTATGTTTTGGGTCTAGGATATTTCAAAAAACCCTGGGTGATTCAAAATTTCAGATTATAGATTCCAAATGACGACAAATCCATCGAATTCGGTTAAATAGTTTTCCTTTGGGCTGAACTAGACCAAGGTCCCTTTTCTCATATGACTTTGGAGTCGCTAAAATCAAATCTGTCATTCATTTTATTCCATAGTTTAAGGTTTAAGAAGAATTTAGCTATGTCCGTCTGTCGACATTCCGATTTTATTTTTATTTTTTTGAGGTTTCTGAAGTCAAATTCAACGCTGATTTCATTCAATCTCGTCAGAATTTGGGCCAGTTAAGCTAAGTATGACTGTCTGTCTGTCTGCACAATTCATTTGCTCAGTTTTAAAGCTTCTTTCGCCATTTCGGATCCGCCATTTTGAATATCAAAAAGTTATACTTATCCCTTGAAATATACGAAATTAATTTAAACTTGAGCTCTATTTAAACATACTGTGTCAATCTATGTTTTGATGAAACAAGGGTGTCCAGTTGACAAAGTATGCCTATACTTCTGATCAGCATCGAAGAACATATCGGCTTTCGAAGACTTACACTGCCATATTAAAATTGATTTCGAATACTAAAGTAGATGGATCGGCTTGCCAAACTTTGAAATTCTACTGTTTCATTTATCGATTAGTCAAGGAGTAATCGATTATTTTGTATAATCAATTGATCGATAATTTCAAGAATCAATAATTGATTAATCAACAATCAATAGCCAAATAGTTAATAGTGGACAATAGTCTCGACATTGATTTGCAAGCATAATATAAAACCTTTTTTAAAATGAGAAGCAAAAAAAGGGTTTTCACTTGTTAGCTTTTTTAATTGAAACCAAGATCAGCAAATGTAATCATATCAAGGGCTTTTAAAAAAAATACTTTGTGATAATCATGATTAATCGGCAACAATCAATTCTTTTTTTTACAATCATCAACAATCGATTATTTTCAACAATCACACAGCCCTAGTGGAGAGTATCTAATAAGTAATTAAAATAATAAGTAATTAAAACTAATCCAATTATGCTCAATTCTCTTTGCACTACCCTCGTACAAGTAAGTATTGCGATTAGTAGAAAATTCCCTTAGGCTAAAGCGTGCATTAAGAAAGATTGTTTTACTATTGTTGTTCTACACTTATCAAAAAAAAAAAAAAAAAAACTCCTTTCCGAAAAAACTGCTTTACAAGTGCCAAAAATGTTCACTCACTCATTCATTCATTTGAAGCTTGTTCCTGCTTATTCTTCTGCCTCTTCATCTTCTTGTTGATATGCTATCATTTCTCAGTGTGTATTTGGTTCTTCTTGTTGTGTTTGTTGTCATGCCACTCAACAAAAGGATTCAAATTTCATTAAATCTCATACAAAAGTATCAAAATGCTATTGTTGTGTCTTGTGAACATATACACACACACACACATACACACATATATTTACAATAGATATCAACATACAATTTATATAGAAACTATCTTTTCTTTTACCATACCGCCGCACATTCTGCATTCAACTGTTTAACATGAAGCTTTCGTCCTTTATCCTTTAACATTGTTGCTTCAACTTGTGCTGTTTTTTTTTTTTTTTTTTGTTTTTCCTGCTCTTTATAGCCTTGAGCCGTTGTTCAAGTGTACGTTACACTTTATTTTCTATCTGTCTGCTTGTAAGTTAAAGAAAAGTAACATCACCTCAATGCTTGTTTTCTTGAAAGAACAAATTTCTTTTGGGGAACTTTGTTGTTTAAATATTCTTCGAGTATATAGTATGATATATGTATGTATTAAATTGTTTTCGTTTATACGATTTATATTGTAAGCGTTGTTCAATGAGCTAATGAAGCCTAAATGTATGCTAAGCGAATTTGCTTTTCTGTAATAGATTTGAATAAGAAAATATAATTAACTTTGGTTAAATCAAAACAATATAATCAAGGGTGTCACACAAAATCTCTTTGGGTTATTTTCAAATCTCTTCTATCCTTTTCATTGAAATAATGGTGGAATATAATGAAGCTTAAAAAAGTATTACAGTCATGCTTTCGTAATCGAAATCTCAAAAATGTTAGGTTTTTTTAAATCGTAAATTTTGGTGTTTCGGTAATCGCAAATCGCAAATCGGATGCGTTTTTATAAGTGAAATAAAATGTCAAAAACCAGAAACACCGTCTAACATTTTAAAATGTTTTTATTGCATTCTGTGATGTTTGTAGATTTCATTCTGATTTAAAATTTTAAATAAATATTTTCTACTCATGCCCAAGTTTAAAGAGCTGAAATTTTAGTCAAAGTAAAAACAATTTGCGATTTGGTAAGACCGATAACATTTTAATTTGTAGTCGATACCATTTTTTCGTTTGGAAATGAAACTTAACTTTTGCGTTTGTCAGAACACGAATTTTGAGATTACGGTAGCAAAGCGAGATACTTAGTACCCAAAGGTTCTAAGTGCAAAATAACTAAAATGAAATAAATGTATTTTTAAATAATTATTAGTATCTTGTTTGTGTAATTTACTTTTCATATCACTTATTAGAACGCTGCCGATTTAAAATCGTAAATATTTTGCGATTTGCGATTGCCGAAGCACAAAAATATGTGTTTCGAAAAGAAAATCCCAAAATTTTTCCGATTGCGATTACTGGAAAATTGATTGTAATCTGTAAAAAATTATTTTTTATCTTTAAAATTTCATATAAATTTGCATGTCCGTCCGTCTGTCTATCTGTCTGTTGCGAGGTGATTTATTCGCTCAGTTTTAAAGATATTGAGCTGAAACTCGAAGCTTAAGCTTTCTCAGTCCTTGGTAGTTTGTGTGTTGAATTTAGAATGCCACGCCCACTCTGAGGTATATCCCCCATACGCTCCTTTTTGAATTTTTGTGTGAAAATAGGTAGTATTTATGAATGTACTACTTTGAACAAAAAGTAAGGAGAATTTTCAATTTAAACTTCGCGGGCTTAACATTTCGGGCTAGTTCTTTTTTTTCTTGAGTTGGCAGGACTGTTAATAACATCTGGGCCAAATTTCATGTCAATGTCATTATCAGTAATATATTTACGCTTGTGTTTACCAAACGACCAAGAGTGCATTTTTCGATTTTTACAATGTCTGATTTAATTGAGCAGAGAAGTGTTATGAAATTTTGTTTTCTGAATGGAATAAATGGTATAAAAAAGTTGAAGAAAGCTTACGGGGACCGAGCTCTACCAAAATCAACAACATATGATTGGTATAAATGGTTCAAAGAAGGTTGAGAACGTGTTGAAGACGAAGAGCGCCCTGGTCGACCATCGACCTCAACGGACGATGCTCACATCCAAAAAGTAAAAGAATTAGTGCTTGCACACCGTCGATTAACTATGAAGAGACATTGCTGATGAAATTGGCGTATCGAAAGGATCAATTAATACCATTTTGAAAGATGTTTTTGGCCTCAAACGTCTCAAGTCTCGATTGGTACCCAAAAATGCCGAATTTTCTTGAAAAACAGCAGTCGATTCTTCGTGACTTTTTCTCCAAAAATGCAACCAATATCGTTCCGCAATTACCGTATTCGTCTGATTTGGCTCCGTGTGACTTCTGGCTATTCCCAAAACTCAAGAGACCACTCCGGGGAACGCGTTTCGAGTCGATTGAGGAGATAAAAGCTGAATCGAAGAAGGCGCTGATGGCTATACTGGAAAAACGATTATTTTGCATGTTTCGAGTATTGGAAAAAAACGTTGGCATAAATGTATTTTATCGGGAGGGGATTACTTTGAAGGGGATGAAATTGATTTACAAGTATAAATAAAGTTTCTTCATTTTACAAACAAATCCACCTTACCTTTTGTTCACAGTAGTATTCACTTAAAATTTGGGTAAAAACACATCTAATATCATCCTTAGTTCACACCACCGATATGATATGGATCGTCCTATTATGACGTATAGCCCTATACAAGCTTACCTTCATTGTCTGATATTTTCAAGGAAATTATTGTTATATCTGTATTTTATGCTTAAAATTTGATACTTATATTATAACAAAACTGGAGTTGTATCAGACCATTGACCCCCAGCTATCTCATCTCGAAGTTCTATCTAAGCCACTGATGATAGCACATAAACTCTTTAAAGATTGTTTTTTTTTTTTCTATTTTGGAACGAGTTAAAATAAAGTTAATTAGGCGCGTCAATTGCTTGATGCACCAAGTCGGATAGTTTGATATAACGGATAATCGATGACCACCGACACCTCCAATCGGGACATTGATATGAGAATTTCGAGAAAAACTTTCCTTTTTTTTTTTTTTTGAAAGAGAATACAGCACTAAGAAAACTTTTAACCACCGTTAAATATATTCTTTAACAAAAATTATACTATTATGTGTTAATATTTTATATGTATCATATGTATTAATATGATATACAGTATTTTATTTGATACATATGTATCTGTAAAAATACATATATAGTATATTATGTATATTATAGCATCAATAACTATGTCATTCTATGTCCTTAATTTTCATGAACTTCACAGGACACAAAGGCGCACACCTGCCAGACACAAATACAATAACTTTTGGTCTTATTAGAAATACATAAATTATTTGCAACCTTTAACCGGAGTAAGGCTTTGAAGTGGAATCGTTCGCAGGACAATACATTTGTATTTGGAATAACAATATTATTTGTTGTTGTTGTTGTTGTTGTTCTACTATGATATTTGTTGTTGTGCTAGGCAAATTTATTGAACACAATGCATACAAATTGAATTGATATTAGTGTGTAAAATATTTAAGAGGCTAAGCTCCTTGTGCATATATACGCCCTTTTAATAGCTTTCTTAGCAACTTTAGGTTACATACTACCATTTGTATATGTATTTGTATATTAAACACAAATACATGCATCATTTGTTTATCAAAGAAGGACGACACACCGCATTGCTGCGTCTGTATACACCGGAAATGCCTGTTGAGCACATTATTGAGTAACTGGGCGTTCTAAATGACCCGGCTTACCTGACTACACACATCATCGTTCAAATGTTGATAGATGTTTGTCTTGTCTTAGCTTTCATTTTTGATATGGGTTAAATGTTTAGTTCGATACACTTGTATTCGTTTGTATTGAAAATGGCAACGTTGTAAACAATTTTATCAGTTCCGGTTTGGGATTTATATTGAGTATGCGATGCTTTAAAGCGGATTTGTTGGTATTATTGAAAAAAAAAAGAAATTAATTTTTTACGATTACATGCTAAGAGGCATATAATATGCAGATAAGCGAAAATTAAAAGTGATATATGAATGGAAAAAATATTTTCTTATTTTATTTAATTGTAAGGAATAACAATGAAAATTATTAGTTTCGATAGAACCTTTTTGAGACTTTTTGTTTTGTTATTTAAACAGAGAAATTTAAAAATAAAAAAAGAAAATTTAAGAAAGTCTTGCCACCTTTCTGCTCCAAAATTTTACAGGTTATATGGAAGTCATTCCAAGAAGCCAAATATTTAGTGACTAGTTCTGATATACATACGTATTCGAATATTGTTGTCCTGAACGAATCCCATGGAATGTTGAAAATATTTGTAAGCTATTGCTCTTTATAATATAACATAAAATTGTAAGTAGTCTAAGAAACGAAAATTTTTCATTAAGTGCCACTTTTGAAAAGGTATACAAAATGATTCCAGAGGAGTCCATTCATGAAAAATATTGTGTGTTGTAGAGTATTTAATGCTCTTTCAAATGATTCTAATTTAAAAACCCACTTTTAACCGCATTGCGTCAAATTTAAATTTTTAGGACTTAACCTCATATTTTTCGATGCAGAATTGTCCAACTGTCTGTCTGTAGTTACACGTGACATATGATCAGTTTTAAAGATATTGAGATGAATTTCAAAACTTTAGCTGCTCTCAGTACTAGGCAGCTAAAGCAATTAAAAGTGCCACGCCCATTTTTTAGGCATAGTCCCCATACTAATTTTAAAATTTTATACCCGCCACACATAGTGTGAAGGGTATTATCAGTTTGTCGGAAAGTTTGTAACGCATTAAAGGAGGCATCGGAGACCCCATAAAGTATATAAATTATTGATCAGCTCGACGAGACGAATCGATCTAGCCATGTCCGTCTGTCTGTCCGCCCGTCTGTCCGTCTGTCTGTCTGTTGCAATGCGTTTTTCTCGGAAAGTTTTAAAGATATTGACGTGAAACTTTAAACTTAAGCTTTTGTGTTCCTAGGCAGTTTGTATGGCAGAACCAAGGTGCCACGCCCACTTTTAGATATAGCCCCCATACAAACTTACCATTTTTTTTTCAACTTTTTTTATGAAAATAGTTATTATTTATGAATGTATTTACTAAAAATCGGGTTAAAACACTTCTAATCCAATATCCATACATCCAATATCACAGAAAAAGGTACCACGCCCATTTTTAAATATAGCCCCCATGCAAACTTACCATTTTTTTCGATTTTTTGTATGAAAATTGTTATTATTTGTAAATGTATTTACTACAAATATGGGTAAAAGCACTTCGAATGACATCCAATTTCAAAAGAAAGGTGCCACGCCCATTTTTTGATATGGCCCCCATCACAAACCATACGCCCATTTTTCAGATTTTGTATGAAAATAGTTCTTATTTATGGATATATTCACTCCAATCTGTGTAAAATCACTTCTACTGTTATCCTATGAATATTCTATCGATATGACAAGGATCGGGCCACTATAACATATAGTATCATACAAACTCACCTTCTATTTTTTATTTTTTCAAGAAAATGAATAAAGTTTCGTGTGGTGGGTATTTGAGCTTCGGTGCGCTTCCGAAGTTAACGTTCTTGCTTGTTTTTATTAAAAATGGTTTACTTATGGAGCGTTTTGCGTCAAATATGTTGGGATCACTATAACATATAACCCTTATAGAAATGTAGCTCTAATTTATGAGTGTTTATATAAAAAAATTTAATTTATGAAGCGATTTATTTCGAATACCTTCAAAATTCTTATTGTAGCAACATAAGATGACAATAGGACACAGACCAAACGCTCATATTCATTCAAGAAGAGTTAGTCTAATCCTCGTGTGACGTGTATTTAAACTTCGGTTCCACCTAAATTAACGTTTTTCCTTGTTTTAAGTTGGTTTTCGTCGTAAAGGCGTGCTACGCCCTTTTTTTGTCAAATTAGTACAAATAAAATTTTGTTATAAAAATTGAATAAAAATAAGTTGATTTTTAAACAAAATGGACGATGCCACGCCCACTTTTATTCTAAGTCTTACCTAATAGATATTTAAGCTGAATGCAAAAACAAAACTTAAATATTTTGCTTCGTTTTTGAGTTATTAATTTTTGCCTCACAAACTGTTAAATTTTCCCACAGTGGCCACGGAGCTACGCTCATTTTTAGGTATAGGCCCCATAACAAACCTAGCGCTCATTTTTGAGTTTTTTAGCTCTGTAACTTCGAATGTTATAGGTTGTCCTATTCGAGCATGATTAGAACTTGTAGAATTAAAACTTAACATTTTTAAAATAGTTTCAATTCAATTATCATTCGGTATTTCGAATACTTTGATGGAAATGGAAAACAGAAAAAATATTTTCACTTTATTTGCAAATTTTGTTTTGTATCTTGAAGCAAAACTCACACTGCTTATTGAATTTTAACTACATTTTATATTGTTCTTGTACCCAACTAAGTACAACAACTGTTTGTTGCCTTCTTTTTAAGTAAGCAAATGCATTTGTTTTCCATTTCAATGCAATACATGAACAAACTATATGGATGCATCGACATTGTCTTGGTAAACCTAATAACATTTGCCAAATAATGACGACGAACGCACATTTATTGGATTTTCTATTTCTGCACATAGACCCCATTGCACAGAGGTACCTACACATTCATGTAGCATCGATTTTGTACTCTTTTGATATTGTTTTTTTTTTTTTTTTTTTTGTATGCGGTTGACCATCAGACAAACTTTGTCATTTGAAAAAACCTACGTGCAGAAAATTTCATTTATTGAATGCATTTCAAAAGAGTTGCAGTAAAGTAGTAAAGTAGTTTGTGTAGTTTGGTCCAAGATTGGTAACGACAAAGAAAATGGTTTCGAATCCAATTTTGATAAATGTGCATTTATGTATAGATGAAAGGTGTTTTTGCAATTTAAGTATCTATGTATGTATGTGTGTGTCTGTCATATCCTGTAGCATTAAATTTTGTGTTACAACAAAATGTAACGAATCGAATCGAAACGAAACGAAACCAACTTGTATCCAATAAGCAGGTAAATATAAATAAATTCGAAACAGTACAAGTTGCTACTATTTTTTGTTTTCTTTTTTTTTTTTTTTTTGTTTATTTTTATTTTGAACTATACACTTGACAACTTTTTGAAACTAGTGCACAGAAAAGCATAGGATTTCAATTGTGGCAGGATACTCGTATATTGAAATACAATACTTTTCGGTTGCCAAGGTAATACTTCATTTAGTTCTTCAATAAGTGTTTGTATAAAAGTTGCAAATACTATTTTGACAATTGTTAAAGTTTGTATTTGATTTGCTTTGCTTATAGATTAAGTAATGAATGGGTGGATTATTAAGTTTTGGAGTGCATGTACAATATAGTGGTCCAGAATAAAACTTTTTAACAATTAAAGTTGCCAAATACATTCTTGGTTATATTTGTTTTCGAAGTTGCCAATTTCGAATAAGTACTCAGATTTTTAAAGAAACTTTTTTAAGTTTCATCTTCACTGTCTTTCAGCTGCGAATTATGGACTTCATTTGGAATTCTTCCATTTGAACAAAGAAGCGTAACTAAATCTGAATGCATAACGATGAATTTTTGCATTCTGGATCTGCCGATGGAAAGAAATATAAGAATCAGAAGATAGAATTTTTTTTACAATAGGCCTCAAGTAACAAATTTTCAGCAAAATTAAAAAAAAAAACATGAAAAAACGTTAACTTCGGTGGAACCAAAGCTGAAATACCCGTTACACAACACTTTTTATAGTTTATATGTTCACCAGGTGCTTAGATTAAATTTCACGATGAATTTGGTCAAATTTGTATGGAGGCTTTATGTTATATTTGCCCGATCCTTACCATATCGAAAGTGTTCACTTAGGTGGACATTGGAATTGATTTTACCAAGTTTAATTGAATTCATTCAGAAATAATAAATGTTTTCATATAAAAACTCGAAAATGGGCGGTAAGTTTGTATGGAGGCTATACATAAAAAATGGGCGTGGCGCCTTAGATATGACATTGGATGACATAAAAAGTGTTCTTACCCAATTTGCATTAAATATATTCATAAATAATACGTATTTTCATAAAAAATATTAAAAGTGTATGGGGGCTATATCTGAAAATGGGCGTGGCAACATTCTTTTGATATTGGATGCCATTAGAAGTATTTTTACCCCATATTGTAGTAAAAGCATTCATAAATAATAACTATTTTCATACAAAAAGTCGAAAAAAAGTGGTAAGTTTGTATGGAGGCTATATCTAAAAATGGGCGTGGCACCTTGGTTCTGGTATACAAATTAACTAGGAGCACAAAAGCTTAAGTTTAAAATTTCAGGTCAATATCTTTAAAACTTTCGGAGTAACAGCCATCGCAACAGACAGACGGACAGACAGACGGACATGGCTAAAATCGATTCGTCTCATCGAGCTGATCAATAATATATATACTTTATGGGGTCTCCGATGTCTCCTTCAATGCGTTGCAAACTTTCGGACAAACTGAATATACCCTTTTACACTCTGTGTAACGGGTATAAAAAAAAAAAATGTTAACTTCGGTTGGACCGAAGTTCATATACCTGTTACACATCATTTGACGTGGATAATTATTACATTTTTGCTTACCTTCGTTTATTAAACTTGGGCGCTGTTTTTCAACCTAAGGAAAGAATAATAAATATTTTCTTGAAAAAAAAAATTAGAAAATGGTTGCTGACTTTGCATTGGGGCTTTATGTTGTAGTGAGCTGATCCTTATAATATCAGTAACCCCATTTGGAGTGAATATATTCTTAAATATTTACTATTTTCACAATAAAAATAGAAAGTGGGCGGAAAATTGGTATAGAGCCTGTACCAATAAATGGGCGTGGCACCTTGGTTTTGATTTGATTTGGATGTCATTAGAAGTGTTTTTACCCAAATTTGAGCGAATAGTCTCCTAAATCATACTTTTTTTAGACAAAAATTCGAAAATGGGCAGTAAGCTTGTATGGGGGCTATAGCAACAAATGGGCGTGGCAGCTTAGATTTGACATTGGATGATATAAGAAGTATTTTTACCCAACTTGAAGTTACTACATTCATAAATAATAGCTATTTTCAAACACAAAATCAGAAAAAAAAAACGGTAAGTTTGTATGGGGGCTATACCTTAAAATGGGCGTAGCATTGTGATTTTAACACTTTAACTGCTTAGGACTGAGAAAAGCTTAAGTTCCGACTTTCAGGTCAATATCTTTAAAACTAAGCAAATGAATCGCTATACATATAGACGGACAGACAGACGGACGGACAGACATGACTAGATCGACTCGTCTTGTCGTGCTGATCAAGAATTTGTGTGGTTTCCAATGCCTCCTTTAATGCGTTACAAACTTTCCGACAAACTGATAATACCCTTCACACTATGTGTGGCGGGTATAAAAATGTTATTTGGGACTTGAAAAGTATGTGTACAGTTTTTTAATATTATTAACTCTCTTAATCATTCTAAAATACATTCAATAATAAATTTATTCCATGTTTCTAATAAAACATACTTTTGGGTTTGCTTTCTTTAGCAGTTTTGAAATAATTTTAATACCGCAGCTATTTTAACTTATTTAAGATAAATTCTGCAACATGCCACGCATATGTACAAGGAATAACATAATTAATCTACAATAAAAAAAAAAACACTACTTAATTTTCCGCTTTTCTTATTATTTCTTTCTTGTTATATACATTTTCTCCTGGCGGTTTGTTTCTGTACATATTAGCGGTTATGCTATGTTGTGCTAGTCTATTCAAAATTTTTAATTAAAAAATTATTCACATGCGGTTTTGACGGTGAGTCTCTCTCTTTTAGAGCTTCGCCATTTATGCATGATTGTAGTATGCAGTCATCTTCATTCATTTATTCATTCTTGATGCTTCCTTTCTTGGTTTTCTTAGTTATTTTTTTTTTTTTTTTTTTTTGTTGTTGTACACTATTCAACATAAATTCTGTGCTGCCACTTCGTGACTTTTGCGTCATAAGCATACATTTGCGTTCGCCGAAAAGTATGCAGCATTTTAAGTTAAGTTTATGAAAATGCTTTGTTTTGCCATCAAGGTGATGTGAGTTTCCATACATGCGGTGGCTTTTGTATGCTGTCTCAACAAAAAGCATACCGGGCTTCTTAATTTTCTCTATGTTATTGTCTATTGCTCTTGCTGCTTCTTGTTTAAAATTAATTGCATCAGGTTTCTTTCTTTAGCGTTTGCAATAAAACATTTGTCCTATGCATAATTTTGTTTGTATTTTTGAGAACTTTAAGAAATTTTAAGAAAATTTTAAATATTTTTTTTATTCGACAAAACTTTATAACAAATTGCAAACGAAATGTAATGTCTTCTATTAAACTTATGCAAATGTATTTAACAGACAAAAGGTACAGAGTTTGTATAATCTTAATAAGCATCAAGAACATATTAATATCAGATAACTCCGGAGAAACTTTAAGAGTTAGAAACACCAATACTAAAACTTAGATTCTCCAAAGCCAAATGGTCACTTATAACAAGTTTTCTTTCTATCTCCATTTTATGGGGTATTCATACAAAGTTACCCAAAGATTATACATATTTTGAATGAAACATTTGTCTAAAAAGTTTGTTGAATTCATTTAGTTTTCATCAAAGTTATAATTTACGAAGAGTTAATGCAAGATCAAAACAAAGTTCGTGTCACATGCACCTGTTTTCAATATTTTTTTTTTTCGTTTATTTATTTATTTTTTTAATTCTTTCTTTCAAATTTCATTTTTCAAATACGATAAATTTATGATTGGTAAAATCTCCATCTCGACCATAATAAGGAGATTTACAAAACCATGCTTTGCATTTACCGTTTTCCATCCCAATAAAAGAACGGTTCACAAGGTTATGTGAAGCGTTATTTCTCTCTCTCTCTCTATGTAAGAGAGAGATTATTTTGGAGACTATAAGAGATAGGGCCACCATATTTGAAACTTCGACTCACCTGAGCCGTCAAGTGTTCACTTGCAAACGGTTTTTTTTTTGACCCATTTTAAGGGGTACCCCCCATACAAATGTACCCCAAAATTTTGGGTTTTTGCATAAAAACGTCATTGTTTTTATTCTAGGAAGTTCAAACTTAATATAAATTATGTCTATGATAGTCCCAATAAAATATGTATCCCAATATGGGTAGGACCAATAAAATTTTAGGTATAGACCCCATACAAATATACCCCCAAAATTGTAAGTTTTTTTGCATAAAAACGTTTTTGATTTTTATTGTAGGAGGTTCAAATTAAGTATAAATTATGTCTATGATAGTCCCAATAAAATATCCCAATAGGGGTAGGGACCAACAAAATTTTAGGCATAGCCCCCATCACACATTTATCCAAATTTTCAAGTTTTTATTTGAAAATCCAATACAATAAGGTTATACAAAAATAGGACTTAACTTAAGGTACATAAAGGTTGGGTACAGGGTATCTTGCAGTCGAGCATACTCGACTTCAGCGTTCTTTCTTGTCTTAATTTTGTCTTACGAACCTTTATAATAAAAAATTAATACAATAATAGTAATACGTAGAGGAAATGTTATCATCGGATTGGCGAAAAGTTTGTAACGCATTAAAGGAGGGATCGGAAACTCTAAATAGTATATATATATATACATATATACAAGCCATGCCTGTCCGTCTGTCTGTTGTAACGCGTTTTTCTCTCGGAGAGTTTTAAATATCCTGACCTGAAATTTCAAACTTACGTTCTTTTTTTTTTTTGGAGTATAATCTTTTCGGAGTATAATCTACGTCACTGATGATCATATATGAACTAAATAAAGTATCGTGTGGCGGTTATTTGAGCTTTGGTTCTACCGAAATTAACTTGTTTCCTTTTATTTTTTTTACTTGAAAATTTCAAGTTGAAATAGAAGGACCGAATTAAGTCATGTTTAACGCAACACAATCTTTCAATTTGATTCACAGTGAAGTACTTTAATCCAGTATATATGTACATTTGTGTAAATATTGCATCTATTGCAGTGAAATTATACAAGGTGTTGCTAAGCGCTCTTTCTTTCTCAATATGTTTCGTACCAACGTCAGCAATATTTAAAGACAAAAAGGAAGGGGAAAACGAAGCAAATAAAATACATATATATCCATCTTTTTCGCACTCGTTAGCTTAAGCGTTGCAAAGGTACCAATGTTTCGCTCGACATCAGCAATTACTAAATAGTAAGAGTATTTTTTTCTTTCAGTTTTGGATACAACTTTCTCATATTTTATTCAGATTCGGTTCAAAATGCTTTTGTAGATTTTTAGCATTTACACAGTTTTTTTTCCTAAATATATCTTACAAACTCACTCTTATGCAATGGCATACGTATTGCATTTCTACTACACAAAATGTAATGCAAGGAATTAAACTTTCAATTTTATTGCATTTATTTAAGGATTTTCAAAGCCTTGCGGCTTTTGGTTAGTAGAGACAATTGCATAAATGCAATACAAAATGTTGTTGAAATGTTTGAAATGCAACAAACAGTATTATTACTATTTTGATTATTATTGGCATAATTATAAAACCACTCATGTTTGTTTGTGGTTTTAATAATATGTACTCTGTTATTTTTATTGTTGTTGTTGTTGTTGCTATAAGAATGCTTTTGTATTATTGAAACATTTGAATTCGTAATTGATATGTTAATTTTCACAACAACTTGAAATTGTATTCTGTAAATTATTTTGTTTTAAATTAAATCATAATGAAAATGAAAATTGAGAAGTCGAAAGGCTGTGTGTGCCTTTAGGGCTTATGACAAATAAGATTTAACAATAAACAAAGAGAGAGATTGATAGTATAATTAGTATTTTATGTAATTAGTTAAGAATGTTGTTAGCGGTTGCTTTAAGGAGAGTTTTCAGTAAAAAGTACGACTTTCTTTTACTATCGGTATTCACAGTGCCCAGAGCGCTTTTTTTGGATTGACAGTATTTGTTTACTTTTTGAAAATTACAGCAAAAAAAAAATAATACTTTTTGTTTTTGTAATTTTGATACTGTTAAATATATTTCTAATAGTTATATCAAATTAATAAATTCTTTATTTTTTTTTTGAAAGAAAGGACCCAGCGAAAAAGTTATCAACGCAGTATAAATGCGATGATGAGTAATCCAATACCTCTATGACATACCTACGACAGAAACATACAAGTCTTTGACATCATTTTTAAGCAAATTTCACGGTTGTCTTGGATGACTTCATGAATGACATGTCTTGCACGACTTCATATTTGCGATTGCCGGACCACTAAAATTTGCGATTTGAAAAGCAAATCTCAAAATTTTTACGATAACGATTTCGAAGCATAGTGTAAACGGATATATTCAGTTTGAACGATAGTTTGCAACGCATTAAAGGAGGCATCGGAGACTCCATAAAGAATATATATTATTGATCAGCTCGATGAGACGAATCGATTTAGCCATACCCGTCTGTCTGTTCGTCAGTTGCGATGCGTTTTACTCAAAATGATTTTAAGATATTGACCTGAAATTTTTAACTTGAGCTTTTCTTGCTCCTAGACAGCTTGTATGTCAGAATAAAGGTGCCATGCCCATTTTTAGATATAGCCCCCATTCAAAATTTCCTCCCGTTAACGAGTTTTTGTGTGGAAATAGGTATTATTTATGAATATATTTACTCCAAATCGGGTGAAAACACTTTTTATGTCATCCAATGCCTATTCTCATATATAGCCCCCATAAAAATCTGCCGCCCATTTTCGAATTTTTGTATGAAAATAGGAATTTTTTATTGATATATTCACTCCAAATTGGGTAAAAACACTTCTTATGCCATCCAATGTCATATCCAAGGTTCCACGCCCATTTTAAGTCATAGCACCCATACAAAGTTGCCGCCCATTTTCTCGTTTTTTGTTTGAAAACACTTTTAATTTTAAAATGTAACCAATTAAAATTTGGTAAAATCAATTCCAATGTCCACCTAAGTGAGCAGTATCGATGGGGTTAGAATCGGGCTAATTTAACATAAAGCCTCCATACAAATTTGACGGAATTCATTGTGAAATTTAATCTAAGCACCTGGTAAACATATAAACTTATAAAAGTGTAGTGTAACTGGTATTTCAGCTTCGGTTCCACCGAAGTTAATGTTTTTCCTTGTTTTTAATTTCACTAACTCGAGCTCTGCCGATTTGAAATCGAAAATATTTTACGATTTGCAATTGCCGGAACTCTAAAATTTGCGATTTGAAAAGTAATTCGCATAATTTTTATGATAACGATTACGGGAGCATGGCTGATAATAATTTGTTTTTTAAATTTTTTTACCAGAATCTATATTTTAGACCTATGATAATCTAAAGAAAATATGTCAATCTGGCAATACTTTTACTCCAAGTTTTGAACCTTTTATATACTTATTTTTTAATTATCTTGGAAAGACAAAATGTAGCGGTTTAAATAGATCTGAAATTATTATTAATTTTAACTTTTGGGAATTTCGAGACTAGAACAATATTTCGTCCTGCCTGTTATCCAATTTTGAACATCCCTGCATTTCTCTCTACTGGTGTTCTGCGTCCATCTCTAGTATATAACTTAATAAAAAGTACCTGTACAAATTCTTGGTCAGAACTGAAAGGGAATTCTATTAAAACATTCTAATAGAATCCATAAATACTATTTCCCGCTATTTACAAATTGTTTCCTTAATCGAACTTTTAAAAATGCCCGAATCAATTCGATATCACAGCACTCCAACTGTCTTTTTGTTAATCATTAAAGCAAATAATTTTTTTCTTTTTTTAACTCCAAATCTGCCTTTCATTTACGCTAGTAAAGCATGTTGCTAAGTTGATTTTACACAGGTAAAAAGTTTATTTAGCAAATAAAAGTGATGATAATGAGTGAAATAAATATGTAGATTTGTGGTCTTTAAAGCGTAAGTTTCACACATAGTACTCATGTGGCAGTTGAATGGCGGCTGGCCCTTGTGTGAACTTACTGTGCGTATTTATTACAACGACTGTTGCTGCTGCTGTTACTGCCGCTGCTGTTGTTGTTGATGATGATGAGTTGACAAAGCTTAATGATACTTAACTCGCGCAAATATACGCACAGACATACAAACAAACAAATATGTATGTATGTATGTGTGTACACATAGCAAGCAAGTGTAGACAAATACCATATATACACAAGAGTAGTGTGATATAAACACACACACAGGCACATACAACATAGTAAAATAACAACTTCCGCTTTTGCTTTACTGCTGTCGCCATTTTGGTTTTAGCGCATTCAAAATTATTGAAGCGGAAAACGTATTTTAGTGATTTTTAATGTGAAAGCAATTTGAAAAGTTTGTTGGCAAAAAGTTGTGTAATGATATCAATGTAAGTTAGAAAATGAAAATTAGTATGTATACATACACATATACATACATAGTATATGGTATATGGTATGAAGTGTGTGTCTGTCTGTCTGTTTGTATGTATGTTCGTGAAATGCGATTAGGCATTAGTGGCAAATTTTTGAGGTTGTCTCTGCATAAAGCTGCTTACAATAAGCATCAAGAAAATTTCATTTCATTTTTAGCTACGAATTGCTGGGTGTACTACAGAATAAATACCCGGTTTTGTTCATGAGAATATTTTAATAACGGAACAATAGCTGGCACACGTGTGTATAGATATGTAATAATACTTTTTGTTGTAAAGTTTATAAGGGATGCAAGTCGAAATTGAAATTGATTGTTTGTCATACAAAACCAAAATATTGCATTAAAACGCAAAATTCGATATGACTCAAACCTATAATAATCTGAAGAAAATAATGGAATTTAACTAAAATTGGTTCCCATAGTACTTCACTAACATTTGTATGAAATTTGTTTATTATGTAAGGAAGACCAAGATTGTAAACTGCATAAATCTGAATTTTAAATTTCGAAGTTCTTTCTCGATTTCTATTCCGCGAGTCATGATATCCCACACCCAATGCTAATTAGCTATTACTTTAAAACAAATTTAGATATCGTCCACATCGACAAAAAAAAAAAGTAAGGACAATCTTTTGCGGACGTCACCACTACAGAGAAAGCAGTATACAAAAAATTTTTTTTTTTGCGCAGTTAGTACATTTTCATCTTTTTTATACCCGTTACACAAAGTGTAAACGGGTATATTCAGTTTGTCCGAAAGTTTGCAACGCATTGAAGGAGACATCGGAGACCCCATAAAGTATATATATTATTGATCAGCTCGATGAGACGAATCGATTTAGCCATGTCCGTCTGTCTGTCCGTCCGTCCGTCTGTCCGTTTGTCTGTCCGTCTGTCTGTCTGTTGCGATGAGTGTTACTCGAAAAGTTTTAGAGATATTGACCTGAAATTCGAAACTTAAGCTTTTAGTGCTCCTAGTTAGTTTGTATGCCAGAACCAAGGTGCCACGCCCATTTTTAGATATAGCCCCCATACAAACTTACCACTTTTTTCGACTTTTTGTATGAAAATAGTTATTATTTATAAATGCTTTTATTACAATATAGGGTAAAAAAACTTCTAATGGCATCCAATATCAAAAAAATGTTGCCACGCCCATTTTCAGATATAGAACCCATACAAACTTAACGCTTTTTTCGATTTTTTGTATGAAAATACGTATTATTTATGAATATATTTAATCCAAATAGGATAAGAAAACTTTTTATGTCATCCAATGTTAAATCTAAGGCGACACGCCCATTTTTATGTATAGCCTCCATACAAACTTACCGCCCATTTTCGAGTTTTTATATCAAAACATTTACTATTTCTGAATGAATTCAATTAAATTTGGTAAAATCAATTCCAATGTCCATATAAGTGAACACTTTCGATATGGTAAGGATCGGGCAAATATAACATAAAGCCTCCATACAAATTTGACCAAATTCATCGTGAAATTTAATCTAAGCACCTGGTGAACATATAAACTATTAAAAGTGTTGTGTAACGGGTATTTCAGCTTCGGTTCCACCGAAGATAACGTTTTTTCTTGTTTTGTATATTCTTTTTAGCCATTTACTACAATAAAAACAAACAGCAAATACTACTGTTTAAACAAGAGGACTACTTACGTGAGCTCTGGTTGAATGTTACCATTGTGCAATCTAGGGTAATATCGCCTCTATTCTTTTAATTTCGGCTTTGTTAGCAGTGTTGGAAAAATTTACGGAGATTATCATAAATTGCTGAAACTAGACTGATTCCTGATAACACAGCCCTGTATTAGTTTTGCGAATAAGATGGGACCTGGTGTTTCCGAAGCGAATTTTCGTGCTGAACACGAATCTGATTTCAAAAATTTTCCATCACCTCAGGTTTGAAAATCCTAAAAATAGCGTTTTTGGCCATTTTTAAAAAATTGTACAGCAGAACCCAGACGTGCTACGATCTTCGTTATTGTTGGCAATTGAAGGTTGAACTTTACTCTTTGAAATAAGCCCTAAATTGCCCAAATTGTTCGCATGCAACCTTAGACTACTTGGGTGCACTTATCTTTAGGGGGTTTGAAAAAATGAACATAGTAACTAATCTATACCCAAAGTTAACAAATACTAGAAGAAGCATTGTTCTTAGAGGTATTCAATGTCGCTAATTACAAATCTGCAGTCACGTTCAAAATGGCGGATTCAATATGGCGAACGAAAATGTTTAAAATGGATCAGATTTACTTGAAACTGGATATTCGGGGGTTTTTGATGACGCCATTGATTAATTTGGTGATTTTTTCACAGTGATTTAAGAACCACAATGTCGCATTGCGACTGAAAGTAGTGATTTGTTCCTCAGTGAACACCAATCACTGTTCATTAATCAGTGATTGGTGCTTTAATCACTAAAAAGTTAAACAAAAGTGACTAACTAACAAGGAAGCAACCAAGAAAACAATTGTTTGTCGCAAATATTAATTTTTGAGTGATTTCAGTTTTTTTAATAACAGCAGTGATTTAGTTTTCAGTGAATTAAATCAAAGTCCTTTTGTTGTGTTGGTGAAGCGAAGAGTTTAATTAGCGGCGATTTATTCACTCTTTGCAGTCACTGCGATTTTCAGTTGGCAGTCGCTAATTATTCTACGACTCAATTACTAATTTGTTGCTTTACTTTTGTTCTGTCATTATGTATGACTAGCAGATACTCGGCGTGTGCTACTACGTTGTACGCGCGATTTAGTGGAGTTTCAATTTACTTGCATTGTTTACTTTCAAATGAAACCAGTTTGGGGCTCATCGATTGGACGGTTGCAACGAAAATATCGGACATAGAAACATTTTTACTATTAAATATATATAGATTAATTTGTTTAATGCACAAACGTACATATTTATATTTCAAATTAAATCAAGTATGTATGTATTAGCAGATGTCTACACAACACTCATATGTTAACGATGCTAATAGCATCAATAAGTTTAATTTGCATTCAAGTGTACAAATTAGTAAATAAATTAGAATATTTACAACTCACACTTTGAGTACTTTTTTTTAAATTGCATTTTGATATTATAATTGAAGCATACAAACACATTTACATTTAATGTTCGAAAAGTTAAAATTTATTTTAACTACAAAAAAATCAAAAATGTAATTTTAATTAGGCCAAATAGCATCGTAAGCACGTAACGGCTATAACCGCAAGATGTTACACACACTGCATGCAATTAGTGGCCAGGCTGAGTGCATTGATTGTCATCCAGAAAGGCGAAGAAATGGCGAATGAGTTATATAGTAACATGAAAACATCAAAAGACATGCAACGCGCGTGCAAACATGTGTCACTCAGTGACTAACTCAGCGTCATATTCTGACTAACTTTTGCATTGACTTTCGCTCACAGCTCAGCTCAGTCAGCTAAAAGCCAGTCTGCTGTCAGTCAGCAAGTCTTTCTCATCATTGTTGCAAGTCATTTACTCAGTGCGTCCAGTGCACAGCACAGAACAACAGACAGACAGACAGACGCAGTGTTGCATTTGTGTCGCGTACGTGATGCTTACCCAAAACGTAATTATGACGACATGACTGTTTGGCGACCAAGCAGATCACTTTCATCCAGTTGCAGCAAATTACTTTATCGATTTACCAAACGGAATGTTGCATACATTATGGCAGCATGACGAGGAAAATGAGTTGATACATACAATGTATTACCAACATATAATGTGTGTGCGGCATTGCAAATGAATGTATTGCGTTGCTAACGAGTCTTATTAACGACGTACCACGATGTACACGTAGCGCTTTATAAATTAAAAGAAGGTTTTAACTTTCTTAATCTTAACGAAAATTAAAAATGCAAAACTGATTAATTATAATTAAGGTGTAAGAAACCTTAATTATAAGGTTTTCAATCTGGAGCATTGCATACAAAAGTTCTGTACCGCTGATCTTTTAGTTCAACAGAGCCGTTCTTTGATGTTGCATGTTCTCCTGAAAGAGTCTACGGTGTTGTTTCTTCCGTGGTCTTTTTAGACAAAAAGCATAACCATGAAAAGAAGAGGCAATGAGAACCAATGAGAAGTTGGAGAGAATCTGGAAATATCAAGCGGTGTTAAAGGCAAAGAATCGATAACCCCATCAAGTGATGGTTTCTAAAAAGAACTAGGAGTCAGTCATCGAAACAACAACCAATATAGTCTTTACAAATGAGTACGCGTAGTGGAAGTCAAACTGGCGATTTGAACTGAGAAGGAAGTGGTTTGGAATATGAAGCCAAAACGCGCTGAGCTTTGTAGCTTTCTGGGTATATGAACCACATCAGAGAGAGCAGCTGATCAGCAAGCTGAAAATCTGATTGTGAGTCGAGAACAAAGTAAATAGCGTCTAACGACGATACGCTGAAAACCCGATAAATGGAAGACTGAAACCAATAACAGCCGCATCGCATGACAGGCAATATGCTTCGTAGATGTGTAAGACAATTTGGAGCTGGTAACCCCTTCTCGAGATACATTCAATTTAAGTTAGAGAATACAAAAAAATGGAGAGCAATAAAATGAATATTGCTGCATCGTAGGAGCACCAAAACTTAGAAGGAAGTGAAAGGCAAACGTTTAGCAATAGTTCATTGAAATTTTTTGAATCCAAAAGCTCCATGGAGTTAATAGACTATCGGAAGAACGAAAACATTTAAGACAATGGGAAGCAGTCTTAAATATAATTAGAACTGTGGTAAAATAGCCGTATTTTTAATGGCTTCGCAAATTCGCTCGACCGGAGACATTCCGCGAGACCAACTTGGACCGTCAATTTATTCCCTTTGCCAATTGATACAAGTATGTTATACTGAGGATGTTGAATTAATATTACACTAAATTGCTATTAAATTAATCAATAATCAGTAATCAATATTTCTGAACTGTGACCAAAACTGTCTGGTTCTCCTTCAAAAGGTAAGAAAAGCAATATTAAAGATGAAAAAACGGTCAATACCCATCACAAGTATTTTTAGGGGGCTATACCTTAAAATGGGCGTAGCACTTTCATTTTCGAACTTGACCAGCTAAATATCTCCAGTAGTCTCCGAGTAAATCGCGCTGAAATAAACAGACAGACAGACAGACGGACATGGCTAGATCCGCACGTCTCATCGAGCTGATCAAGAATATATATATATATATATATATATATATATATATATACTTTATGGAGTCTACGACGTCTCACACACACTATGTGTGGCGGTTATAAAAGTCTTAAGGGGTTATATACAGTTAGGATTTTCAAAAAATCGATTTTTTTTTTTGCATTTTCTTAATATATATATATAATTGAGTATACACACACAATTTCAAGTCGATCCGACGAATACTTTCGAAGTTAAAGACACATTAGTGAAGGCGCGCCGAGAGATTTCGCAGTGCTTTCAAATGCTTTCAAAACTTTAAACGCGTTTTTCTCGAAACGGTGTTTTCAAAGTCGCTGAGCAAGATTTCTCAGAAACGGCTGAACCGATCGGTCTAAAAGTTTTACACAAGCTTCTTAACTATATTTTTTAGTAATTAATTGAAGGTTTTCCCCATCCGATGAAAATTTCTTATTTTTTTAAATAATTAAAGACCCGAATTTTGGTCAAAAATCGAACCTTTTCCTTTGAGTAGCCGCCATTTTGTCAATAAATTATTTTTTGCTAATTCCTTCGATTAATTACTAGATTTATTATATTAATGAAATCTATTTGGTTTTTGCATTTTAGATGATCCAGTCCAGAGATATCGTGCTCACCGCAAGAGGTCTTTTTTTTTGCGGACCTCTGCAAAATTGGCAATATCAACGTTCCCGATAATTATTTTTGGCAATAAAAAATATGTGAATATAGTTAAGGGCTGTCATAATATACCTGCCAAGTTTTAAATCAATAAACCAAATAGTTCGCTTAGAAAAAATTCTTGAAAAATGCCCTTTTTTCGACCTCCTAACTGTATATAACCCCCTTAATATATAGAACTCTCGATGTTCGTTTTCGATAGGCTCCGAAACCACTCAATCGATTTCAATAAAATTTTTTATATGTAAATTTTTGGGTATAGTTTAAAAGAAGGATTTATATTCTTTTGAAAAAATGGGCAGTGGGCATGGCACCCATAGAATTGATTCAGCAATTTATCGAGTTTTTATAAAAACTAGGAGCGGGAAAGTGGCAACATGGTCGTGGGGAGTGGTCCCATATAAGTGATAAAAAAAAAAAAAAATCATATTTATTTGAAAAAAATGAATCAAGAGAAATGAATTTCATGAAATACATGATTCTAGGGCTGAGAAGAATATGTTCCGTTAGAAAAATGATCAGTGTACGTGACAACTTTTTTGAAAGTATTTGAACTACAGGAACGAGACTCAGTTAGCTTAATGTAGAAAGGGTGTTAGTCGTTTTTTTTTTTTTTGCAAATTTGCAGGGGGCCAAAAAAACTTTACATTTAATATTAGAGAATTTAAAAATGCATAAAAACGCGATTCCGAAAAAAAAGTGAGAGACGCCCCTTACATATTAAGCTAACGATATAATAGGAACGGGACAAGTAGGAACCATTGGATAGATGGGCGGAGGGCATGGTCTTAAATTTTAAGGAGCGAGAAAAGTATTGATTGAAAAATAGGTGATGGAAAAAAGCTATTATGTGAAATATTTAACAATAACTTTTTGCGACACTTAAGTAAGGGTGGGTATTTGAAGTTAGAGGCATAAGTATACATATGTTATACGGACAATTTGTCTCCTCCAGAAAAAAATTTATAATAATATTCGAAATAAACTACTGCTTGGTATGGTGTTTTTTCTATCAAATCACTGAACCCGGAAATTAAGCACCTTCCACTTTCATTTTTCTCAACTAATACTAAATAGACATGTACTCGTACACAACACTTTTCTCATTAACTATTACATTACTCATCATTATGCGAGACATGTCTCATTGCGTTAATCATGCGTAAACGTGTTTTGGCTTTTGTGTGTGTGTGTGTGTGGTGTTGCACATTCATATATATACAAATGTATATATATGTATGTATGTATGTATGTGTACATATTTAGTTTGTTGGCAGCAGCCGGATGTCATTATAATTGAAATCGATACCGCACATGTGGAAACATAAAACGTCTAACGGATGTGCAGCTTGTCAGTCAATTGCATTAAAATGCCGTGTGATGCTTAACACCATCAATTAGAGGTGTATCTTTGTATCTATGCATACTATATATGCAGCAATTTATCTGATGCTATTAATTGTCTGCACTTAATTATTGCATTAATTAATATGCTTTGAAATTTTGGCTTCAAATTTTAATCAACATAAAAATTTAATGCTTCGAGAGTTGTTTGTTTTTTTTTTTAAGAAACAATTTTTAAATTTATTCTTCCTCCATTTGTTCATCAACGTCTTCCACTTCTTCTTCCTCTTCATATGCTTCATCAAGATAAATATTACAATTGTCTGGAATTGCAATTGCATCAATATCTTCTGCATTATCATCATCATCATCATATTCATCATCATCATCGTCATAATTATCATATGCATCAGATTGTTCCACTTCATATTCTTCTTCTTGTTCTTTGCGTAGCATTGCAAATTGTAATTCACGCTGTTTTCGACGTCTTTCTGCTTCCTCCGCTTCATCTGCTAATTCTTCTTCAAGATGACACTGTTTAGTGACTACATCTAGTTCATCATCATCAGCATAATCGTTGTCTTCCTCCTCCTCCTCATATAAATGCTCTTCCTCTGGCTGTACAAAGTCTTTTAAATTGTAAAATTTGTTTGTATCTTCATGATAACTTGAACGTCTAGCATTGCTGGAACTCTTCGAAACAGAATAGATCGAACGACTTGTGCTTGGATTTGTGGTACAAACACGGCTTGAATTTGAATTTGAGCTTTTAGCTTTCATACTTTTCAAAACTTGAACTCGTTTTACAGCATCTCCAGAAGTTTTAGTTTCTGTTCCGCGTTTATTAGAATTTCCATAGCTTAAGTACTCTGTGCTTGGATCAGCTGAACTGGCTGTTCTTGAATTATTCGAAACTGCATAGTCTGAGCGTGCAGCTTTTGTATGAATTAATTTTTGTCCAGAACTTCGTTGATTAGCATTCCGATATATATTTTTGCCTCCTTTGCTTCGATTATTCGAATCATAAGAGCTGCCAGTGCTGGTATTATTAAAATCGGGATTAGAGGAGCGTAAAATATTTTGTTTATTAGCATGTTTCGAAACGGAGTTATTATTATTATTGTAAATCTGATAACTTGATTGTTCAGTGCTTGTTGTTGTTGTTTTTTCCGAAGAGGTCTTTAGAAGATTCTTTCTTGCATTATTGGAATCTTGATAACTGTTGTATTCTGTGCTTGGATTATTTGAATCTATATGACTACTTTTGCGTTCTCCACTTTTGGTATCATCAGAACTTTTACCTTCTTGAGCATTACTGCTAACACCCATGCGCATTTCAGCATCGAGCCATTTTAATACCAAAGATTCTAGTGTATTTTCGACACGATTCGATAATACAGCAAAGTTTTTATCATTCTGAAAAGTTGTTCTTTGATTTTCGGGCTCAGTTTTGAGACTCAGTCCCTTTCGCTGTTTTGACTGTTTTGTTTGTGTACTAGTTTTAGTCGGTTTAAAAATTATAGACGTTTTTTTCGTTAGAAACGATGGTTTCTTTACGCCTCTCTTAGGTTTTATTCTGCTTGAATTTACAACTGCTTGACCCCATATTTTTTGTGATTTGGTTATAGTTTTTGTTTCAATTTGAAATGATTTTTCATTATGCTTTTGTGCTCTACAAGCAGCTGAAACGACAGCAGTACTACCAGCTTTTTGACGTTTTGTCATAGCTGCTAATTTTTTTGTTGTATTTTTTGCTGACCTCGATTCGCGTAGTATTTTCGCTTTATTTTGTACATCTTCCATAAGACGTTGTTGTCTATCCATTAGTTTGCTAACAATTTCCAATAATATTGGTAATTTTGGATATGAAAACTTACCAAGCATACCTTCGAGGCTTTCACGCATTGGTAATTTATTTTCTGTTGTTGTTTCCATCGAAAAGGTTTGTGCTGTGTATTTAAAACCGAACCAATGTAAATACTCCATAAATAATTGATTCATTATCGCAATACGCACATCACGTGGCGCAAAACGTATACCGCTTTCTTCACAAAGCATTTCACCTTTACGTTTTGGTCCACCACCGCCCATCATTTCGATCATTCGATTTTGCAGCTGACAACGTATTTCGCGTAAAATGCCATCAGTCGAAAGTTGTGTTTTGATGGTTGCTGCAAGCGATTCAATATGTTGCTGTGAATTTGTTCCCTCCATTTTGACCAAAAATATATATTTTTGAAAATAATTTATAAAAAAAAAAAGAAAACTGCAAGTTTTAATTAAACGTAAGCGTAATAAATTAATGTTTTTTTTTTTCAATTTAATACGTTTTAAGTCTAAACACAACTGGAAATTGAAGTTCGATTTTGTTTCAAAGTAAAATGTTAAAAACTTGACTTGCCTAGTTCTTTTTTTTCTTGAAAATTTTCTTAAATGCTTCTTATTCCGTAAAGCTGGGTATTTTTTGGTATATTTTATGTCAGCTAAAAGTTTTGCTGATTAAAATGTATGGCAACACTACTCATGCATAGACTGGCTCTACCTGATGGAGTTTTGTTTGCAACTTAATTCTCCATTATTTTTTTTCAATACTTTCATTAAATTCATTTCCATATTTGGCGTGTCCCAGAATTATCGCAAGTCCCAGAATTAACGCAAGTTCCAGAATTATCGCCGTTCGTGCGGTAAAGTGCTGCGGTAATTCTAATAAAAAGCAATTAGACAGTTTAGGATTAGTAAAAATGGAGCGTTACATGATAAAACACTTTTAGGGTTGTCAGCACTTTACTGCAAATCTTACGTGAATTCTGTGACTTGCGTTAATTCTGGGATACCCTACACAAGATTCATGAACACAATTATATAACTATATGTTTTAATATTTACTCAGCAGTACAACACTTCTTTGTTGACCTGATTAGTTGAGTCAGGTTACTAGTAATAGGCCGTTCTACCACACGCTAATTTTACAAATATAAATTTACTACTGGCACATTTTAGACTCAGAGTTCCCGGACACAGAACGTTAAAAAATGTCGCAAAAAAGGCTTCAAATTGATTCGAATATTTGTCAACCCCAGCAGTTTTTGAACCTTCTGAATATGATTTTACTAGAAATATTTTCTTTTGGCTATTTTGGGTAATGGAGGAACTACTTCTCTATTTAACTTGGTGGCGAAGTTAGAAACAATAAATAAGTTGAACTAGAATCCCAAATCGACAATAAGCCACTAGATTTGGAAGGTATTTTTTAAGTAATTTAAAATCTAAAGAATAACAAAGCGGCTGCCTCCCGATATTTAGTTATTTAACAACGTTTTTTGCTGATTTTGCAAAAGTTTATCTATAATATTTAGTGATCCGGCAATTGCAAAAGTAATGTTTCAATTCCAAAACGTTTATTTGCATTGTATATAACAGAAACTGCTATCGATTACAAATTAAAAGGTTATCGGTCTAACCAAATCGCAAATTATTGTTACTTTGAGAAGAAAATAATACAATGATAAACTCTTTAAACATCACATTATTTTGAAATAATAATATATCTTGCATTTTACTGTTTAGAACTCTGCCGAAATGAAATCGAAATGAAATTTTCGCACGAAAAACATAAGGTTGGAGTTAAAAATAACTATCAAATTTTTTTGAATGCGACTCTTAGTAGTTCCGGGTTAATGCTTAACCCGGAACCTGTCGGAATCGACGAATCACGATGCAAAGAATTTTATATTTATTTCCATGAGAAAACTTTTGTGAATTTAATTTTCAAGTTCTATGTTCTAATATACACTTCCGTGCGTTCGGAATTTTCTTTGAGTGGCAAAAATTTTAGTTTTTCTAAAAGTATGCATTACTATTTTAATTCGGGTTTTCCCCAATGCTGTAGTACCCTTCTATAACACCAATTTCACCAATGAAGTGTTTGTTTGCGACAAATAATTTAAGTATTCTTGGCACTTTTTGTTCCTTCAACAAAATTTCAAATTAAATCAAATAAAAATATAAAAACTGAAAAACTATTAAAGCTTCGCTCCAATCGAAGTTAATATTTTCTCTTGATTTTTAACTTTTACTGTCATAAAAGTTTTTCGAGACTGGCTGTCTGTCTGCCTATTTGTCCATTACATACTCGTACATACATGCTAAACATGTTTACACATGTTTCTTGTTGCAATTTTCAAAATGTACGAGAGCAGTTTAAAAAGTATTAAATTTTATATAAGAGTAAAACCAGTTTTGGTAAAATTTAAATTTCACTTTTTCAATTCAGCTTATTACTTTCGAAACTTGCCACATGTAAACACAATTTAAAACTAGGTTATGCAACTACTACCAACCAAAATTTATATTTTAATTATAAATATGCAAATGCATTTAATCATGCAAAATTTAAGCGGCTAATTGCGTGTCGAAAACTTTACCAAATAATGCATGCCACAAAGTGTTGCATGAGTCTCTGAGTGCGTTTTGAGTTTAGAGTAGGTTGCCTCTGTCTGTCTTTTTTGTCTGTCTATTTGTCTATGTTAAATAAATTTGTTTAAACGTCGTTTGTGTCTGTTTATTTACAGCGCCTAATGCAATGTAACAGTTTGCTTAGCAAATTCGCGTTCAGTGTTTTTTTTTATACTTGAAAACTTTTTGTATTGCGCCAATTTTTAATAGTTTAATATGCCTAGTTTGGTGGTTAGAATCACGTTGGAGCTCTTGTTCTATAAAAATTTGCATTGTGGTGAGAGTTATAGCCACAAAATTGTGAATACTTTTCGAACTTGAAGAAGATTTATTAAAAAATATTTCGAGTTTGACTTCAACGACTACAACTTCATTGTAAAGCCAATAGTAATGTTTGGTGATCTATCAAAATTCTAAATATTTTTCCTTGCTCTCGTTATTCCTAAATTTTGCGATTTACGATTCAAGTAAATTTTTACGATTTCAAATTCTTCTTGCTTCAGCAAACGCAAAAGTTATGTTTCATTTCCAAAAAGTTTCCTTGCATGGTGTATGACAAACTTTGTTATCGGTAACAAATTTAAATGTTATCGGTCTAACCTAATCCAGATAGCTAAAGACAGCAGGCTGGCTCAATTGCAACTATGGACACTCGAAGATACTCAACTTTCTAGTGTCCTCGCGACCAGGCACTGACTACTGTACGTCATACCCAACATTTGGTAAGAAGTACAAAATTTCAATCCCAACAAGAGTACAATGGGAAGACCTACACCATTATGAAACCAACGCCATAAATATCTACACAGACGGGTCCAAACTCGAGGGAAGGGTAGGAGGAGGTATCTTTACCCCGAACATGGACATTTGAGAATCCTACAGACATCCCGATCACTGCAGCGTTTTTCAAGCTGAAATGATTGCCATATACGAAGCTATGCATTATCTAGGGCACCACTCAGGTTGTAGACAAAAACTACATATCTTTTCGGATAGTCAGGCTGCCCTAAAAGCACTTGACTCTTACAATAATACATCCAAAACTATCTCCCAGTGCCGCACATCTCTCAACGAGATGGCTAAGCAATGGGATATTTGCCTCACATGGGTTCCGGGTCACCAAGATATATTTGGTAATTTCGAAGCAGATAGATTCCGTTATTCCTCCATGGAGGAGTTCGACTGGAATTCCCATGGCCTTTCCGAAGCTGCGAGTGATAAAGGAAATAATCAGAATGGCAGAGACTAGTTGGACCACAAATCCCAAATGTAATATCTCGAAACTCACGTGTCCAGAGTATTGCACTAAACGAATATCCTAACTCACGCTCCATAATAGACAGACTGGTTGGTGCTCTCATGGGACACTGCCTGGTGGGAAGACATGCCGTCCGACTAGGGGGTAGCATTAAATGACTTCTGTAGGAGCTGTAGAAACGAGGAAGAGGAGGAGACATTAGAACATCATCTCTGTCACTGCCCAGCCCTTGGGAGAATAAGGTTTACTGTACTTGGTAGGCCGTTTCTTGATAGTCTAGCGGAGATTGCATTAGTCAAAATTATATCCAATTTTTTACCATTACAGGTCACGGAAGCATGGCTTTTATCTTCGCAAATGTAGGGATTAGCCAATAAATTGTCCCGCGTATCGAGACTATTTAAAAATTTTATCCCGTTTCTAGTGCGTTCCGATGTTCTTTACTCAGAGGTTTTAATGCTATTCACAGTTTGTTTATTTTATCTGACCATAAATTTAGTAAAATTTTTTGTAGGAAATTCGTCTTGTTTTAAAAATCCATTTAAAAAAAACTCTAATATTGTTTCATGGTTTAAATGGGTCTTAAAGCTTCAGTTGTCTAAAAAGCTTGATCCGACCAATATTTATTTACAAAAAAATGAATTGAATTTTTTTTAAATCGCTTTAATAAACAAAACTTCTCATTTCAATTCAGCCCATTCCATTTATTATTTATATTTATGTACACTTTATTCAGTTTGATTAATTGCAAACATAACTCTTTAACTTCTTCTTCAATTTCTATTTCCCACATTACAGCGCATATTGCTAATTAATTCAATCTTCATTTGTCAAAATAACTTTGCCAAACTTTAAACTTAAAATCAAAACTCAATTCACCGCACTGCCTCACACTCAATCTTACTGTAAATGTAAATACTGCCTCTATTTACAATTTAGGCTTTAGGCGCCTGCAGTTTTACTTAATAAATTTTGCATAATTATTTTCCAAAAACTAATTGATAATTAATTAAATTAAATTTCCACAGGCTGACGTCATAGACGAATGAATTGCAAACGACACAAAAATGCGTGGTTTTGTTACTTGAGTTGTGCTAATTAAATTCCCAAGACAGGCAATTAAATCGGTTTATATATTATGGTACTACTTATTATTTTCTATATATATACATATATTTAGTGAGAGAGAGCTGCAATATATGCTGCGTATATTTGCGCTTTGTTCAATTTTGTGGTTTGTATGCCCAAAAGTATGCAACAAAGCCGGAAGTATGCTCGCATTGAGCGCATAATTAATGCGATTAGCGTTGAAATAGTAAGAAGAAGCAAATAAGAGAATACAATAAGCAACAATTATTTGACACTAACAAAAACTTGGCCGAATTACAATTAAACTTAAACTGACTGCAAAGGAAAGTGCTGCCATTTGTTTTTTCTTTGTTTTTTTTTTTTTTTTTTTTCACTGGAGACTCATTGTCTAATTGGATTGCAAAAAAAAAAATAGAGCTAAAAATGGCAAGCAAAAGGACTTAAGCCAAATTTGGAAATACACTTTTCGCTAATTAGAGAAAACTTTATGCAAAATATCGAAAGTTGGTTGAAAAGTATTTGGCATTGTTAAGAAAATATAACTCAAAAGCAAAAAAGACTTGCCAGACATTTTTTTACAATATTAAAACATGGCAATAAAATACAGTTATATAAAGTAAGACACAGGAAAATGATTATTGTATAAAATGGGTCAACGTAACCACAAAATTGTATACATTCTTACTTACGTTTTACTTTTTCAATCAAATTAAGTGATTTCATTTCTGGGTGCTTCAAAATTCATAACTTTTTGCTTTCGATTTTATTAGGTATCGGTTAATCTTCGGTTATAACAAATAATTTGATTTAAATGTCATTTATAATAATTTTTTTGGGAGAATTTTATACATACATTTTGAATGCAATGAAAATTTATTGCTATAGAAATAAATGATGTTAATAATTAGTTCGACATGTATCGATTATCGAACATACCGATAAAAAAAAATTGGCCAAATATAACCGATTGAAAAAGAAAATATATTTTCGTTTTGCGGTGGTCGGAGCACGAACATTTTAATTAGAAAAGTTAATCACTAAATTTTAGTGATTTCGAAAATGGCAGCCTGGCTGAATAATTATTTTATATCGCCTTGAGTTTAAGATTGCGGTAGGTTTTAATTTTATGATCTAATTAGAAAAAAGTGCACCTTAAACGCATCGAATGGTTTTGGAAGTTTATGGTGAAAATGGTCCAACTGACAAATCATATATGGAATGGTTTTAACGTTTCAAAATGTTTTGACAAGGCTCGTTCTAGACAGACCAAAACAAAATGGGAAGACAGAGAAATGGATGCATTAATCGATGAAGCTCCCTGTCAAACGGAAGAGGATCTTGTTGAATCATTGGATGAGACTTATCATGCAGTTTCTATATGACTGATTATCCAAAAGAAAAACCATATAAAAAAATCGAAAAAATAAAATAAAAGGAAAATAAATGTTTCGATAACTTCATTTTCATATCGGTTCGATTTAATGAGCAGTCATAAATCGATTCTATAAAGTAAATGCGACCACAACAAATCTTAATACTAAACCAAGCTACTTGCAAGACTTGTCATCCATAAAGTCTTCCAAGACTTGTCATCTAAGAGGTCTTACAAGACATGCCATCCAAGACAACTGCCACATTTGTATGAAAATGTTTTCAACGACTGGTATGGGGCTGTCGTCGGTGCTTTATCGATCAAGATGCTAGTCATCAACGCAGCATTGATGACATTCCCGCTGGGTTACATCCGAGTTGTAGGCTAAGATGAAACATCCAACATCTCGGACAAACATTCATGGAAAGGAGAAGCCAGTCTTAGGGTCAATCGAGTGATCAAATGGCGGAAGAAGTGGCGACTTTGAACATAGATATTGGCCTAAGAAATTCATTGATATGCTGATATCAATATTTCAATTTGTTAACCAGAATCATATGTTTTTCAATATAGTTAATTTTTAGATTCTATGAAGGGTTTATCAATCATTGCATCATTTTAAATGGTCTGAAAGTTTTCAAGCTTCTATTTTATGCTATAATTTTTGAAAGAAGCTTTTTTTCTTTTGTTACATTTGGTGTAGCTTATCTGTAATAGAGGTGGAAAGCTATCGATAGTCGACGCTATCGATAGTTTTAAATTTATCGATAGTATACGATTTCCCATCCATCAAGTAAATAATTTATATACAGTGAATATTACTGTCAGGACTATAGAATTTAAGATTAATTCTGTAATGCGAAACTTTGAATGATGAACCTTTCTTTTCGCTATAGTCTTTTCGACAAATCTTATATAAATCTTATAGAGTTTCATATCTAGTTCGCTAGTAAATTGCTCCTTAATGATATTCATCTTACCAATTATACCAAATGTAACAGCTCCATTGCTATTTTGATCTCTCCTCGTATTTACTATAAACAGTAAAGAAGCAGCTGGACGCCATCATTTTGTAGCAAAACTCCGATAATGAATGTGTGCACAAAGCTATAAAAAAATTAAAAAAAGAAAAACATAAAAAGCGACACAAAGAAAGCTGAAAGAAGTATTAAAAAAAATATTTATAAATATAAAAAAAAATTTATTAAATATTTCGCTTACTCAATTGCTGCGCAAACTTTGTCAAAACGCTACAGCAGCAGTTGCAGCAGCAGCGGAAGCGTTTCAACCGCCATTGTGCACTGCAACCCTGAAAGTTCTTTTTGCGCAAACATTTAAACTTTGCCTTTCTTTGCGTTGACGCTGCTACGTGTGTTTGCACAAAAGTTCCATTCCGTTCCTTTGCTTTTTTTTTCGACAGTTTTTCGCTTGTGCAACTATTAATTTGCATGATTATCGTTTAAGCATAAATTCATTTAAGCAAGAATAAGATCTTGAATGAAAATTGTCCTTTGCAACACTAACACTAACAGCAGCATCCAGCAAGCAAAATGGCGACCAGGAGTAAAAATCGTTCAGCTGCTAGAGAGGTGAAAAGCATCGTTTAAGTAAACAAACTTTTAAATTCCATTAAGTGCAATAAATTTTGTAAGTGATACGCGTTCTACTATACAAAATGACGTCAAGGCAAAGGCGGCAAAGTAACAAGCCGGAAGTTTCCATTGCAGCAGCAGCAGCAGCAGCAGCAGCGCACTCTAGCGGCTGATAACTGCATAAAAGTTTACACAAGTACTTGAGAAAAAGTATTAAAGTAAGCAAAAAGGATATATGTATATGTAGGTGGTGATGATGGTAATGGTGCTGGTGTATTGGGTTATATACGTCTGACTTGTTTCACCTGAAGGTTATACACCATGATTAGCGACAGAAAACTTAGCAGACATGCTCAAATATAATCGGTAGCAAAAAAAAAAGGAAAGGAAAATACTTTCAAAAAGAAGAGTTTAACTTTGTAAAAAAAAAGAAGCATAGTTTTCTATACGCTTTAAAAGTGCATAGTAAAAGTTCTGCAGTGCATTTGGGGAGGGGGTGAGTGTTTATTTAATGTAATTATTTTATATACAATGAAAACTATTTTCGACAATAGATTTTTTAATGTGAAAATAAAATATGTTTGCAAAAAAAAAAAAAAAAAAAAAAAAAAACAAAAAATAATTAAACGAAAAAACTTCAACTTCGGTAGGCAATGATCGTTAAGTATCATTTCTAGACCTTTTATATTGGAGACCTCTCATATAAAATATTTAATTAAGTATCAGTAATGCCAACACACATACACAACTCACACACACGCTGTGTGGTGGCGGCAAGTAGAATATCCACGTCAGCCTACATTGTAATGGGTACAAGGGGTAAGTTACTACCCTAGTGCCAACCTCCACAGCACAGGTGAGGTTTGCTTTAGGCATACATATATTTTGTACCCTGATGGTAAGGCTTGCAGTAATTTTACACGTAACCAAATACGTACACGTACGTATATGCAAGACAGCACAAAAAAATTGCTTGATGGAATAACACAGAAAGGGGCAAAAGGTGGCAGCTGAAATAAGAAATATAAAATTAGAAAACAATAACTAATATTAACAAACATGTTTCATTTGAGTGCGAGACGGGATCACTAGCTTTTCTATAACTTAAATCAAAATATAATAAAATATAAAATTTTATAAGAAAATTTAATTTTTTTTTGAAGGGATAATATTAAAACTTTGTTCACTTTACAGTCTACGTGTTTTTATTGTCTCTCTTCTTTCGATATTTGTCGCGCGTACGAATGAGATAGAGCAAAAATGAATTTACAGATTTTTTTTTATTGTTCTTTTAAGAAATACTTTTGATATATACAGCGGTCAATGACCAACGGAAAAGAACAGATTGAACCTTAAGCTGACGGCTGCTGAAATCTGTTACCGGAGTAAGTGACGGTGACATCCGACCAAAATGGCTTCCAGGTTAATGTGACAACCATCCCGTTCCGGTTAAACAATGGCAGGACTCGAGGAGGATCAGATGTAACATTCATGACTAACGCTGATCTGACTCTTAACACATCTCTCCATAAAGGAGTGTCTCAACCCTTGCATGGCATCCCTGCTTGCATAGATAACCATGGGATCATAGAGGCGACTGTACAATGATCAATGACAACGTCCTGGAGTGGGGACCCAATAACTGAACCTTGAGTAATATTTCCGTATCTCGCAAGGGTCAAGGTAAAAAGATAGTAAATTTATTGATAGTGTAAAAATGTTTATTAATATTTGTCATTTCTTCAACATGATGACACAGCCTTCATCGCTCCAGCAGTGGACTGGTCGGAGGCCTCTGAAATTGTCCAAAGGCAGCTGGACTTGACGCAATCTTGGCTGTTGAGATGGAACATCTCCGTGAATACGAAGAAGTCGGTTCATATGACTTTTGCGACCGGCAGGCTCAACTGCCCCCCAGTCAGTCTTCAAGGCGAGGAACCTCGGCCTCATCCTAGACATGCGTCTAAACTGGCAGGCTCACCTTGAGGCCAAAAAGAAGCAGCTAATCCTAAAGTTGGCTAAATTTAACTGGTTACTCGGCAGTAGATCTGAGCTAACCACTCGCAACAAAGTACTGCTCTACAAAGCGCTGCTTAAGCCCATTTGGACCAATGGCATCCAATTCTGGGGACAGCAGCTGAGTCTAGCAACGAAATCCTACAGCGTTTCCAGAGCAAACTGCTCCGCAGGATCATAGGTGCGCCAACCTACGTCACAAACTCCATCATCCACAGAGACCAAGACGTACCGTCTGTGCGAAATGAAATTCGTAAACTCGAACCCGCTACATCTCCAGACTGGAGCAACATGATAATCAGTTAGCGATAAACTTACTTCTCAACAGCCAACACACAAGGCGGCTCAAAAGAACTCAAAAATGCAATGAGAACATAGAATTTTTTTTTTTGGATTCAGAGAGCAAAATTTCAAAACATTCTTATATCTATCTATATTATTGGCTCCAGATTCACGCTTCAAACACTCCCCGAAGCACGACAAATATAGTTTTACCATGAATTCGCGTTTCCGAAAATTTCAAGACTTTGGTTCTAATACATTCAAAAGATATGGCTGAATTCTGTATTCTGGTTAAAAGGCGCCATTATTTCCTGGTTCCAAATTTTTTAAAAATAAAATTCAAAAGATTTGGAATTTAAAAGTTCTTATAGTAAAAATAAGAATAAATTTAATACTTTTTTTCAAATTCAATTTATATGCTTCTTTACATTTGTATACAGGAGTATATGGAAAACAAAATCTCATTTGAACACAACAAGCTCTAACGCATTAACAACGCATTTCAATGTATGACTGCTTGACAGACAGACAGACAGACCGTCAAAGTGAGTGACATGCAGAAGCAGTAGTAGCAGCATCATCAAGAGAATAAATTCTACATACAAAAGTCTTAGCTAGGAAAATAAAAAGAATGTAAATACAAAAAAAAAAAAAAAAACAAACTCAAAGTAAACAACAACAAAAGTTTACGTTTGGTACAACACCTTCAAGGCGTGGCAAAGAAAATAACTACATACAACAACATGAATTGAAAGGTACTGACTGACTGACTGACTAACTGCAAACTGCATGCAATGCATGCAACATGCGTGCGAAGCTAAAAATGTTTGTGCAACGCATTGCATTATGCAGCATCAGCCATGAAAGTAGTGGCAAATGTAAGCACTCTATGCACGAATGTCAGAAAGTGTTTTTCTCTTTTTGCATTGCGTGGATGTTGTGTGTACTTAAGGCATGAAAAAGCTTTGCATATTTTCAGGCGTTTTGAGTGGAATATGCATGCGTGCGTATAAGCGAACAAATGAATGACATCCTTGAAGCAAAAAAAAATAAAATAAAAATATAGAGAAAATTGAAAGCCGTATGTGTATTCACATATGGCAGCATATTTACTTCAATGTCAGCTAGTATGCATATTTATAGGTAAGTAATAAATAGAAAACAACTATGTCAACAATTTAAACAAGAATGTAACTGTAACAAACGTATTTATGCATGACGGGGGAATAGGAGATAGGAAAGTATAAAGTATTGTAAAAAATGAAATACAAATACACAATTTAAGAAAAGCGTGAGTAGTATAAAAAATGTTTTAAATTAACGATTTTTGCACTAGTTTATGGTTAAGACCTATTTTTTTATAGACCCGGGCTGTTAAAATCATTTTTGTAACATGTACCATGTACATTGAAGGCAACAAGAGTTTTTGTACCAGGGACGCGATTATTGAATCATACGCGATTGAATCAGAGCTTCGAGAATATTTGAAATACCAGGGTTGCAAGAATAATTATTCAGCCAGGGCTGCAGAAATAATTTGAGTTCCAGGGTTGCATATATATTGAATGTTTCAGGGCTGCATCAAATGATTTGTAGCAGGCTTGCAATTTTTGACCAGGGCTGCGAAAAAGTTTTTGTACCAGGGATGCAATTTTAGAACCAGGGCTGCAGAAATATTTTTTACCAGGGTTGCACGTATATTGAATGTACCAGGGCTGCATAAAAAGATTTTCAACCAGGCCTGAATGAATATTTGATATACCAGGGCTGGAAAAAAGTTTTTGTACCAGGGATGCAATTTTAGAACCAGGGCTGCATCAAATGATTTTCAACCAGGCCTGCATGAATATTTGATATACCAGGGCTGGAAAAAGTTTTTGTACCAGGGATGCAATTTTAGAACCAGGGCTGCAGAAATATTTTTTTACCAGGGTTGCACGTATATTGAATGTACCAGGGCTGCATCAAAAGATTTTCAACCAGGCCTGCATGAATATTTGATATACCAGGGCTGGAAAAAAGTTTTTGTACCAGGGCTGCAAATTTTGAACTAGGGCTTCAGAAATATTTTGTGTACCAGGGATGCACGCAATTGAATGTACCAGGGCTGCATCAAAATTTCTTGAACCAAGGCTGCAATATTTGAACCAGGCCTGCATGAAAATTTGATATTCTAGGGCTGAAAAATTAATATTGAACCAGGGCTGCGAAAATAATTTGTTTACCAGGGCTGCATTTGTATTGAATGTACCAGGGCTGCATCAAGTGTTTTGTTTATCAGGGCTGCAGTTTTTGAACCGGGGCTGTGTGAATATTTGATATACTAAGGCTGAAAAATAATTATTGAACCAGGGCATCATTAATATTGAATGTACCAGGGCTGGAAAAAAGTTTTTGTACCAGGGATGCAATTTTAGAACCAGGGATGCAGAAATGTTTTTTACCAGGGTTGCACGTATATTGAATGTACCAGGGCTGCATCAAAAGATTTTCAACCAGGCCTGCATGAATATTTGATATACCAGGGCTGGAAAAAAGTTTTTGTACCAGGGCTGCAATTTTTGAACTAGGGCTGCAGAAATATTTTTTACCAGGGTTGCACGTATATTGAATGTACCAGGGCTGCATAAAAAGATTTTCAACCAGGCCTGCATGAATATTTGATATACCAGGGCTGGAAAAAAGTTTTTGTACCAGGGATGCAATTTTAGAACCAGGGCTGCAGAAATATTTTTTACCAGGGATGCATGCTATTGAATGTACCAGGGCTGCATAAAAAGTTCTTGAACCAAGGCTGCAATATTTGAACCAGGCCTGCATGAATATTTGATATTCTAGGGCTGAAAAATTAATATTGAACCAGGGCTGCGAAAATAATTTGTTTTACCAGGGCTGCATCAAGTGTTTTGTTTATCAAGGCTGCAGTTTTTGAACCGGGGCTGTGTGAATATTTGATATACTAGGGCTGAAAAATAATTATTGAACCAGGGCATCATTAATATTGAATGTACCAGGGCTGGAAAAAAAGTTTTTGTACCAGGGATGCAACTTAAAAACCAGGGATGCAGAAATATTTTTTACCAGGGTTGCACGTATATTGAATGTACCAGGGCTGCATCAAAAGATTTTCAACCCGGCCTGCATGAATATTTGATATACCAGGGCTGGAAAAAGTTTTTGTACCAGGGCTGCAAGTTTTGAACCTAGGGCTTCAGAAATATTTTGTGTACCAGGGATGCATGCTATTGAATGTACCAGGGCTGCATAAAAAGTTCTTGAACCAACGCTGCAATATTTGAACCTGGCCTGCATGAATATATGATATTCTAGGGCTGAAAAATTGATATTGAACCAGGGCTGCGAAAATAATTTGTTTACCAGGGCTGCATTTGTATTGAATGTACCAGGGCTGCATCAAGTGTTTTGTTTATCAGGGCTGCAGTTTTTGAACCGGGGCTGTGTGAATATTTGATATACTAGGGCTGAAAAATAATTACTGAACCAGGGCATCATTAATATTGAATGTACCAGGGCTGGAAAACGTTTTTGTACCAGGGATGCAATTTTAGAACCAGGGATGCAGAAATATTTTTTACCAGGGTTGCATGTATATTGAATGTTCCAGGGCTGCATCAAAAGATTTTCAACCAGGCCTGCATGAATATTTGATATACCAGGGATGGAAAACAGTTTTTGTACCAGGGCTGCAATTTTAGAACCAGGGATGCAGAAATATTCTTTACCAGGGTTGCACGTATATTGAATGTACCAGGGCTGAATCAAAAGATTTTCAACCAGGCCTGCATGAATATTTGATATACCAGGGCTGTAAAAAGTTTTTGTACCAGGGCTGCAATTTTTGAACTAGGGCTTCAGAAATATTTTGTGTACCAGGGATGCATGCTATTGAATGTACCATGCTCAAAATTTGAACCAAGGCTGCAATATTTGAACCAGGCCTGCATGAATATTTGATATTCTAGGGCTGAAAAATTAATATTGAACCAGGGCTGCGAAAATAATTTGTTTACCAGGGCTGCATTTGTATTGAATGTACTAGGGCTGCATCAAGTGTTTTGTATATCAGGGCTGCAGTTTTTGAACCGGGGCTGTGTGAATATTTGATATACTAAGGCTGAAAAATAATTACTGAACCAGGGCATCATTAATATTGAATGTACCAGGGCTGGAAAAAAGTTTTTGTACCAGGGATGCAATTTTAGTACCAGGGATGCAGAAATATTTTTTACCAGGGTTGCACGTATATTGAATGTACCAGGGCTGCATCAAAAGATTTCAACCAGGCCTGCATGAATATTTGATATACCAGGGCTGGAAAAAGTTTCTGTACCAGGACTGCAAGGGAATTTTAGAACCAGGGATGCAGAAATAATTTTTTACCAGGGTTGCATGTATATTGAATGTACCAGGGCTGCAACAAAAGTTTTTGAGCCAGGGCTGAAATATTTGAACCAGGGCTGCAGAAACAATTTTTGTATCAGAATGAATGTGTATTCAATGTACCAGGGCTGCATCAAAAGTTTTTGTACCAGGGCTGCATAAAAAGTTTTTAAACCAGGGCTGCAAAATTATAATTGAACCAGGGCTGGAGTAATAATTTGTGTACCAGGGCTGCAATATTTGAACCAGGGCTGCAAAAATAATGTGTGTACCAGGGTTGGAATGTATATTGAATGTACCAGGGCTGCATGACAAGTTTTTTGAGCCAGGGCTGCAATATTTAAACCGGGGCTGAATGAATATTTGATATACTAGGGCTGAAAAATTATTATTGAACCAGGGCTGCAGTAATAATTTGTGTACCATGGTTGCATTTGTATTGAATGTACTAGAGCTGCATCAAAAGTATCTTTTCTCAGTGTGGCAATTTTTGTACCAGGGCTACAGAAATAATTTTTGGTGGGGATTGTTTTGGGTGAATATTTGAAGGAAAATTTGTACCAGGGTTGCATGTATTTTGAATGTACCGGAAGGGCTGCATCAAAATTTGTGTACCAGGGTTCTTTTCAATTTTTGAACCAGAATAATTATAGAAGCTATATGTGTATATGTATATACTTGGATTATATCGGGCCTTTGACTCCCAAAGAATATCTGCATTTTTCTCATACAACCCTCTCGTTTATTATTATTGTTTACAAAAAACTAAATATAAATGCTGAATCAAGCGCAAAAATAATAACATTAACAAATGCAAGTTTTAAGGGTAGCTAAAGAAACTCAAGGTGGCAGCTCAGAACGCTGCTTTATCGACAAAGGTTACGTTGCGCTGACAACCATTTGGTAACCAAGCGACATTTTTGGTGTAAACAAATAATAATTTTATTGGAAGAAAGCAAGAAAATGGTAAGACAATTTTTGTGTAAAAAAATGAAAATAATTAAATAAATATATTTAAAGATACTTTCACGTGGCAAAACCGATTCAGCTAGTTCACGACACATAACTAGTGCAACAACAGTGCAACAGCGCAAAACGGCACCTGCATCCTTAGAGGATTTTATTATTAAACGTGATTATACTGGTGCACGAGCATTTTTGGAGGTTTGTAATGTTTGTTTTAAGAGTTTCTTATATTTATTTAATATTTTTTTCCAGTATGCCAATGAAGACGATGAACCAGCAAAGCAACATCTCATCGATCAATGGATTGCCTATTGTAATTTTCATTTGGGTGACTATCAGGAAGCGCTTAATCAATATAAAACCTTAAATGAAAATGCAAAGGAGAGCGAGAATCATGAGTTAATTACATTGAATCTTGCTGTTTGTATGTTTTATCTTGGCATGTATGAGGATGCACAACAATTGATGTCCGCATTAACAACACCCACGTCGCCACTCAAGCAACGTTTACTCTTTCATTTGGCACATAAACTAAATAATGAGGAACAGCTGCAGCTAGAAATGGAGACACTACACGATGCTGAGGCAGTAGAGGATCAATTGTGTCTTGCTTCAATGCATTATCTGCGTGCACACTATCAGGAAGCGATCGATGTCTATAAGCGTGTGCTGCTCGATAATAAGGATTTTTTGGCGATAAACGTGTACTTGGCTTTGTGTTTCTATAAACTCGACTATTATGATATGTCACAGGAAGTATTGGATGTGTATCTGAATAAGCATGGCGATAGTACAATTGCCATAAATCTGAAAGCATGCAATCGTTTTCGTTTGTTCAATGGACGTGTTGCCGAGCAGGAAATTAAGAATATTGCCGATAATGGTACATTTGGTGCAGATTTAATTAGACATAATCTGGTTGTTTTTCGTGGTGGCGAAGGTGCATTGCGTGTGCTACCATCGCTTTTGAATATTATACCAGAGGCGCGTTTAAATTTGGCTATATACTATCTAAAAATGGTGATATCCAAGAGGCACACGCTCTAATGAAAGAGGTACAGCCGACAGTGCCGCATGAGTATATACTGAAGGGTGTAGTGCATGCAGCGTTGGGACAGCAACAAGGTTCGGTAAGTTGATTTTTCAATAAGTTCAACAGGCTTTTAAAGTGTCGATTTTAATGATCTTCGTGGGAATATGCAGTCATCCTCGTAGTATACCCTTTCCCCAAATTAAAATGATGGAATTGAGTAGGAATGCACATGATTTGTTTGGTCGAATTTAGCTCACGAGTTTCTGTGTTCTAAATGGTGATAAATGTCAAGTAACTTTACAGAGTGCTCCAATTTCAAAGTCGTCTTTGTTTGGAATATGGTCTTCTCCTTTTAGTAAAGAATGGGGCGTTTCCAAAAACCTTGTTAGTACAACAGAACTAAAAATGGGGATGTGCCGTGCACCACATGGTACGAGCTATTGAAGAGACCGGCCCATTCCTCATCTCTAATCGGAACATAACAGCATGCCAGGCAGAATTGCCAGGGCCGGTTAACCAGGAAGGACGAAGAAAGAATAGCGATAGGTAACCCCACCACGTGGATATAAACAGTAGAGTCAGAAAGTGGACTATGGATTTCAATGGACAATCAGATTCAGGAGCGGCAAAGCAGGAGGGTTACCGCTGAACCGGATTCTTGCAACCATGCCAGAATTATTCCGGTAAGACGTATTGACGTTGTGGCGTAAAAACGAGGGAAATTGGACGGATTAGGAACCATTCAAGGAAGAATTCCTGGCTGATTTAATGCCGGCAAAATATTTTGCTATATTAGGTACGCATATCTTAGGCCGGACTCAACAAACAGGAGAGGATTTTTTTGTCGAACGAACGGAAGATTCGTAAACTGATGAGACATGTAAAATATACAAAGGCTTAGGAACTAGAGCAGATATACGAGAATAGCGATATTAAGATCCGCCTTCACATCAAAAGAGATGAGTTTACGTCTGGGTAAGGATCGGCATTACAAGAGGAAAAACGATGGCTACTAAGGGAAAGAGTCGGTGCGGTAGTATCCAATGCCACTGCGGTGATCTATCCTCAAAGTACATGTTATCGTTGTGGACAGCAGGGTCATCTTATGGTGAACTGCTGAAACCCATTGGTGATATTTTGCGGAACGTGTGGTCGAATTGGTGTCAGTCGTGTTGCTGTCGTTGATCTTGTTGTAAACGTTGGCGCTCCGGCTTTTGAGCGAGGTGGGGTCGGTCGCGAATAGTTAACCCCACGCATGCCATTTACAGTGTATATAGAAAAGCGCAAAACGTATTCTCTTATTTCCAATCTTTTATTACTTCTGGAGTTTGCCATTTTTTCAGAGGATCTAATTGTAAGATCTTAGCAACGGGGAGAACTAACAATAAGAGGGTGTAAATTTTTCGTGTAGACTTTATAAACTTGGATCATGATAGTTTTGCAGATCCAAAGCTTCACTCAAAGCTTTATTATCAGACCTTAGTATGGGATTAAGATTGATGCTAGAACAAAAAGTACCCTGACATTTTTATAATTAGAAAACATTTTTAAAAAAATTTTGAAAATTTTTATACAAAAAACATCTTTGGTGCAAAATTTGTTGCAGCTGCAAGCAAACAGCCGAGAAGTTGCTATTGAAAATAATTTTACAAAAAAATAACTTCAAGTGTTAATATTTCACTTACAGAAGGAGCACATTAAAACCGCACAACAAAATTTGCATCTCGTTGGCAGCTCTGCTACCGAATGTGACACAATACCAGGACGCCAGAGCATGGCATCGGCATTCTTTCTGTATGAACAATTTGAGGAGGTTTTGGTCTACATGAATTCCATACGCAGCTATTTTGTAAATGATGATACCTTCAATTTTAACTATGCACAGGCGAAATGTGCCACAGGATATTACAAGGAAGCTGAAGAGTTACTGATGCAGATTACAGATATTGATATTAAAAATCAGCACACCTTTTGCATGATGCTTGCCAAGTGTCATATACATGCTGGACGTCCTGAACTTGCCTGGAATGTATTCATTACACGTGATACAAATTCAGAGGCATTTCTACTGTTGCAACTGATTGCAAATGAATGCTATAAATGTGAAGAGTTTTGGGTTGCTGCCAAGGCATTTGATATGTTGGAGAAGTAAGTGAAATATTTAATTAAATTTTTTTTATGTAACTATCTCTTTTTTTGCTGTAGACTCGATCCAAGTCCCGAAAATTGGGAAGGTAAACGTGGCGCTTGTGCTGGTGTACTCTACGCTTTAGCTACAAAAGCTTCGAAAGGACGTCCAGGCGGTGGTCTTACGGAAATTATTGCCTTGCTACGTGAATCATCAAATCCACAGGCTGAATCTATGATAAAAACAATACGTAAACATGCAAGTAGCTTCAAGTAAAACAAAAGCGGAATACATACAATATTTTAAGAAAATTGCTTTGAAAAAATCTGTTAGCTAAATAAATATAGAAATAGCGCTAAAGCGCCTTTGTTTATGCTACAGTTTATTTTATGACGCTGTATTTTCTTTTTTTTATTTTATTTTTTTTTACTTTGTTTTGTTTTGTCATTTGGTATGCTTCTGTTTCTTTAAGTAAATCAGGCGTAAAATGGTGCAAACGAAAATTGGTATACACTGAAAAAAAATTTTAATTGAAAGCCGAAAGAAAAAAATGCTCAATTCAAAAGTAATACAATGGGCGTGGCTTCTTGGTTATGACATATAAAATATTTAAATAAAGCTCAATGCAGCAGAGAGACAGACAGACGGACATGGCTAAGGTATGATATTTATTCTGCTCTTTGTAGAGCGATAAAAGAGACTTAAAATCCAGTGAGTAGGCAGGTACATATCTATAAAGGATACTACATGGAGCTGCACTGATAAAGCTAAATCGTAAGAGTTTGCTGAGTATTTGGAACACCATATTTGCCACAATTTCTAAATATCCTCGAAAAGTGCAAGCACAAAAAAAAAACTGTTTAAAACTGCAAAACTTCCAGGCAGAATAGGTGACAAAGTAGTGAAAGCTTCGTCGATGAAGTGTGTAATCTTTCTAACAATAATTTACAGCCCCACATTTCGACTTTCTCATTTTCCGTCTCAATGGAAATGTGCTAAGATTGTGAAAATATTTTTACGTCCTACCGTCTAAAAACGTTACTACCCATTGGTAAAACATTAACACAACTTCAATGCTTCATGCATGACATGTCTTGCACGACTTCATACATGACATGTCTTGAACGATTTCATGCATGACATGTCTTGCACGTCTTCATGCATGAAATGTGTTGCACGACTTCATACATGAAAAGTCTTGCACGACTTCATGCATGACATGTCTTGCACGATTTAATGCATGACATGTCTTGCATGACTTCATGCATGAAATGTCTTGCACGACTTCATACATTACAAGTCTTGCACGACTTCATGCATGACATGTCTTGCACGACTTCATGCATTACAAGTCTTGAACGACTTCATGCATGACATGTCACCATGTCATGCACTACTTCATATATGACATGTCTTCATACCAGGCTACGACATCATGCATGACAAATCATACACTACATTAATGTATGTAAAATATTCGGTCAAAATAATTTACTATGTCTTACAATTTTTCACACTGTGTATTTTCGTATGCTTGCCTTTTTTCATTGGAATAAACAATGCGTTTAGCATTTTGCACCTACTTCATTATTTTTCAAGCATTATTTGACAACATTAAACAAGCAAATACTTTAAAAAAAAAAGCAGCGCCTTCAAATTATGCTTCATCTAACTTCAAGAAAAAAAGCAGTTTCGTTGTTTTTTTGTTTCCTACGAAAGCGTCTCTTCACCTTGTTTTTGTTTTTGTCAATTTTTCATTATTATTTTCGTAGAAGCATGTTTACACATCTTTTAAAGTCGTAACAGCTGCGACAAACCGTTTTCGAATTCAGTTTTCAGCTTCAAATGACAATTTATTGTCATTTTCACAAGACCAAAAGCAACACCAGCCAGTATACGTAGCATCTTGAGAATATACAATACAATACTTCAATGCAATAATATGAAAGTCAACAGTTTTACGCTTGTTTTGTTTTGTCTTTTTTTTTTACGCTTCAATATGTATTTGCATTTCTTTCGCTTCACAAGCATATTTTCGCAATGCATCTATTTTTTTTTTTTTATGTTTTGCGCTTCATATTTTATAGGAATGGTATATATGAGTTCTATAAACGAGTTTGTAATCCAGATACAGTAAAAATCTCGTAATGACATGTTCTTTATAAGACAAATCTATTATAAATCATTCTTTCAGTCCGTTCCCTTCAAAGAGTGGATTTTATTCCATATAACTTTTACTAGAAAAATTTGTATTTAAAACTATGTTCTCCATTTGAGAAGATATGCGTTTACGCCAATTGCTTTTGGTACCATTTTTTATTACTTAGGTGAAGGAGTTAGTATGAAAGCCTTCAAAAAAAGCTCTAAAAATACCACAAGATGTTTGGATAGTAAAAAAAAAAAAAAAAAAAAAAAATTTGTATGAGAAAGGTTCGAAAACCGATTACATTAATACACCGAATATATTAAATGCATTATTTTAGTAGTCTATAATTATACTCACAAAGTTGCCTTTCAAATGAAACTAGTTTGGGGCTCATCGGTTGTATAGTTTCATAGTTCATAGCGCGGACATAGAAACATTTTTATTATTTGTCAGAGCGAAAGGTATACAAAAAACGTTTAAATTTGCAATTTAATAATATTTCTTTCGCGAGTTTCTTTCTTTCTTTCCTTAAGCCCTGGCTTTAAGTGCAAAAGATGTTTCAGGAGAAATGAAAAAAAAAAAAAAAAAAAAAAAATAGAAAATAAAGAAAAACAAGAAAATGAGCCAAATTGCGAAGTTGCGAAATGAAGTGCAAAATTCAAACGGAAATTGAAATGGCAATGACAGTACTCTCTGTACTATCTCACTTTGTCTCTTTCTAACAAACTTTTTCTACGTTTGTATTTATTTGTAGTAGGTATACAGGCGCTCGTTCTTCTACGGCTTTGATGCTGATTTCCTTTTCCTGCTAGCACAATTTCTTCTTCTTTTAAACTTAATACTAAAGTCAGCATTTTAACTAGTTCTACTTCAGTTAAATGTGTCTTCTTACTGTTACTGCTGCTGATGTTTTTTTTCTTCTTGGAAAAATGGCGTTGAAAATGGTGATTTTCTGAAGCGTAAAATAAATACTTGCAATGCGTGCATAAATAAATATGGACAGCCAGCTACATGCATTGGCAAAGCTTAAAAAACTAAAAGCAATTCACAGATGCATGTTAAGTGCTCTAAATTCGTTTAAATTTGTGCTCAGTTAGCGAAAGAATGTAAGTTTGAATAAAAAAAAATAAATAAAAAATTACAACTTTCTGTAAAAACTGGTAAATAATGTAATTTACGATAACAAACCTCTTGTTTATATTTAATAAATCACAAATCTCAAATCACAACCAGAGCCCATTATTCAGGGCCTTTCTAGTAATTACTTCTTTGCCAGACCTTATTGCTTCATTTCTACTGTAATATTTTTGCTGTGTTCGAAGTAAAAATTTAAAGAAAGATAAAATGAAATAAAGAAGCAGAAGAAGAAAAATATATCAGTGGTGTCACACAAATCATTGAAATCGGTAGATTTCAAATCTTTCATGTTTTTCTGAGATTTGGTAAAAAAGTTGAAGAGATAGAGCCTTGCATTTTCTTTTTAAAGAAATATATTATATATATATAAGTGTTACTGTTATAATTTTTTTGAAGAACGCACCGCCCTATCTAGTTTAATTTTTTACCTAAGTTTCTGAAAAAAACATGAGCGATTTGAAAATTACCGAAAGAGATTTAAAATCAACCGAAAGAGATTTTGTGTGTCAGCCCTGTAAACTAAATTATCAAATGTAATTCTTGTAAGATTTAGTTTTTTTGTTCTTAGTAAGAAGTGTGTTATTCGAAACAGATATTGGAATTCTGCACCTTGCCGCTTTGCGATTGCATAGCAATTACTTCGACCGTTGCTAAAACATCAAACATTTTTTGTTCTCCGCATAACCAAGATCTCTATTGATATCTATTGGGTGCTTGGGCCACGGTCATTCAATCGAAGATTCATGCCATTAGGAAGTCTTTACCTGTCCCCTTCTGGTTCATAGTCCTCGGGAGGCCAATATAACCAATTATCGCGGATAGTCAAGCAGCTATTATGACATTAACTTCATGGACTTTTTCATCTAGCTTAGCACTTTAGTGTTATGAAAACAAGTTACTATCTACTGGGTTCCTGAACACAGAGGTATTGATGACAATGAAATCGCAGATGAGCTTGCCAGATCTGGCTTCTCATCGCACCTTCTTGGTCCGGTGCCTATCTGCGGGCTAAGCTGTGCTTTTGCTTCTTTTGCAATTGACAGGTTCTTTGTAGAATCTCTTCATCAATATTGGAAGCAACATCCGGGTCTATGGCAGGCTAAGCAGTAATCTTGCCCCATCTGCCCTAAAAACATTGTTCATCTCACTCGTCATGAGCTTAGGCTGTTACCTGACTACCACACTGTACAAAAAAGTTTGAGATAAAGGGTGTCCCAGAATTAAAGCAACTCCCAGAATTAACGCAAGATTTGCAATAAAGTGCTGGCGCCCTAAAAAAATTCTATCGTGTTCTGTCGTGTTCTATCGTGTAACGCCTTTTTTTTTCTTGACCTAAACTTTCAGCTGTCAAATTATTTATTTTCAGAGTGCCACACTTGCGTCAATTTGGAAATAGTTGTGAGTACTCCTTTACCATCTTAACAAAATAGGTTTGTCCCCAGAGACAGAGTTTAGACTTTGTTTGGAGCATGATGAAATGAGCACAAACATTATTTTTGATTCACTCTGTTTATTCGCTGTTTCATCATAACTGACCAAATCAGAGTCACCGCGACTAAGGAATACTCTCCTGTTTATTAAAGAAGGGGAGTCCTCTCCTTTGTCTCTTTACCTAACGATTTCTCTTTGGGCTTGGGTACAATATTCTCCACTGGAGTCGCAGTGCTCTTTAATCCCTTGTTTTGGAAGGCCTGTCATGTTTCTATTTTACTTTCTTTAACCAATTGTTCGTCTTGGTCCCGACCAATAGTTCATTGGTCTTGTTTTCGTCCAACGTGCCACTGTTGGCATTACATCGAAACTAATACCCAGTGATTTTTAGCAGTGATTTAAAAAACGTTGTCGCACTGCAAGTACAAATTTGCGATTTTCTTGTTCCTCAGTGAATATGTTCAGTTATCGACGATTTTGTGTATCGCTCTTCGCGAACAGTGAACCTGTTCAACCTGTTCAAACTGCGATTTAATCACTGTTTGCAGTCAACGCGGTTTTCAAATCACTGTCACTAATCACACTACGACTCATAAATCACTTTTTTGCCAATGCTTATCGAATATAGTGCCAAAATATAGTGCCTGATGTGTAAAGGTTTGTACAGTGAAGCCGCATATACTACATCGGATGATTGACATTTGGTATCGTAAGGTTCGGAGATTTTAATTAAAGATACAAGCTGGAAACATATTAAAAGTTTCATTATAAAAATTCATAAAAATTCAAAGTAAAGAATTATTGGAATATAATTTTTTTATAAACAACAAACTGCCTAAACCTTCTAAGTATATAACTCCAGTATCCATTATTATATAAAATATTATTTCGCAACACATTGCGAAAACTCTCGAAATGAATTCCTTTTACATATTTTCAAATATACGCACTGTCAGGGTCATAGTTTCAAGTTGCTTTGCGTCACTTTCTTTTACTCTTTCACACTTTCACTGTGTGTGTGCCGTGTGCTGAAATTGCTTAATTTCGTTTTACGCACGCTGCACAGAGACACATACAAATATATATTTAAAAAAAAAAAAAAACTTTCATTATTTGCCACGCCCACGCCCAAACAATCAAGCGCCCATTTATGCACTAATTAAAATTTTATCGTTAAATCTTGTTTGCATATGACTCTTCGGCGATGCGAAACGAAGCGTTGCAAGCAACTAAAACAAAATGGTTACCCCCCACGTTTATCCGCTGCAAAACTATAAATGCTATATGTGGCACCTAAAAGTATGCAGTAGCAATAGTAGCAGCAATGCATGCAATGCAGCATGTTTGGCAACAGTTATTTGCACTTCCGTTTCCGCACAAATATATATATATACATAGTTTTCTCTCTCTCTCTCTCTCTCTTTCACACATTTATTCGTTTATACATAACTATTATGCATCGCTTGTTCGTTCATTTTCATATTTTATTTGCATTGCCTGAAACTACTACAACGATTCGTAGAGCAGCAAATACAATTCGCTGATAAGTGCCTTTGCATATCTTTCAAGTGGTCCAGTGAGAATATGTCCTGACAAAGTTTGAGTAAGGATACATGTACATGTACATATGTATGTATGTATGTATGGTGATCAGTTGCTATAGAATTTGTTATTGCAACTTTTTGGCTAGCAATTTTCATTTTCAACGTTTTCTTTATTTGCGTATTTGTGTATGTTTTGTGCTTAAAATTTCATTTGGCTTGCATACTTTTTGGCGCGTCACATGTGCGAGTGTGTGTTTGTGTGTGTTCATGGAGCACTTGCATTGACCTTCGTGCATGCATGAAAATGAAAAATGTTAAGTTTGTAAATTTGATTTAAAACTTTTCGAAGCATTTGGAACACACACACACACATGCATATATATTTATATGTGCATTTCCTTTATTACTCTATCTTCTTATCTCTCACACACAATTTGTTTTTTTTTTTTTTTTTTTCATTTCATTTCATTCGCACACATTGGCATAAAAATAAATTTATATTTCCGTTTTCACATGCTCGTTAAAGTCAAACAAATAAAATAATTTTGCGGCTAGCAACAGCAAAAAAACTTACAAATTAAATATGAATTTTCGGCATGGTAACCAACTAAAAAGGACAAAGTAGCAGCAGCAGCAGCAACAGTAGCAGTAGCAGCATTAGAAAACTAACTCATGCTGTTTTGCTAGTGCAATAGAGTGACTACTATATGCGTGTATATGTGTGATGTGTGTGTGTGCTTTTTATTACATTTGAAGATAGCAAATTGTATTTACAGCGAAATGCATTAAAAATTTAATTCAAACTAAAATTTTTGACCAAACACTCTCATATATATATTTTATATATTTTTATAAGCCACATCAAACACACACACACATGCATGCATTATTGGTTCAGTTTATAAAGGGTGACTGGATTGTTATACGCCAAACGAGATATGATGTGAAAGCTTTTGAGTTGAGAGCATTAACTGAGACTGTTGCTGTGGTATGCATTTTCGTTATATTTCAAAGCTATTCAAAAGAAGATTGTTGCTCAGCGTCTGTTATATGATAGTGTAGGGACAGATGTGCCAGCTTTGTAGTCATTTTTGAAAAAGATGTAGAGGAAATATACTAAAACTGACTAGTCTTTAGGTGAGTCCTTAACTGACTAACTGACTCTTTAGTGACTAGGGTGATCCTGTTGAACGCTGAGTTGTTGATCAACTCTGGGAATCATGATATCATCAAGAGAAATATATTGAATACTAGATTTTTTAGTATTGTAGATTTTGTCACAACAAAGTCAAGGAACGCGAAGGGAGACTAGCCAAATTTGAATAAGCTGTATTGCAGTTGTCTTTGGAGCAAAAACAATGAAGTTGGGTTCCATATGAGCTCAAGCCAAGATATGAGGAGCTTCGTTTTTTGTTTGAATGCGATTAGGTAATCCAAATTCAAAATCAGAATCCCTGACAAAAAAGTAGATTCACTATGACAACTCAAAGCCTAGAAAATCATGGGATAATCAAGATCAATAGCAAAACTGAATATTTATGCCAAAAAGAAGCATTTGCTGTGCATATGGTGCTGGGATCAGCTTAACAAAAACATCACAAGTAAAAAGCATTGAGGCCCAAACGCAAAAGGCAAGATAAAGTCATTTTACAACATGACAAGTCTAGGCTCTTGTTTCAAAGCTCATCAAGGATATATTGGGATAACTTACCCCATCCGCTGTATACACCAGACACAACTTCTTTCGTATATTATTTGTTTTTCGGTCGATGAAACATACTGATGCCTAGCCGCGCAGTGGGTCGACTCTAGGATTCGGGTCGAAAACGGGAACTCTCTTAAGTGCAGGATCCGTATAGTATATGAATGATAGGTAAAAACTATGGCACAAGATGGAGAGTATGTTGAATAAAACGGAGTTGCTATAAAGCTTAATAGTAAGGGGACGTCACACGATGCAATGGGATTTTCCAGGAAATATTACATCTGCTTGTGTTTCGTGCAACTGTCAAAATTTACTTGAAATATTTGAAAATGTTTTGTACAGACTACTTGTGATATCAGAGTAAGAAAGTAAGATAGTGTTCACACTAGGTCACGCAACAATCTTTGAAATATTGCATGAAAAAATGAGGCATCACTATCTTACTTTCTTACTCTGATATCACAAGTAGTCTGTACAATTTTTTAAAAATATTTCAAATAGTTTTGACAGTTGCACGAAACACAAGCAATGTAATATCTCATGAAAATATTGCATCGTGTGAATTGTTACCTAATTAAAAAATCCGTCAAAACTTATATCAGAAATAGGGTAAAGATAAGGGCAAAGTGATTTCTTGTCTTCTCATTCATTATTTCGAGTACTGAAGCAATCAGAAATGAGCATAGATTATTATCAGGGCATGTGGATTAGTGATCCTTTCATCTTCGCAGTGAATTTTAATATGAGTGTTTTTTATTTTCTTTGTAATTTCCTATATCAATGCTACTGGGGAGCTCCAATGTGGAATGTATGCTTTATGGAATTAAGTGTATCTTATTTTAGAGTATCTAGGTGTGTTGTCTTTTTGTCCTTATAGCTTATTGGTCTGAAAACCCTTTCAACTTCTTTTCTAGAGCATGGCTGTATTCCAGTAATCGCATTCGCAGAAATTTTATGATTTACTCCTCGAATCGCAAATTTTGGCGCTTCGGTAATCGCAAAATCATTTTCGATTTCAAATCGGCGACGTTTGAGTAAGAGAAATCAAATGAATTATTTAACACAAACAAAGATGCTGTCAAATATTTTAAAATAATTTTTTGCATTCTGAGATGATTATAGATTTTATCTTTTTTAATATGATTGATTCTAAATTGAAGTTTTAAAAATTATTTTTTACTCTTGCCTTAATTAAAAAAAAGCATAATATTTAGTCAAATGAAAATTATTTGCGATTTGGTAAGACCGATAACTTTTTAATTTGTAACCGATAGCAGTTTTTATTACACACAATGCAAAGAGACGTTTTGAAAATGAAACAAAACTTTTGTGTCTGTTGGAGCGCGAACAATTTGAAATCGTACGAATTTAGTTGCTTAAATCGTAAATCGCGAAATTAATTGATAACGGGAGCAAGGCAGATAGTGTTTTGTTTGGTGTTTTGCGTAGCGTGTCGCTTATCTACTCTCTTATTACATATTTAATTATCTCTTATTATTTTTATACCCGTCACACATAGTGTGAAGGGTATATTCAAATTGTCTGAATGTTTGTAACGCATTAAAGGAGATGGCTCCTTGGACCCCTATAAAATATATGTATATTCAGCTCGGCGAGATGAATCGATCTAGCCATGTCCGTTTGATCGTCCGTCTGTCCGTCCGACGTCAATTGATCTAGCCAGTTTTAAACTTAAGCTTGAATTCATCTTAAGCAACGACTAAAACAAGTATGAAAATGAAAGTGTCCACGCCCATTTTTTTGTATAGCCCCCATACAAATTTACCGTTTTTTCGATTTTTGTATGAAAATAGGTATTATTCATAAATATATTCACTTTTAGTTGGATAAAAACACATGTAATATCATCCCATCTTTACTCTACTGATAACATAAGGTTTAGCCCACTACACCATATAGATCCCAAACAAAGTCACCATCCATTTTCTAATTTTTTTCCAAGAAAATATTTATTATTCTGTCCTTCGGTTAAAATTTTACCACATTATTGTGTCTAAACTTTGGTGGAATCGGACTATTGACTCCTAGCCATTCCTTCTCCAAATTTTACCTAAGTCACTGATGATCATAAATGAACTAAACCAAAATGTGGCGGGTATTTGAACTTTGGTTCTACCGAAGTTGACGTTTTTTCTTATTATTTGTTTCAACAGAATTGGCCGCCAATTTTGGACTCCGTTTTGGCCACTAATGGGGTTTAGAGGGATGTCGAAAAACGGATGCGATTGCGAGTAGTTCAAAATATGTGGATATGAGTACGGAGACGGATTTTACTTCAGTTTCTGTTCACTGATTATTTTCGCTTGACACCATTTTGATTTTAATATGGACGATATCGGTAAAGGTATTTCTTAGAAAAATTTCTCAACTCAAGTGCTGTCGAACTTAATTTGAAGATGTTAAATATCACTAAAGGCAATTCCCACATGTTTATCAGGCTATGTTGTTTTTTTTTTTTGATTGTCAATAAAAAAGTTAATATTATAATAATCTCAAATTATGTCACATGCCAATCTGACAGCTGATTGTTATCGCGTACAAAATTAACATTGCACTTTAGAGATAAATCACCCTGTATATGTATTTATACTATATGTAATATGCAATTTGATAGCAGTGACCAGCTGACATGCATTAACTTTTTAATTTTATTTAAATGAAAAATCATTGGTAGTCATTTTTCGACTTTTATGCGGTAGTTGTGGCTTTAAATTGTTATTTTATTTTATTTTATTTTTTTTTTTTAATTTATAAATATTTATCTGTTCTACTTTTGCATAGAAGCTATCTCTTTCCCTATTCCGTTCATTCATTCATTCATTTATTTATTTTTTATAAGCGCTAAAAATTTAATTAAAATTGAGTTTGTGAAAAATTTTGGAAACTAAATTAAAAATACATGAAAAACCCATTCAGTCGAGTTAATTTCTATAAACAAACAAATTTTCAAAACGCCTAAATTGTAGAGTTTCGAGGATTTTATTAAAAAAAAAAAATGAAAAAACAAACCAATTAACCGCAACAAATTAGCAATTTATATTATGTTCTTCCACGCAATTTTGACCGCAGACGTTGTTATTTGAATTTTTCATTAAATTTGTAAACTAATAAAAAAAGAAAAAAAAAAAGAAAATAAATCCACTGTTTATTATTTTCACAAATTTTCTTGCCTCGTCAAATAAACTTTTGACATTTTCAAAAACAAATTTTGGAAACGAGAAAGAAAAACTTATTTGTCCCTGTTGAATATTTCTTTTCTTATTGCGTGTGGGAAGCGCCTATCAACTTAAATCTTAAAACGCATTGTTACTTTCTAGGACTTCTTCTTCATCTTCATCTGTTGGACCCTTGCTATGTATAAATTTCTTTATCCTGTCGCTCATTCTCTTTGTGCAGTGAACCTTTATTTTATTTATTTTTTTTTTTTTTTGGTTGGGGTGCTTTCAAGTACGCAAAACTTATTTATTACCTTTGTTTATACTTTATATGACACTTTTGTGGCGAGTACTTGTCTTCGAGGCGTTGCTTTATTTTTCCGCTTTCGTTTCGTCCTTCTTCATATTTAGATTTGCCTCATTGCCTTGTTGGGTTTGTCCTGTGTGACTCGTAAGCTTTGTTTACTACTTGTTTTTTTTTATTATTTTATTTTTGCTTATCTTACTTGCACGCAGTTTACTTAAACTTTTTCTTTCATTAAGTATGTGTCACAATGTAGTCGTGAGCAATGTGACAGTTATATAATTTTTTGTTTTATTTATTTATTTGTTTATTTGTTGGGTGCTAAATTTCTTAGGAATCGCATTAGCCAGTTTGACAAGTATTTGTTAAAAATTATAAAAAAAAAATAAAATAAAAACAATTTACAATATTAGTAAAAGTTTTTATTTTAGCAGCCAAGCTACTTTAATTATTTAAAGAAATTAATTTGAAATATTCTACGATTTCAAATTATTCATGGTCCGGCAATGGCAAAAGTTTTGTTTCATTACCAAAACGTTTCTTTGCATGATGCATGGCAAATACTGCAATCGGTTATAAATAAAAATGTTATCGATCCAACCAAATCGCAAATTTTTATTGCTTTGGCTAAATTTTCTGTTCTTTAATTTAAGGCATGAGTAGAAAATTAATGTTTAAAATTTGAATTTAGAAGCAGTCATATAAAAAATACAAGGAAAATCGTATATATGTATGTATAGTATATGATTTAATGCAATACAGGGTGCACCATATGTTGCGATAATATGTGAATCTTGAATAACTGTTGAAGGAGACAAAGATTTTTAAGTTTTTTTTTCTACCGAATCCAATTCCAAGCGAAAGAGATTTCAAGGGGGGAAATTTTTTTGTTCCCACAATTATTGGGCCCAACATATATAATTTTTTTATGTACAACAATGCACTTAGCAGAGTTGTCTTATGCGTACTTAAAATGAACGATCACATATTCGAGATTAATTTATTTCTCGTTTAACATAAATTGAACTTTTGTAGGTTAGGGTCATATTAAATCTGAATAAAATATAAAAATGAAAAGTCTACAAACATGTTCCGCTGTGATGACAACTTCTTACAGATATTGGAAAACTGTCTGAACATGCCTAAGACCAATCTTTCGAAGTTCTGTGACACCGAGATTTACAAACCAACACTCCTGTACATGTTCCTTTCTTTTTTGGTTACACAGTGTTTCGAAGATAACGTCCAAGAAATGACCACCTTCAGACAAGGATAGGCAAAAATATGGCTTACGTTTTTGTTGTGTTTTTCAAGTCTACATTGGTCACAGTTTCAAGGGTTTCGGCGGTTATAAGCGATATTTCGCAGCGAATATTGGCTTTGAGCTGAAATTTTTCATCTTCAAAAGAAGTCCCACAAAAATCAAGTAATTGCGACGGCTAGCGATTTGAAAAAATAAATCGGAAGAATGCGATTAGGGGATATCTTGTTTGTCATGTACGTTAAGAACATTTGTTGTGCTTCAAATTAATTTATTTATTAAGTGGCTACTTTCGGACTAAATTACAGGTACACAAAATAATCGATGAAGCTGAGTTCAGTATTAGAATTGTTTCAATTAGTAAGGGACTGTATGTTCTAGCTCACGATCCACAAAACAACTTTTTATAATGGAGTGTGGATTGTAAGTTTTGTTTTATAGATGGCGCTTTGGTCATGTGTTTGATGTGGTAGTAGTGTTTATGTGATTGTTAGTTGTTTGATAGCTGTTTGTTAGCTGTCTATAGCTGTTTGTAGCTTTTTGTTAGTTGTTTTTTAGCAAATTACTTTCTCAAACAAAGAAGCATTACTATTACCTCAAACACATCACCAAACTGGAGCCCCATCTATGAGACAAAACATACAATCCATACTCTATTATAAATAGTTAATTTGTGGATCGTGAGCCAGAACTTATAGTCCCTTTCTTTTGGTTCAACAAGTCAAATTGTGATCAAAAAATCAATAAATAGGTTAATTTTGCTGATGCTAATCTCTAATCAGGTTGTTGTTTATTTAGGTAAAAAAAAGAAAACTGCACTAAAACTCGCGATGACTGTCAATGTTGTCAAAAATTTTGAATTTCACTAAAAAAAATTAATTTTGATTAATTAATTTTAGACAGATGGACATTGTCTCGGGTAAACTTCTTAAGAGTATACTCATTTATAGGCTCAAAGATGGCTCTTTTAATGTGTTTCAAACTAATAATTTCAGAAAAATCAACAACAACAGCTGATTTATATCAACCAAACTCTAACCCAAGTCAGTGTAAACGCTCTTGGTTAACTAGTTAGGTGCTTTGGATAGCAAATGAATCGTCTTATAAATTTTATTAATGCAATTATTTAAGCATTTTTTAAAAGTAAGAATCAAATAATTTCGCTATAATATTTTATAAATTTCACCATTTTCTTTGTTCAAATTTAATTTTAAGACGAAATAAATCGCGTCACGTGTCTTCAGAAACTAGAAACTAAACGAATGAACAAAACAAGAACAAGAAAAAACTTAATAATTTAAACTTATTTTTTTTACCTTAAAAAGAAGCTAGAAGCATGCGAACAGCGAAGAAGAAAAGAAAGAAGTCAAAACGTTCAACTAAACTGTAAAATTTTCGACATAAACTTGACTTCCGGTCGCGTACATTGCAACACTGAATGAATGGGGCAATGGCGTCGCATTTCCGCTAAGCTTCAGCTGCTTATGCCTCGTGAATCATGTTGAAACCGCGACTATTTGACAACAAACCGAAAGTATTTTGCTGTGGCAATGTTATGCTGCAGCTACTACTGTTGCAATACAAAACTGAACGCTTCCTTTGCTAACGTTCGGAATGCAGCAGCAGCAAAGTAAAGGCGAATTCTTGCGACACATGCAGCAATAACTTTCACACAAAGTTCATGTAGCGCAAGTTCTAGCAAAGAAGAAGCTAGTTGCAGTAGCTTCAACTGAAATTTGGTGAAAGATATTTCTTTTTTTTTATTTTATTATTTTTTTTAACGCCCCGGTTAAAGTGTGACAAGTGCGCTTAACTGTTTTTCGTTTGTGGTAAGACGCTGCGGTGACTGCAGCATGAAGAAGTTTTTTTTTTCATCGCGTTGCGTACTGCTTTAATTTCTATTGCGTCTTGGCATGTTTTGCGCCAACTGGCAATGTCTACAGAGGGTGTCACCATATCTTTTTCAATTTTTTTGCTTTAGCTACGCAACGAAGTTTAACTTCCGTTTAGTGTTGTCTTTGGCAGCCATGTTTGTTTGTTATACTTGCAATATATATAATAAATATCTGCTCGTCTCTACTACAAATTCATGCCACAGCTGACAATATTCATCATTAGTTTGTTTTTTTTTTTTTTTTTCGTATAATAACGACAACGTTGCTGTCGAAGCTCACTTCTTGTCTTTCAAATATTTTTCTTGCCAGCTGGCGCATTTGTTGTTAATGACTTTTGTGCTGCCATATTTGCTCCTACCACATAGACAATTGCCTACAATGTCGTCATTTTGTTTAATGAAAATAGTTTGTATTTTTTTGTTTTTTTGTTTTGTATACCCTGTGCCAATAGGTGAAAGGGTGTTTTAAGTTTAAATGCTTGTTATAGCCAAAATGAGTTGTGGCTGCATTTATAATGTTAGTCAGTCTGTTAATTTGCCGGCTTTTAAAAACGGAGCTAGTTCTTCCCAAAGCTTTCTACACATCTTCTTTGAAGTCAATATGATTTTGGGAAGTAATCTTAATGCATCGTTGGGAAGCGAAGATGAAGACGAATTTTATTTTCAGTGTTTTTTCAATTGTGTGTCGCTTAAATAGGGAAACCAGTTGTCGTCCCATAATTTTTTTCGTCTTATAATTCTCAAACAGTTTAAGCATATCAATATAGTTTCTGTGTGATCGATTATGAACAATGGACATGAAAAATGAATGATATACCACATGAGACGTCATATTTTGAAATGCTTAAACTGTTTGAGAATTATAAGATTATAAGAATTTATTTTAAAAGTACATAATTTAATAATTTCGAAAATGGAAGCCTTACTAAAAACTACACACCTGAACTGCATTTGTGAAAGAGCAGGTCCTTTTGCTTCAAATCAATATCGAGTTTGCAGTTTTTGAAAGAGATGTTAAAATCTGATAGATTTATTGCCAAATTTTGAGTACAAATTTTTCATATATTTACCGAATAATTTCGATATTGTCATGCTCCAGTAATCGTAAACGCAAAAATGTTGCCAATTAATTTTCAAGCCAGTAATTTGGGTGCTCGAGAGACCAATTAATCAGCCATGCCGAAAATTTTGCGATTTACTTTTTAAATCGCAAATTTTGGTCTCTGGCAATCGTTTTCAAATCGGCAGAACTCTAGTCAGTGAAATGAAAAGTAGTAGCATAATATAACACAAAAAAGGTACTGTCGATTATTTAAAAAATATTTGTATTTTGTTCTGTGATGTTTATAGAGTTCATCTATGTACTTTTTAATGTCATTGGTTCTGAATTCGAATTTTAAGTCAATATTTTCTACTCAAGTCTATATTTAAAGAGCGGAATTTAGTTAAAGTAACAATAATTTATGATTTGGTAAGACCGATAACGTTCAAATTTGTAATCGATAGCAGCTTTTGTCATATACAATGCAAAGAAACGTTTGGAAAAGAAACATAAGTTTTACGTTTGCCAGAGCACGATTAATTTGAAATTGTACGAGTTTACTAAATCGTAAATCTAAATTTATAAGCCAGCTGGCGGAAGACTTTTGACGACGAATACCGATCAAATCATGGAAAGCATCGAGTTAGACCGGCTGTGACATCTCGTGACATCGCCCAGGAGATGGGAGTTAGTCACCAAACCATCTGCAGAAGGCTAGATATGCCTGCGATATGCTGCTGAAACGGAACGAACTTGAACCATTTTTGAAGCGGATGGTGACTGGCAACGAGAATTGGATGACATACGACAAAATCAAGCGAAAACGGTCGTGGTCGAAGGCCGGTGAATCGTCTCAAACAGTGGCCAAGCCGGGATTGACGGCCAGGAAAGATTTGCTGTGTGTGTTTGATGGGATTGAAAGGGAATCATTCACTATGAGCTGCTCCCATATGACCGGACGCTTAATTCTACCATCTATTGCAACAACTAGACCGCTTCAAGCAGGCGATCGACCAGAAGCGTCCAGAATTGGCCACTCGTCTGAAGCTTCGGTAGCTCGGATTGGAGGTTTTATCGCATCGAACATTTGTCCGGGCTATAGCGCCAAGTGATTACCACCTGTTCCTATCCTTGGTGAACGCCCTTGGTGGTATAAAGTTGGCCTCAAAAGAGGCTTGTGAAAAGTGGCTGTCCGAGTTCTTTGCAAATAAGGAGGGGGTTCTATAAGGGGGGTATTATGAAGTTGCCGTCTAGATGGAAACAGATTAACGAACAAAAGGGCGCATTTTTTAACTAAATACGATCACTCTAACACTTTTTATAAAGCATTGACAGCCTTATATAAAAGTACATTTCAAGCAAGTTGGCATTCTTTTTATTTGGTTGGTTTTGTGAAGAATTTTATTTCGTAATTATTAAAATTAATACCATTGTAATTTTGGATCGTAATGGTGCAGTTAATTAAGAAAAAGAATATCGTTTCTGCTAATATAACTTATATCATCAAAACATATTTTTTAATGGTGTATTTTACTAAAACTCTATCAAATCTCTTACAAAAACTTGAGAGATTTGAAACCAACCCAAATGAGATTTGTGTGACACCTTGAAATCTCTTCGGTTGGAATTCGGTTGGAATTGGGTTGGTAGAGAATTCTCTGACACCCTTGATAAACTGCAAAGAAACGGTTTGGAAATGAAACATAACTTTTGCGTTTGCTAACATAGAGTACTAATAACACTGGTCTTAAAGGGTTTTATCGAAAAATTAAATGATGTACGGGACCTGGGGTTACAACGAAATGATTTTTGGTTACTAACCTCATATCTATTTATGTGGTCAAAAATGTGCCAGTGACGTCACGTTGTTGCGAGCCAAAAAACCAAGCATTTGAAAGTTGAACCTGTGAACACACAAATTTTTTATTACAGTCAAAAAGTTATGTTCGAACAAAACGCATTTGGGGGAGGAGCCGAACCCTGACTTAACGCTGCAAAAAGAATTCTTTTTGCTCATATTGGCCATGAAAAGGCTAAATCGTGCCCTTTCGAATGAGCCCTATGCCGAATTAATCGCATGCACCCTTAGATCAGGGAGTGTATTTGTGTCTAGGGGTGCAGGGAAAATTGATCGCAGAAAGGGTGCATGCGATTAATTCGGCATAGGGCTCATTCGAAAGGGCACGATTTAGCCTTTAATTTCTGACATATGCAAAGTTTGTAGCACGTCAGGGTTCGGCTCTACAATTTTTTGAAAATGTCCAAAAACGCTGTTTTTAGGGGTTTCAACCCCTTTTTTCTCGAAAACGTGACGGTCGATGGGACATTTTTGACCCCGGATTCGCGTGTTCAGCACGGAAAATCCGTTCTTCGGCAAACACCAGGTCCCGTCATATTCGCAAAAAAAAGTTGAAAATTTGTAGACCAGTGTAATTTAAATTTATACGAGTTTACTTAAGTTGTTAATCGAAAAATTAAATGATGTATGTTATTCTGAATCTAGTCGTGATGAATTATTTTAGTCGCTTAAATAGTTCGGTTTCTGCTTCAAAAACAGTTTGCATCCCTGGTATTTATAGTATAAATCGAATGAGCTTATTTATCTAGTTGAGATTGCCAGTTTTTTTTCATAGTTACGAGTATAATATTAAATTTATTTTTACTAGTTTCATTTGATTGTTGTGTTCATTTTTATTTAAACTTTTTTTTGCACCATTTTCTCATTCTATTCCATTTCCGTTTCCGCTGTCGTTGACATTGGCCTAGAGCAGCGTGCACAACCTGTTGTTGTTGTTGTTCTTGTTCTTGTTACTCTTTCCGCCTTTTACCCTTTCGTACTTTTTGGTAATAATTCTTGCTCTTTTTGGCATGCAACATTGCCTAAATTGTCTGTTTATTTGTCAGTTTTGTCTGCATTTTTGATTTAAGTCTGACATATTTTGTCTGTGGCCTGACTGAACTTAAAAAAATGACGACTGCATGCAATGTCTGCATACATACGTCACGTTGCTTCATTTAACTTAGTATTCATTCGTCTGTCTGCCAGTGATTCACTAGTTTCCATTACAAACCCGCTCCATAAAAAGAATCTATAAAATAGCAGAAAATATTTTGCTTATTTTTAGCGCAATTTGTCAAAAAATTCGCTGTTGAATATGTTTTTTTTTTTTTTTTGTTTGTATTTTCTGTCATTTTCAACTACCAAAAATATTGTTTCTCGAGCCATTTTACTATCGCGTCTATATAAAACTGTTTATTTATTTGTTTATTTGTTTGTTCGTTCGTCTGTCTGACAATTTTTGCGCTATAAATTGTTATTTATGTCTGCTTGTCTGTTATTTTAAAAAACCTGATTCTCAGTCCGTCTGTCAGCATTATTTGCTTTGCTTACCAGTGTGTACCTCATACGCCGCAAGTTGTTGCAACTAAAATATTTTTTGCTTTTTATTTTTTAATTTTATTTACGTGCGCATGAGAACCCGACCATGCTTGTCAATTTCAGTGATTTTTCGTTGTGGCGGTGTTGTTGTTTTTCTTTGCTTGCATATCTCATATGGTTTTCATGAGTGTCTGTCATGAACCATTAACCGCTCACGTTGACCACCAGTTGACGAGGCTTTCTGGACTGTCGTCTGTCTGTTCGTTCGTTCCTTGTTTCTGGAACGAGTTAAAAATCAACTGTAAATGTGCACATCTCTTACTACTTAAAAATTTGATGTCAGCTTTTAGTTTTGCTGTTGACCAGCTGTCTGTCTGTCCTACTGTCTGTCTGTTGGTCCATCTGCCCTTTCATCTTTGCTGTTCATATGACACAATGCGAGTTTGCATTAACAAGTCGACCACAGTGGACGCTTGTCAAATGTTTTTGTTGTTTTTGTTGCAAGCTTTTTGGTAATGTTTGTGTCAGTTTTGAAAGGCGTAAAGTGTTTTACATACATTAATACACTGTTAAAAGTTTTATAGTTGTGGTGTCTAAAATAGTTTTGTGGTTAGTGCTAGATTTTTACTCCATTGCATACAATAAATGTTAAGATTGAGAGGTTGAGATGCTCTATAAGCTGCAGTGACTTCTTCCAGCTTAGGTCGTATTTGCCTTTTTTCATGGTGGAAGTATAAGATGATCGTTTGAATAATTCGGTGTTGTATTTCAAGGAAGTATACTTGGCCTTGGTATAAACACTCTGTTTAGCTCGATCTTACCAGTACCTAATACAATATAGCTATTGGATCCATAAATTGTCCGTTACATATGAGAAGTCCAACGTTTCAGACATTTTTCTGCTAAAAGCTAATGTGAATGAGCTTCTTTTTGCACCGTGTTCATTTGTTTATGGTTTAAACAAAGTGTTTTTGCGGGGAGTTTCTTTATTGACTTTACAATGAAGAAAAGTGCGGTTAATGCAGTTAATGTCACTGACAATCCACTACACCCTATATATAAAAAATATACTTTGTGGATGGGACTATCGTAGACTATCGATAGATTTAAAACTATCGATAGCGTCGCTTGCCGATAGTTCTCCACCTTTATGCTCTACCTGAAAAATCATATCGGAGGTGTTTTGGTCGCTTTAACAGAGTTGATTTTGCGCTCGAAGATAAAGAACGGCCAAATATTCCTCAGATGATGCTTATGCTCTGTATTTGTGGGTACCGCGGGTAGATCGACTTATGAGCTTCACAAACCGAATAAAATATTTAAGGGGAACCCTATTGGACTCAATTCAAACGTTTGAGCCGCGAACTGAAGCAAAAACGAAAGGAATACGAAGAAAGGCACCGAAAAATTATTTTGCAGCTGCCAACGCTCTGTCACATGTTGCAAAGCCGGTCCATACCAACTTGGAAACGCTTAAATGGGATGTCCTACCACACCCGCTGTATTCTCCGACATCACTCCTTTCGATTACCACCTCTTCCCGTCGATGACTCATGGCCTAGCAGCGGTTCACTTTTTGAAGATTGCGAAAAACGGGATTGCCTTAAAGACGATCCGTTCTTCCGACGTGGAATCCGTCAATTACCGGAAAGATGGGAGAGACCAGTAGCTAGCTGTGAGCAATACTTTGAATACTACGTAAAATTAGAAAGAAAAAAGAATATTCAAGCTCCTAATAATTCAGCTAGCAGCACTGAAGCTGCACAATTAACGCAGTAGTCTTTCAATAATTTCAGCACCCACTGAACCAAAGGCTCGTAGAAGATATCGCAGTTATATTTTAGGGCTGCTGGCAGAGTAAAAGCTAAAAGCGTAGCGATAGGCCATGTGATAGCACAGAGCTTTACACAAAGAAAATTTTAAGCAGTGTTGTGTAGCGAAATACAACTCTGTGCTATCGCATGGCCTATCGCTTCGCTTTTAACTTTTACTCTGTCAGCAGCCTTACGCGAAAGATAAGCGAATAAAACTATCGATTAAGCACTGTCGCTTGACGTTGGCTTCATATATCATATTCGAGCACGATAGTTTTGTGATACTCTCGCTTGACGCTCGCTTTTTGGTTCAGTGGGGAGTTGAGGAAATCGTTGATATTACATAGGTGTACTTCGAAGTGGAAATTGTGTCGACGTTACAAGTGACGTAATGCGAATCTGTTACCACAGGCAGCCGGAAGGTCCTGACTCGAATGGGTACGGCCCATGATAGAAGTATTCTGATGACTACGTGTTGAAACCCGAACACGGTGCGCGGATAGCTAAAATGCTTGGATGTGGAGTGGCGAATCAACCAAGTTTTGACTGATCGTAAGAGTTAAAAAGACATACGAGGTTTAGATAGTCCACCCACGCAATCAATGTGGGAAGTACATATTCTATAGAAGCATGTCTTCGAAATTGTATTGAGATTATTCGCTCTCTGGGACGCAAGTTGTCGTTTACCTATCCCATTTGGTGACTAGGCCTCACGTGGGAAGAAATCGCCACAAATAGTTGTCCACATTAAACAATATCGAAATTATGGTTAAAATTAAAAGAATTCAGGTAGTTTACGCTTCAAAACAAAAGCCTTCAACAAATTGCTAGTGCGCCTTGATATTCGGAGAATGAGTTGCCACATCGATATCTACGAAGGTCGACTGTTATGAAGGATACATGGCAGCATACACAATCATCGTCTTAAAGCTAAGCTGAAAATTCTTGCCGAAGGTAACTGAAAAAATTTCATCCTAGTGATCGGTATATAGAAAGTTTTCAAAAGATTCTCTTACCATACATTTAGTTGCTATTGACTTTTTTTCCATTCCCAGCTGTTGGCTTAGCGTGTTAAAATTTTTCGATACAAAGGGTGAATGGTACAGTGCGCTAGAATCTCATACTTTTTTTTTGCATTTATAATTCGCCAGATATGCCGAATCGAGTACTATGTACCGAGGAGTTCTTGGTGTCAATGAACTGTTTGAACTTAATTTCAATATTTTAATTATATAATTTTACTCAGTGTAAAAAATGTTACTTGTATGCAAACTAAATTTCATTGGGAGTAAAACATTTAACCAACTCATTGAAAACCGCACACAATTTTTGTGCGTATTAAAGTTACTCCTGAAGTAAATTGCCGCTGTACCTAAAGCGTTTATCAAAAGGTGTTGACGCGGGCACAGACACAGACACACAAAATGGCGTGCGTCGTAAACAGTTACTATAAATTGTTTTTGTGTATAGGTATGGGGGTACTAGTAGGTAGTTATCGGAGTAGTTGATACAGAACATTGTTTTTCAACACTATTTTGCACGTACTTGCAACAATTTCTTGTTGTTGTTGTTTTTTGCATTACTCTAGTACAACTTACCGCTGTGGTTAATGTAGCTTTTGTTGTTGCTGCTGTTGACTGCCTTTGGCGGTTGACTTTTTCACTAATGAAATGCGGTTGCACAAATGCAAATGCAGCAACATTTTTACAACATACAACATACATTCCCCATTTACCTTATTTAAAACTTTTTTTTTGTAACGTTTTTAGCATTTTATCTGTCGCTATCAGGCAAGAACTTGACCAGCATATAAAGTGAAAATAGGAGTTTTAGCATCTGTTTTGCACCTTGTCAAAATTAGTGTAGACAGATAAACAGACAGACGGACATAGAGACAGATCCAGACAGAAAAAATGCAGTGACTTAAATTCACAGAAAATGCTTAAAAGACAGAGCAAAAAATTTCATACAAAATTTCAAAAATTTAGTGTAGATTTGTGCTAAAGCTGCACCTTAAATGGAGTGATTCGGAATACTACACCTTCTAATAGTTGCATTATGGCTCTGCCCTGTTCAAGTTAATCAAATTTACTGCTTCTAGTCTTTCCTCTGCAGTACATATTGTGAAACTTTCTTGTCTCCACTTTCTTTCAAATTCATTCAAGGCGATATACTCCAGACTGCTATACAATATCCTGAGTGACATCGGTTAGTTTCACTATGATGCCAACCTATGCATAGTTTTGGTAATCTATACGTCAGCTCATTTTAATCTATGGTAAACCTCGATCAATGGGAATCAATATGATGTGTACATTCTTTGTGGTACTTAGAGCATTATTTATCGAGGATATTTCTGGAGCAGATAGCGATCATGTGAAAGTTTTTTATGGCCCAATTTACACTTTTTATATTACCTTCTCATCTTTTCTTTCGTCTGAAAAATAATGCAATTGACTGTGATTTATCCGAGAGCCTAAAAGGTTATGGCGGACCCAATTCTTAACCCGACTTGAGAGCGATGATGGGCATAATGTCGCCAGCGGAGAAGATGAATATCTGGGTCCCCCGACCGATGAGGGTATGGAGCCACCAGACTATAACGAGGTCTTAGAAGTTATACAAAGGCTTAAAAATAATAAAGCGGCAGGCGCAGACGAACTACTCGCAGTGTTATTTAAGACCTGCGGCGAGGAATTGGGTATATCTATGCAGCCACTCTTGTGAAAAATATGGACTGGTGAGCGTATGTTACTGGAACCTAAGTGTCCTGTGCCTAGTTTATAAGAAAGGAGAGCCTGAAGATCAGTGCAAACTATTGCGGAATTAACCTTCCTTCCAATCGCTTATAAAATCCTAATTGGCGTATTGCGTAAAAGATTGAAACCGTACGTAGGAAGTGTAAGTGGACAGTACCAGTAAGGTTTCAGACCAAAGAAGTCGAACATCGACCCGATATTCACACTACGCCAAATCCTGGACAAGACCAAAGAAACAACAAATCGACACATACCACCCATTTATCGACTTCAAAGCCGCTTTCGGCAAGCTTTTGGAACAAAGTTCTAAAAAGCACTGACTGAACTTCGTATTCCTGCAAAGATCGTACGCTTTTGTATGATGACGCTTATGAACACCTAAAGCGTTGTCTGGGTCGGTAAAGATCTCTCCGACTCCATTGATACCAAGAGAGGCATCAGATAGGGCGATGCGTTGTCGTGCGACTTTTTCAATCTTCTGATGGAATACGTACCTCAACTATGCTCAAACGTTGACCTGAAGGGAAATATTTTCTAGAAGAAGAACTCTGCTGCTCACATATGCCGATGACATAGACATAATCGGCAAAAATAAACGTGCAGTCACTGGAGCTTTCTCGGACATTGAAAGAAAGTTCCGTCCATTGGGACTAACGGTGAACGAGAGCAAGACGAAGCACTTGGTGTCCACCCGCAGACAATCAACATGCTTTGAGGTTGTAGTAAACTTCGTCTACCTGGGTTCAGATGTAATCGGCGTCAACAACACCAGTCAGGAAATTAAACGAAGAATTACTCTGGCTAACCGTTGCTTTGGTCTCTCTGAGAAGATGAGTTTTATCCAGAACAACAAAAATCAAACCTTACAAGACGTTGGTTCTCCCAGTCCTGATTTAAGTAATTCAGCGTTAAGCGTGTTTGAGAGTTAAATACTTCAGAGAATCTTTGGTCCAGTCAGAGTGCGAAATAACATCCGTATTCGGACAAACAATGAGCTATATAACCAGAAAACATCCAATACAAAAGGCTGTCCTGGGCTGAGCACTTTTGTCAAATGGATAGGACTAGATCTTGAAAACATGCGCAAGATTGTTAGCCAAAATTGCTATCGACAAGTAACAGACTACAACCACTGGTGTGAAACCCTATGTGCTCCCGAGGGCAGTTTGTTGTTTTAGAAAAATATATTTATTGTTTTGGCGCTAAACTGTTATTCACACAGATGGATCCGTTTTGGAATCATCAGTGAAGATGTGTGGCGCGTGATGTTCCAATCCTTTTTGCCTGTTCTCTGGGCTGTTTGTAGCGCTTTGGGGGAGAAGACCCCAGTTCTACCCTGTTACAGACTAGAGCCTGCCGTTGATTCATCTCCATGAGCTTTAGATTTTGTGTCTCCACGACTGTTCATTGGGTCAACGACAGCTTCTTGTCGAACATTACTCCAAGATATTTTAAGCTGCTCTTTGGGGAGGGGTATTTTTCATTTTTGATTGCGGTTTTAATAAGCAGGACTACGATTTCGTTATCCACCAGTAAATGACCTTGTGGATTATTCTTGCTTTTAGGTGAAGAGTACTAAAATTGGTTACATCAAACATTGTAATTTTTCGCTTTAAGTTCCAAGCCGCTACAAATATTTGCTTTTTCTAGTTTACCAATTAAATCTACGAAATGCAAATTTTTTTAAACAAAATTAAAAATTTCAACACACAAAAAAATATTTAAATACAATATTGCGTATACGCATTGTATGCCAAATATTATTTGCGTGTATTATTGAAATATAATATTTATGAAATTGTATAAAATCCCGAAAATGTTTGTTCTATTTTGTTTATTTTTGTTTTTGTTGTTATTAACCGCGCATTTGTATAAAATTTTTGCAACAATTTTGCGGCCATTTTTGTTGTGGCCATTTGACTGCCGGATATGCGACTTTTGGGTTGCTGCCATTATAAAATTCTCAAAAAAAAAAAAAAAGACACACACACACATTTTTTTTTTTGCACTTTTAATTTGATGTTAATGGCAGGCAAAAGTCAATTATGAAACACTTGCTTAAAATTCAAATTAAAAATTTAATGTGTAACGAATGCGTGCCGTGAAGAGCGAAAATGCAATTTACTTACTTTGCAGGTCTGTGTCGTTATGTCTGGGTTCTCTGTTATTGCGTATACACTCTACTTCTTCTTGCTGGTGTGCAGCTGTTACCATTGGTCGTTTTATGGGACCAGAGCATAGTCAATGTCAGGCAAAATGCAGCTGATGTGTTGCCAATTGTGCTGTATGCTGCAGTTGCTGCTTTTGCTGTTGCTGCTGTTGTCCTTGTGCCCTTATATCATTGTGCGTTCACAAGCTGTGGCCTAGGTCAATACCACGTTGTGTTTCCGCCATGTTGGCTTTCAACCTATTCTCTGTCATTTTGTTTTTTTTTGTTTTTTTTTTAATTTTTCTTTCTCTTTTAGACTTTATCTGTGCTTTGTGTACCTCTGTGTCCTGTTATAGGCATCATTTACAGGATATATTGCTGCAGCCATGATATGTGCAACGGCCATTCAATGCGATTTCGTTGCTGAATTTTTATGACTTTTTTTTTTTTTTTTTGTGTTGCGTTGGTATGCCCTGCATCTTGAATATGTTTTTAAGGGTATATTGCCATAAATAATCAATTGGTGTAAGGTTTAAAACTTCAAAACTCCCTACAACAAGCCTTTGATGAAGTAACATCCAAGTCGAATTAGTTTTATATTACTCTCAAACCTGATTGTAAATTATGGAAGTTTTAAGCTTGTGGAGGTCTCTTGTCACTATAGATAGTCGCCCCATTTTTTATTTTTGCTTTGATCTTCAAAAATTTATCGTTCCAGCGATAAAAAGATTGAATGCTCGCCATGTCATCTCTTTCCTTGATGACATGTCGACGACGACACTTTCATACAAATGTCTTGTATGACTTGATGCATGACATGTCTTGTATGACATCATGCATGACATGTCTTGTATGACTTGATGCATGATACATGTCTTGTATGACTTCATGCATGACATGTCTTGTATGACTTGATGCATGACATGTCTTGTATGACTTGATGCATGACATGTCTTGTATGACTTCATGCATGACATGTCTTGTGTGACTTAATGCATGGCATGTTTTCTATGACTTGCTGGCATGGTTGCTTTCGCATTCTTAAATATCTCGTGAAACCATTTGGAAGAAGCTTGCATTAAATTCATTATGTATCAACTATGATTTTTCTGATCTTCATGAGGACTATAGTATATGTAAAATGAATGGTATTTACATCCACATCTAGACTCTCGTCAAAATGTACACTATGTCCCGCTTAACCCAAGACAGCAATTTCTTGCAAAAAAATCGTAATGTTCAATGAATTTTTTTCACATCCTGAAAAGAAAAAAATTATAAATGCAAAAGATTTATAAATCATTTTGAATACAGCCCTTTTGAACTTGAATTCCTCAGTTTTTTTCGACGGTAGTTTTTAATTTTGTTTTGATTGCGGCGGAACCAAAATATGTTGGGGTAATATAAGACATACTAAAAATACCAGCTTTTTTACCAAAATATACTGTTATTTGTTTTTGTTTGCAGCGAGTCCATAGTATTTTGGGGCTAGTATAATAAAAACAGAAAAGCAGAAGAATTTTTTATGGGAAAATTAGAAAATCGACATCTTTAATGAACTGAATGTGCCTAATGCATTGTTTTAGTGGTGTTTTAAATTACTTGCATTGTTACCTTTCAAATGAAACTGGTTTGGGACTAATCGGTTGGATGATTTCAACGTTCATAGCGGACATAGAAACTTTTTTAGCTATTTTATATAAGAATATATATAGATATGCAGCCAGCTACCGAAAGTAAGATACCACATCAGCTTGAATCTGTAAAAACACAATTTCCATTATTATTTGAAGCTGTTTTTATGATTTTGCAACGGATATATGCGATCGGATCGTAGCTCGTTGAGTACATCAAGATTTAATAGCTGTTTACTAGCAATTTGGGGTGCCTTATGTGCCATCAGTGATGTTTTCTATATTTTTTAAATGTTTTTATGACTCAGCTTAGGGATGCTCTAAGGACCCTAAGAAATTTTCTGTGGAGCCACATATTACAATTTATAAATTTTCCAAAACTCGTGCTCATGACTCAAACTACTAAATTATTAAATTTTCTCGCACTTTTGTAGGATTCTTTTAAGTCGCATAATTCGATAAAAACCAAATTCTGTTTTTCATTTATTTGGTTCTGTTCGGTATTTAACTTGCGTTGAAGCATTCATTTTTTTCACATTCGCTCACAATGTTTTTTTTTCTTTTTTTGTTCCAAGCCACAAATGTCATGAAATGTATATAAAAAGCGACCTATTGCTATCAACTCGCTCATTCTGGAGGTACTATCGATGTAAAATTTAACGCTGAAATATGCGAATGCATTTTCGTAAATGACATTTCTGCGGCGTTGCGTTCAATGTCCTTTTTCACTAATTGATATCAGATGCGCCTGCGAATGGTTTGAATATATATTTTGTATATGTGGTATATTTGTATTCTTGGTGTATATTTTTGATAGAATTTATGCAGCAACATGAAGTTTACCTGTTTTCAATATCTATCGCCAATTTGTGGCTTCAACGCCATTAAAGTATTAAACAAATATATATGTGGTACGCTTCAATGTCTGCATGATTGTGTATCTGAATTTCTACCGCAAAACAATACAAGTACACTGCCGCAATTGCAGACCATGCAATCATTTGTTCATTCATTCATTCATTTATCAATTTATCTGTCGCTGTGCACTTTGTTGTATTGTCAGTCTTGGCTGACAGTTTGTTTGCTACTTCCGTGCGTTATACATTCGATGGAGTCATGTAGTGAGATTGTACTTAATAAGCTTTGTTTTGGATTTAAGTCTTATTAGTAGTTTTTTCTTTGATTACTGAAATCATAGATACTTTTGTATCTATCATTGATTTTTTGTTTATCTCCAATAGTGGCTATTTAGATAGGGCATACATTTCTTTCAAAAGCAAACTTGCACATTAAACGAATGGAGTATCTAAAATGGCGATATAATTGTCGGATATGTAATGATGAACTGCTAGAATAATATAAAATTAATCATATCATCTTTAGTTTTCTTTTTTGAGTTGGGTTTTGATCAGCACTAGGAGCCTTTGGATTCGCCGGATGGGGATCTTTTTTTTTCGAATAAAAAAACATTCGTTCTTACAAGAGATTGTACTTTGGATCAAGCCAATGGAGATGTTAAAAATCAAATTGAGCTAAACTGTTCAACAACAGCCAGTTGTAATGCTGTGTATTACCCGCCCTACCATGCTATCGTATCTCAAAACCACAATTAAAGCCCAAAAACAGACATCAAAGTTAATTTACGGCTACCATAAAAAAAAATATTACTCCGATTTCATATTAGAATTATTGACAAATCTATTTCAAATATAAAAAAAATTGAAGCTATACAAAGTCACATTAAACAAACAAATTATTTAAGCTAATACAGTTGTATCGCGTTATAAAAAATTAGAATAATACAATAATCAAAGAAAATATATATGTATAAATAGATAAGTAATGCATATCTCTGGCATTTTAAAAAAAGAATGATACTAATAAAAAATATGTTTTGTTACAACTTACTGCACATGCATCGTTGAAGGCCTTCGTTGCTGCCGGTGAAGTAAATAGCTGTAAAAAAATGTTACAAAATGCTCGGCTTGCTCTTCTTGATATCTTTCATTACTTAACATTTTTGTTTTTATAAACTTTAGAATTAATACATAATAATTATTTTTTTCAAAATACAAAAGTTAAAGAAAACATTATTAACCCGTATTTACATAGATTTCGTTTTACATTAAAACATTTAGTTATCAATACTGAATTACAGTAAATTAATTTGTTTAGAATGCTGTAATCATTGCAAATTTGTTTTTTATACATATGCTGCTTAAGTTAATTATGTATTATAGCACATCCCAAATTTAATTTAATAACTTTTTTAAATTTTCAAAATTTCTCCTATCAATAAGGTGTTTTAACAACTTAAAAGCAGTGACGAGCGACACCAATAAATATAAATATTAATTTGGTTTATCCATTCAATATATGTATTGCAGGTGATTGGCCAGGTGTTGTAGCCGCAAAGATAACCTTCAAGTAGAGTGCGCTGCAAATCTCACGTGTGCTTAAAAAAATGCCGGCTGGAGTCGTAGATCTTTACAGCCAATTGACTCCAGACGGGATGCAATAACAATGGTGACACTCTGCAATATACGCTAGCGTCTATAATAAGACCGTTGCATCACAAGCAAACAAAAATTATTCACTTTGCTGATAAAATTTAATTGCAGCAAACAAATATTATCATGTTAAATCTTTTGTTTTATTGTTCTTCTTCGTTGTGTGTTATTTAAATATGATTTAAATAGATTGATTTTTTATTTTCTGCATCTGCAACTGCACTTGGTAAGGTTTTTAGCGGAAATCCGAATGATAGGCTGAACCACGATGTTTAGATCAAACAGAGTTGCTGTTAACGCCGATCAAATCGTGGAGTGACATTTAACGCCGTTATCAATACTTTTTAATCGGAACGATTATCGGGATTAATTGATAACACTGTTTGTCTGTTAATTTTAAAAGAAACAATAATTTGCCTATGCATATATTTCAAAAATAAATAAAATTTTAAATTTATATACAAAAAAAAAAAAAAAAAAAAACACATTGCCGACCGTCACAGATACGCTAAAAATCAGAGAAATAATAATATTGCCGGGAGAAGCTAAAGTTTCTAATTTCAGCTCAACAACTTTAAAATGAATGCAGACTGGCAGACAAAGTTATTTCGTCATGGAAAGAAATAAACTTTAGATTTAGATTAGAATTTCATATATAGACAGACGGACATAGATTAATTGGTCTAAAACCAGAAATAATGCAATAAAATGTCTATTAAAACTAGCAGAATTCGTTTTATTAGCCATTAAGCGAGTCCGAGTGATTTTTTCATTCTTTTTCCATTTTGTGTCTGCCATCTTGAACTTCGAGCAGAAGAACAAGGCATGTGGTTCTCACTAAGCTTTGGTCACAGCGCTGTTTTATCCAAAATCCCGTCGGATTTAAGTGGCCTTAGTGACTTCTTGTCCGAAATTTCGATTTCAATAAATCCTTTAAAACCTCAATTTCTTCACGGCAAGACTGGATGGCGGAGCTGCTGGGGAGTGAAGATGGTCTCTCGCTCTTCACAGACGGGTACAAGAGGGATTGTGGTTTGGGGTCTGGGGTATACTCGGAGGACTTGGCAGTAAAAGACTTCTTTCGACTGCCGGAGCTCTGCAGTGTGTTTTAAGCGGAAGTCCATGCTGTACTTGTGGCGGCAAGCTACTGGGGCAACTGGAGATTCGGGACAGATCGGTTTTCTTTTTTCTCAGATAGCCAAGCTGCCATTTAAGCGCTGAATGCTCACATTACCAAATTTAAGTTGTTAAGGGAATGCAAAAACCAACTAGACGGGGTTCATCGGGTGAATCCCATTCAGTCGCGGTTCCGATTCCAATGAGTGTTAGAGTCGCCCACATTAGGAATCACTTTACCTCTCTAGGAAATTATAAATGGCAAAATATGAACTGCAGGAAAGCTAAGACCTTGCGAGACTTACAGCCGCCATTACTGGGCATTGGCCCATCGGGGAACACGCGGCTAGATTAGGTATCCCTTTAACACTACCTGCAGAAGTTGTAAGGAAGAGGGCACCCCGGGAACGTTAGCACTTTCGCCGAGTAGACTGAGACATTTTGGACATTGGCAGTTAGCATCGATAAGCGATCTAGCACCCTTATGTCTCTTCAAACTTAGGTCCTTCCTTAACTGTACTGGTTTGCTCTGATCTTAACATTCTAAGCCTTCGGCGTACAAGAAGTTTCCCTACCGAGATTTTTAGTGGCAACAAAAAGGCAGTTATATCTGCGGGGAATAATATTATCTATAATTATTTAAGAAACATAATTTCCATTCAATTCTAGTCCGGGTTTGAAGTTTTTTCATTCGATCAACATTTTAACTGAATACGCAAAGCTTTTCATTCAAATAAAACTGCAAAATATTTAAATCAATTTTCTAAACCGTGCCGATATTCAAAATGATGTATTCTTGATTTTGAGAACGTGCGTGTTAATTATTGCATGGATTAAAACGTTTTTTAAAATATTCGTTTTCTTTGCGTTTTAAAAAGTTGCATTTTACTTTTTCTTCGCTCATTGTAATTTTCAATAATATTAATGTACGATAGTACTCATATTCAGACTGATCGCATTAAATATTTTGTTTAATTTTGTCAGACAACCAAAAAAAAAAATTCAATTGTCATTCAACATTTAAGTTTCATTGTCAACGTTTTTTTTTTTTTTTTGTGGCAATTGTTTTGTCTCTCAAATGTTATTTTATGAATGTGGTTCTTTTTTATGGTAAGCCAGAAACAAAAGTAAAAAATGCATTAAAACTTTTTAGTGAAATCTTTTAATCTAAAATTCAATCAAATGCAATCAATTGGTAATAAAATTTAAATCAACTTTTTATTTGTCTGAAAATAAATGAAGATTATATTGTATACTTTATAAGCTGTAAGTTCCTTGCACTCTACTTCCTTGTAAATTTCTTTCAATATATTTTTTTTGCACAGGTTAATAAGAAAAAAGTAAATATTACAAAATAAATAAAATCGGTGCACCTTTTCAGTAAACGAATAAAATTGAAAATGATTTAAAATCGTATAAAAATCTTAAAGACTTATGAAATTGATTTATTGGAGTTTTGCGATATTATGGAACTCTTCCTTCAAATACAAAAATTTTAAGACCACGAAGTATTGTAAAGAAAAATAGTTGTACCAATAAAAGCAAAAAAAAACATTATTTCTCCGAAAAGTCTTAAACATTTTCAGCTCGGCTTTTTATTTGTTTAGAAAGATCGTCTAGATATGTAAAATGCTGGGTGTCCGAGTGATAAAGATATTACAATTGTAATCTATAAATATAAAATTGATTCGCTTTTTGCGTGGCTACGCCATAACTGGACAATGACTTCGCCGATTTCATTCATTTGTTTTTTTAAACATTTTTCTAATACTTTTTACAAGGTTCTTACGGAAAGAAAAATTAACAAAATTGAAAAGAAAATTTAAAAATTTCAAAAAAAAAAAAAAAAAACACACTAAAAAATCCCAGAAACAGTTTCAGATATCCAAAAAAAATTTTACAGTCCTTAAAAATCCCAATCAAAATACCATGACAGGAAAATATTGGGACAAGAGCTAATTTTTATATTCGCTTAAATTTTGATTCAACTTCATTAATTTCATAAATATGTGCACTACATTTTAGTTCCTAGAAGTGCTGATTCAATAAGTCAAGTTCCACTTGAGGATTTCAAGATTAGCTCGCATTCGCTTTTTATTGTATCATATGCGACGATAATTTTAAATAAAAACTGTAACTAAAGCGCGCGGACGTCCTCTCTGTCGCGCCCCTCCGATTTGATTCACGTTTTGCTTCCAAACTTTTCTTGCTGGAGCCTCTGTGTCCCCCCCCCCCACGGGGCCCCCCCCGACCACCCACTGTTATATTTTTCCCCCTACTATGTCGATGTCAGCACATAGCTCATACAGCTCATCGTTCGTGCGCATACGGATGTCATTTTCCATTTTTTTTTCTTTTTTTAAAAATGTTGTAATTTTTTTTTACCATTTATAAACATTTTTAAAATGTTTTCAAACAATTTTTAAAATTTTTTTTAAACACTTGTTGACATGTTTTAACATTTTTTAACATGTTTTAACATTTTTTAACATTTTTAACATTTTTAACATTTTTTAACATTTTAACATTTTTAACATTTTTTAACATTTTTTAACATTTTTTTTAACATTTTTAAAATTTTTAACATTTTAACATTTTTTAACATTTTTTAACATTTTAACATTTTAACTTTTTAACATTTTTAACATTTTTTAACATTTTTTAACATTTTTAACATTTTTAACATTTTAACATTTTTTAACATTTTTTAACATTTTAACATTTTTTAACATTTTAACATTTTAACTTTTAACATTTTTTAACATTTTTTAACATTTTTTAACATTTTTTAACATTTTTAACATTTTTAACATTTTTTAACATTTTTTTTAACATTTTTTAACATTTTTTTTAACATTTTAACATTTTAACATTTTTAACATTTTTAACATTTTAACATTTTTAACATTTTAATTTTTAACATTTTTTAACATTTTAACATTTTTAAAATTTTTTAACATTTTAACATTTTTTTAACATTTTAAACATTTTTTAAAATTTTTAACATTTTTAAAACATTTTAATTTTTTAAATATTTTTAAACCTGTTTGAACATTCTATGTCCATCTCTCGTCTATTTAAAAATCTGGTCGGACTCCAGTTTTTTCCAAATTGATTTATAATTTTTCAGCCAATTAAATCAGACTGGTTAGATTATTACTTCTCACACCTAGAAATATTTTTATTCGTTAGTACTGTACTAATTTTTCTTGTTGCAGTGTATTATGAACACATTTAAGTTTGAATATTTGTGTGTGTGTGTGTGTATTTGTATCTTTGTATGATTGTGTGGAAAGTTGAAATGACAGTTCGCATCTAAGCGCTTGGCATTTCTTTAGCTTAACAGCAAAAGTTTTTCCATTATTTGAAGATTATTGACTCTAAACATTTCCACTGACAGCATGAATGGGTGAGACGTATGAAACATATGTATGGTAAAAAAGTATGAAACAAAGCTGTATAGCATATAAAAATGACGATACTACTTCTACTGTTGCTGCTGCTGATGATGATGTTGTTAGAATTTTTCACATTTTTATGGCAGCAGGAAAAACTTTTCACCAATGCATTGTTTTACTTTTTTCGATACAGTTGTCTTGGCAAAAAAAAAGAAAGAGAAAAATACAATTCTACACTTTGCACAAAAATCACTCCGCAAGCTATTTTCCATGAACACACACACATACATATGAATCGTATTTCTATTTCCTGTTTCATATCCTTTTTCTTGACTGTTGCTTCTATAGTTGCTGTAGTTATTTCTTTGTCAATTTTACTCTCTAACCGAGATTATTCAATGAGCTTTTCATTTGACTGTTAAAAACTTCATTGGCATGTGACATGCGAGTAGTTGGTACGTACATTTTAAGGAAGTGTTGCTCGATTTTTAGTGTTTTTTGTTTTACTTCCGTCTATAAGCTGCAATTGTTGTTGTTGTTTCAATATTTTCTATTTGTTCAAAAGCTACCTTTACCAATCAATATGATGAAAACTATTCTTTTCGTTTCGTTTGTATCTATGAAATAATTTTTTGTTTCTTCTTTTTTATCTTTTTTCTCAAGTGGAAAAATTTGATTTACTACTTGGTTAGCAGCTTAAAAACTCTTTTAGATTTTTTTTTATCTTGATCCAATTGAAACTGAAATTAGATGTAGTCATGCATAAGATCGAAGACAAAAAAAAGGGGTAGTTATTGAAATTTGATGGTTTGGAAACTTTTTGTGCTCTTTGGTAAAATGTGAGTTATCTTGAAGTGAACAGAAGCTTATGGAAGTTTTTTACAGAATCATTTGCGGATCAAATAATATTCTCAATATTTTTTGAGAAAACAAACAGCCAGACTGATATTTTGTTGGGCTGACAAATTTTCATAGAATAATACGGACAGATGGATATACATACAGACAGTCAGACATTTATGGACATTTGTACTATATTTACAATATGTAAGTCATTGGAAGATCGAAACACCACCTATTTATCGATTACAAAGTCAATTTCGAAAGATCTAATAGTAGCAAGTTCTACGAAGCGCGGACTAAACTTCGTACCCTTGAAAGATCGTTCGTCTCTGTGTGATTCCGCAAATAATTTGTAGAAATTTGTAGAAATTTGTAGAGATTTGTAGAGATTTATAGAGATTTTTAGACATTTTTAGATGTTTTGAGACAGTTTTAGAAATTTTAAAATATTTTTTAAATCATTTTTTAAAAAAATTTTTCAATTTTTATACCCTGTACCCAAAGGGTAAAAGGGTATATTAAGGTTGTTCGACAGTAACAGACAGAAGGAGGCAAGAAAGACCCTATAAAGTATATATATTCCTGGTCAGCATTGGAAGGGGAGTCAAACTAGCTATGTCTGTCTATCCATTTTTCCGTCCGACCGTCTGTCTGTCATGCTGTCTGCCGTATGAGAGGGATTATCTCGGAGACTATAAGAGATAGAGCCGCCATATTTAAAACTTAGACTCTCCTGAGCCGTCAAGTGTGCACTTGCAAACGGTGTTTCTCTAGACCCATTTTAAGGGGTACCCCCCATACAAATGTACTCCAAAAATTTTTTGTTTTTGCATAAAAACGGCATTGTTTTTTATTCTAGGCAGTTCAAATTTAGTACAAATTATGTATATGATAGTCCCAATAAAATATCCCAATATGTGTAGGACCAACAAAATTTTAGATATAGCCCCCATACAAATAAACCCCCAAAATTTTAAGTTTTTGCATAAAAACGTCATTGTTTTTTATTCTAGAAAGTTCAAATTTAGTATAAATTATGTCCATGATAGTCCTAATAAAATGACCCAATATGGGTAGGACTAACAAAATTTTAGGTATAGCCCCCATACAAATTTACCCCATTTTTCAAGTTTCTGTTTAAAAATCCAATACAATAAGTTATATATATATAGATAGGACCTAACTTACGGTACATAAAGATTGGGTACAGGGTATCTTGCAGTCGAGCATACTCGACTTCAGCGTTCTCTTGTTTAAATATTTTTGTTTAATTTTTAATTTATTTTAATTAAATATATTTTTGAAAATGTTTGGATATTTATAGAAATTAATGTATTTTTTTACATCTTTTATTTATTAATTTTTTTAAAAATTTCTTAAAAACTTTTAAACAATTTTAAAATTATTTTAATTTTTTTACATTTTATAGATTTTAGAAATTTTTAGACGTTAATGGATTTTTATAAACATTTTTAAAATTTTTTTTTCACATTTTAAAATTTTTAACATTTTTTTGAATTTTTTTCAAACATTTTTTCTAACATTTTTTTAACATTTTTTAAACATTTTACAACATTTTTATATTTTAGATATTTTTGAAAAATATATGAACGTTTATGGATGTTATCATTATTTAACATGTTTTTTTACATATTTTAAACAATTCAACATTTTTTTAAATATTTTAAAAATTTTTAAAATTTTTTAAAATTTTTTAAAATTTTTTAGAATTTTTTAGAATTTTTAAAAATTTTGTAACATTTTTTTAAATATTTTATAAAATTTTAAACATTTTTTAACATTTTTTTAAAAATTTTTAATAATTTTTATCATTTTTTAAAATTTTTTAACACTTTTTTAAATTTTTTAAAATTATTTAAGATTTTTGGAAACATTTTTTGAAACATTTTTTAACATATTTTAAAATTTTTAACATTCATTAACGTTTTTTGATATTTTTTAACATTTTCTAACTTTTAACAATTCTTATCAATTTTAAATTTTTTGAAGTATTTTTTAAACATTTTTTAACATGTTTGAACATTTTAAAAATATTTTTTGACATTTTTTAACATTTTTTTAATTTTTTAGCACTTCTTAAATTTTTAAAACTTTTTTTTTACATTTTTTAAAATTTTTTAAGATTTTTAACATTTTGTAACATTTTTTGAACTTTTTTATATTTTAATTATTTTTGAAAATATGTATTTGGACAATTGAAACGTTTTTTAAACATTTTTTTTAACATTTTTAAAATTGTTAATTATTAAAATTATTAATATAACATTTTTTAAACATAAAATTTTTTTATCTTTTGAAATTTTTTGAAAATTTTTGAAAATGGATAGTTTTCCAAGCTCCATTAGAAACACAAATTAAAATTTATATTGCCGAATAAAATTAACTTTACTTAAATTTATTTATCGATTTAATTCTTTCACAAATATTACTTACATTTCTAAAATTTTAAGCTTCTTTTTCTTTTAATTTTTATATATTTCAATAAACTACTAAATGTCTCAGGTGTCACTTACAACAAAAGCCTTTTCTTTCAAAAGTAAAAACTTTTTATTCAATATTTTCAAATATTTTTCTCATTTTTTAACCCAATTGTTGTATCATCAAATATAATTTTGTATAATAAATTTATTTGCATATTTTGTGTATTTCAGAATTTTTTTCTTTAAATCAAATATACATACATATGTATCTATGTAATATAAATATTATGTATAAAATAAATTCCAGTTTCAATAGTATTACAGACAAAAGACCAAAGTGAAATCATTTCAAATATGTGAAAAGTTTTTGCATAAAATCGAAAAAGTTTTGAGTATTTTCCCTTTTGCCACTTTCTACTCTTGCAGTTTGTTCTATTTTACTTTTATTTAAAATTTTGAGCGATGTCGACATTTACTTAATCATTTAGTGTCCTTTTTATGCTGTTATTGTAATAATTGGTCAGAAAAGTATTCAATGGTATAAAATGTATACTAACTTTCTGTGGAGAAATATGCTTTTGTATTGTAAAAACTTGAGAAGAGATGTAAGGTGTTTTACTATTTTTAATTTTTCTTTTTTGTCGTACAAAATTTATGGTGAATTTATTATTTTTGTCTAGTTTAAATGACTAAATTGCTTTATTTAAAAAAAAAAAAAAAAATACAGACAGATTGTTTTTAACCATTTTTAATACCAGTTAAAACTTTAAAGCAAAAAAAATCAAGTTTCAAATAAAAATTGTTGCATACATTTAGGCTTTAAATTCGTAAACTTTCATAAAATAAAAACCAAAAATCTTATTCACATTTGTTAACTGATTTACGAGTTTAGCTGCTTAACTTTTGTATTTATTTTACATAAGCACACAAAAAGTTACTATAGTATTTTATGAAAATAAAAACAGAAGCATACAATTCAGCGCAAACAAGTGAAGCACATTCAAATGCAAATTTTTGATTTGTGAAAATGCGTTATTGCAATGTTTTTTTTGTTGTTGTTGTTTTTTGTTTATTCTTATTGTGCTGTATTGTATTGTAGGTGGAAAGGAGTGTAACGCTTATAAAATTGTAGACAAAAATTCCATTTTTTTTTTTTTTGCAGCACACTTTTTGGCTTGCGCATAATCAGTCGAAAAAATGATTTTGTTTATTTATATTTAGTTTTCTGTTGCCAATTCTTTTCTGATTGTTTTTTTATGTTTTTTTTTTTTTTTTGTATTCGTTGTTTCTGTGTGAATTATTTTTTCTGTGCAGCCGCGTGCAAATGAAATTTTTGTGTGTATGCATAAAGTAATTTATTTCACTTCAATTTTGTATCATTTTATTTATACACTTTAAATGTAGTAAACAGAGTGTTTGTATTTGTTTGTGAAACTTGTCAAGAATTGCAAAATATAAGATATGCATAAAAGGAAAATATAGAGATGTATTATTTTTAAGATATTTTTTGAAAATTTTTGCACGTTAAATGGATATTTGTTAAAACATTTTTAATATTTAATTAAATTTTTTAACATTTTTTACATTTTTTAAATTTTTGAATATTTTTGAATATTTTTTAATATTTTTAACATTTTTTAAGATTTTTTAATATTTTTAAATATTTTTAAAACTTTTTTAAACATCTTTAAAATTTTTTAACATTTTTTAACATTTTTTAACTTTTCTTTTTTAACATTTTTAACTTTTTTAACATTTTTAACATTTTTTAACATTTTTTTAACATTTTTTAACATTTTTTAACATTTTTTAACATTTTTTAACATTTTTAACATTTTTTTTTTAACATTTTCATTTTTTAACATTTTTTAACATTTTTTAACATTTTTTAACATTTTTTAACATTTTTTAGCATTTTTTTAACATTTTTTAACATTTTTTAACATTTTTAACATTTTTTAACAAAATTTTTTAACATATTTTAACATTAAAATATTTAAGTTAAAAGAGTGTTTGTATTTAATTGTGAAACTTGCAAAATATAAGAATATATATAAAGGAGAATTAGCTACTATCTAACATCCTCAAATATAAGCAGTCAAAAGTACAGGCAAATGGATGAAAAAACTAGTTTTTATTGCCTATTTAGAAGGTCAACCGAATCAATTCCTTCTAAAATTATCAAGTTCTATTTTACACTATATTTGTGTTCTAGAAACATACTCTTCTAGTTAGCGAATTAAAGCACGGAACTGCAATCATTCAATGATTTTTTTTTGCTTTAAACTGAAGATGCGTCTTGTTACCAAAAATTGACGTTAGTGATTCCAGTCATTCTCGACAATGGAAGGAAATTATTGTTTCTTCTCCGAAAGTTTTAATTTTCGAGATGGTGCCATGTTGCAATTATACAAGGTGATGTTAAGCGCTCTTTTTCTCTCAATATGTCTCGTACCAATGTCAGTCGTTTATAAATACAAACGAAAAAGCAAAGCAAACCAAAGCAAATAACAAAAATATATCTTCATCTACTTCGCACTCGCAAGACTAAATAAAAAACAGTGCATTCTTCTAACTCATTCACTCTCATACGTTTGCTCAATGAGGTACCAATGTTTAACTTGACATCACCATATACAATTGCATTCATTTTGTATAGTTTTTTTAAATGAATTTTAGTGTCATCTTGGCTTCTTTCTGGGTATTTCGATTGCAGATTTGCTTTAAACATTTTAAAGTAGTAAGCTTACTTTTGGTTTCTTATGGTAGTTAGTCATAAATTCGGACGGATCGTCGGAAAGCTATATAGACTGAGCTTGCAATGCTAATCAAAATTATGCACACTTTGTTGGGTCTATGCTTCGGGTACAGTGCATAAGCAGGTGTTGTATTTCGCCTCTAATTGTAGAATGCTAGAAGAGATAAAGATATTTTATCTTACCACATTTTTCTTTCATGTTAAATAAAACTCACTAAAATATGTAAGCAAAATAGAAAGAGACAGTTGTAGAGTACTACACCATATGCTTAAATGAACACTTTGAACAGTATTTCAGCTTCGTTCTTATTAAATTTAAAATAGATTTGAAGTTGTGTATTTGTTAAAAATTTTTCTTTGTTGCATTGCATGAATGAATGACTTTCAAAGCGATGGCTGATTTGACTTGTTCCTGTTTTTATTTTATTTGAGTTCCATTTTTTTTGTTGTGCCACATTTTCTCTCGTATTTTTGCCCTTTTTTGTTTGTTTATTTTCTTTTACGATTTAACAATTTTTCTATGAAAACTAACAAAGCGTTTTTTTCTCCTTTTGTTGTTATTTTATTTATTTATTTATTTTGAGTTTTTGTGTTTATTGAGTTATAAATTTTTAAGCATTCAGTCAAGAATTTTTCCTTTTTTTTTGCGTTTAGTGTGAGTTCTTTATAACTTTTGAGCCGTTGATATATGAAATTAATTTTTTTCTAAAAATTGTTTTTTTCACTGCATGCAATCATTCGTGCATGTGATTCGTTGTTGTTTGTTGCAGCATCAAATCAAATTTTCAGTTTTGATTGACTGCATTTGTGCTTTTGGAAAAAAACAAAAACTTGCAGAAGAATTGAATTGTTTTGCAATCATTGCAGACAAAGCGCAAGCATTAACTTATTAATTTAACTGGCAAAAGTTTTCTAAATTCCAATAAAAGTAGCCACAATTTGTGAAATTGGGCGTGGCTAAGCCTGGGAATAAATGTCCAAGCAAATATATAAGTTAGAAAATGTCATCGATGCCAAACTTTGTCTGCATCAAGTTCAGACAATTCAAACAAGTTGAGCTATCAAAATAAACTTTATAGATTTCTAATACGAAATCCATATGCTACTGAGACATAAAGACTCAAAGACACACACACACACATACATATATTCTGATCTAATATTGAAATGCATTTTGAAGCCTTTAGGCGCTTTGGTGCATGGCAGCAGCTGCAATGAGCCAAATCTAAAACAGAAGACAAACTTCAGTTCATTGTGTGACTCTGCGGCTGTAGGGATTTGCGGTTGTGGTTGCTATGCTGCGACTGCTGCCACTGCTTCTTTTTCTTGTTTCATGGGCGTTTTCGAGACGTTGTCTGCGCCTGAAAGTTTGCCATGTGAAATTGTTAAGAAAATAATTGTGTCTGTCTTGTGGTTTATGAGTACGCTATAGGAATAAGAAATGTTTGAAATTTTGTGAAAGATAGATGCTTAATTTTAGATATTTTTATTTAAGTTTTTATGTGTGCTTCTATTTTATATAAAAAAAAAGTCATTCAACTACGAAGTTTTTTTAAAGCATTTGGTTAATTATTTCATTTCTGCGAAGCATTGCCTCAGTATATCGAATGTACGACTAGAAACTGATAGTTTTATAGCAAAACACTCGATAGTCGCGCTATCGATAGTTTTAAAAAAATAATTATCGATACTATTGATACTATTGTTTTTTTTTTGAAAATAACCGTCGATACTAACGATAGTTTTGAAAATAACTATCGATACTATCGAAAGTTTTGAAAGCAACTATCGATACTATCGATAATTTGAAAAGAGCTATCGATACTATCGATAATTTTGAAAATAGTGGTCGATATTATCGATAGTTTAGAAAACAACTATCGATACTATCGATATTTTTGAAATCAACTTTCGATAATATCGATATTTTGAAAACAACTATCGATATCGATATTTTAAAGACAATTATTTATTATATTGATAGTTTTGAAAAAAAGTATCGATACAATTGATGATTTTGAAAATGCCAAGCTTGAATCTTGAATTTTTTACATATCAAGCTTCCAAAACTGTAATAATTGAAATGCCACTTGGTTCTTCTCTCAAGATAATGTAAAGTCCAATTTTCGGTTTTCAAGTTTATTGCCAAAAAAAAAAAAAATTTTGAATTACCTGGGAAGTAGAGGTTTGCATACTTGGATTTTGAAAACACCCCCAAATGTGGTTCTATGGTGAATAAACTGATTTATGTTCTCTCTTTTTCACTTGTTTATGTGGCAATAACTTAGTATAGCACGAACCGATTTTTATTTTTTAACCAGATTTCGAAAGATTAAAGTTAGACCTTTCGGACCATAAATATATTATTTTGATATTTTAGATGCAACTATCTTAAAATTTTGCAATTGGATGGACCAAAACAAATAAACAAATTTTCACAAGATTTCCTGGAATTTATGATCATTCCATCTCGAGGGGTCGACAATGTGACTCAAAGTCCCATGGTTCTATCTCACAAACAGTACTGAAATGAAAGGCAAAATTTAAGAAAATAATAAAAAAAAAAATAAAACAAGGGACCCATTGCGTTATTCTGTAGGAGAAATAGCTAGAAGCTTCAAAGTGTTCATGTGTGCTCATATGTAGGCAGAGTTTGCAATAAAATGTCCAATGATCCCTCTGGAGGTTAATTGATTCTCGATTCAGGTCTGGAAAATATAGTAGCATTTCGCAGTAACGGGAAAAAAATTTTAAACGAATTCTGGGCTTTCCATAGGACTACTTAATCTGAATGTTTCTTACTTTACATTGTCAAAAATAATGGTAGGCAGATACTTTTAACTTATTTTAACTCTTCTATGAACACAAATTTATGTCGTCTTGGACATGAGATATTTTTCGAGAATGCCTTGAAAAGTTTTGCAAATAAACGAAAGAGATTTTTCAATTGTAGAAGAGCACAATTGACATAAAGAAAATAAAGATTATTATGTAAGAGATATGCTTATAGACTGATGTTCCGTTTTAAAAAATACAAATGTAGTAAAAATTATTACAATGTAGCTCAACTCGGAAAATAAATGTGCGTCTAACTTAAAGCAAACTTTAACAATATAAATAAAAGAAAGAATTTTTCGACCCACTTTACTATATGCATGCATATGATAGTGGCCAATAACAATGGTTGCTGGTGACAATTTTACAGCAGTCAGCAGCCAACATACAGCCAGCCGACACCTTTGGGCCAGCGCCAAAAGTAAGCTTAACTGAAAGCATTGTCGCCTTAACACATACTACTACCATTTAACTTGAAGAGTTTACTGCATAAAAAAGTAGGTGCAAGGATTCACACTTCTCACAAACAGATGCATATACCGTATAGAGAGAGAGAGGGGAGAGAATAGATGCCTTCAATGCCAAAGAGAGCTGCACACATTGCCAGGGGAAGTAAAGAACGAAGAAGAGAGAAAAAAAAGCCAGCGTGTTGACAGCCCCAAAAGGATTTCGTTTGCCAACTTAAGCTTTAAAGCCAAAAGCTAATTTTGCTTTAAGATTTTGCCAAGCTGCAACTGACAAAAACATGCACAAGTAACAGTATCAGACGTCAGTCTGCTTGAATACTGTTTTTGCTTTTTGGCAGCATACTTTCGGGCGCGCATTACTTCTATTCGAACTACACCATTCCCTGCTGTTATTTAAGACAACTTAAGAATGGACATTATCCGTTTGTGATTAGAAATGTTAGATGTAGTGACAAGTAATGTATGCTGCACATTTTTCGATTTTTTTTTCTCTTTTTTTTTTCTTTATGGGTGTGGCATGCAAATGCAATCGCATTGGCAGATATCAGCTAAAATGTGCGTACATTTTTCGACTTGTCTTAAGCTTAACAGCTTTACTGTGACACAATTTATGCACTTGCCTTACTTTTTAGTCAATTACAAAATTTTGCGCCAAAAAAGTTAGCATTTGTGCACAAATAAATTGCATAATGCGGCATAAAGCAGTGATACTGTAGTCGAATACGACTAATAAGCAATTGCAGACATTCAAGTTGAAGTCGAAGTTGAAGTTGAAGTCGGGCGAAGTTCTTTGCAAACTTATAGAAACTAATTTGTTGTTGTTGTTGTTAAATTATAATCATAATTTTCAAAAGTTGTCCGGGTAAAATAGTAGAATGGATTTTTAATTTATGTTTACGTTGTTTGGTATTGCTGTGCTACAATGTAGCTGCAGATGCTAGAGATGGGAGTAAATGTGGTATCGATACGTACATTTTAATTGAGTAATTATTAGAATAGTTTTCCCAGATTTTTCTTAGTTGCTTTCAAGTTGATTAGTAAAAGAGAGATAGCAAGAGCCTATTTTTTTGCAGTTTACTCTAAACAAATCCAATTTGTAGGTTCCTTACTGTTATATCGAAACTTGATCTAGTTTATATAAGACACAGTATCAAAGATTACATTTTTATGGGATGTATTTCAAACCCCAAGATAGTCTTTAGACAGGACAATGCGTTGTGTGCCCAAGATAGAAGAGAATATTGAAGAGAATTCCCACAAAATGGTACTAGCGGTGAACGAAAGTAAGACGAAGTACTTGCAGATCATCAACACGATCTAAAGATTCAGGATCGAGTTTGTAGAAAACTTCGTCTACTTGGGATCTCAAAAAAAAAAAGAGCAATAACACCAGCTTAGAAATTAGACAAAGAATTTCTCTGGCTAACCGATGCGACTTTGGTCTCCGTAAGCTAATTCGGAGTAGAATCTTATCCAGAACAACAAAAAACAAATTCTACAAGATGCTGATTAACCCAGTCCTGATGTATGGCGCAGAAAAATGGGTCATGTTGTCAGAGGCTGACCAATCGGCGTTGGGAACGTTTGAGTGAAAAATTCTCTAAAAAACCTATGAAACTGTCAGAGTGGACAACGAGTTCCGTATTCGCATGAATCACAAATTTTACCAGCTATAATACGAAATCGCTATAGTCAGGCGCATTAAATACAATCGTTTGCACTGGGCTGGTCACGTGCTTCGAATGAATGAACTGGCTCCGGCGAGATAAGTGTACGAAAAAAACTTGAGCTAAATCAAAGGATCAGGTCCTGGAAGATATCCGGAAGATTGGGATCCGGAACTGGTATCGAATAGCAGTGGACCATACCAGCTGAGTTAATACCCTAAGTGATGCCCAGGCTTGTTATTTAGTCAAGTCGAATATATAGTCTTGCTAATGCGACGGAGATTAAGATATATTTATTTTAATTGCTTCGGATTGCTTTCCTTTTTTGTCGTTAAATAAGACTTACGTTGGTACGAAACATATTGAGACAGAAAGACTGCTTAACATTACCTTGTATAATTACACCATAATTAAATATAAGCGATTAGAAGATTCGTGAGACGGAAATTTTAAGCTTAAGGTTAAGGTGTTGTATTCGTATTTTGTCTCTTTCTATTTTTCTTTCTCTCCTTCATTGTTTAATTAGTTATGTTAAAAGCCCTTTTATCTCTCAATGTGTTGTGTAGCATAATCAGTCATAGAATACCAAAATTTTCTATATCCTTCACTCTTGAAAAATTAATAAATAATAAATTAAGCTATCTCTTTTGCTCACATACGCTCGCTTCATACGGTACAATAGTTTCACTTGTAGTTTCAACATGTTCTCGTCTGTTTAAGTCGTGACGAACCAAAGAATTAATTTAAATGAATAAAAATTTTCGACTACGAGGAACCAAAAAAAAATAATTGAGATTAGAGCAAATTGATGAGAGCGTTGTTTTCTTTTTCATTACTTTCCGCTCTCATTTCACAATTTAAGTCACAATATTCGCATATTCTTATATCAAGTTTAGGCAAAGGTAATGTTTTCCTATTGGTGTAGTAATCTACAAAAAAAAAAACGCTCTTAAGCGAGAGAGAGAGATAAAAATAATGACAGTAATATTTTAACTACAGTTTACTGTATATGTAAGCGAAATGGAAAGGGATAGATGCGGAATGTGATGATACGCTATGTTCTTACTATATATCAAGTTTTGGCAAAGGTAATGTCTTCCTATTGTAGTAATCTACGAAAAAATCGCTCTTAGCTAGAGAGAGAGAGATAAAAATAATGATAGATGCGGAATGTGATGATGCGCTCTTCTCTTATAAAGTTTTTAGGCAAAGTTTTTGTTTTCCTTTCGGTGGGTAGTCTATGAAAAAAATACGCTCTTATGTGATAAGATAATCGAACAGATGTAGCTATGTAAAATGCGAGAGAGAGAGAGAAAAAAAAATGACAGTACTACTTTACCTACAGTTTACTGTATATGAAAGCGAAATGGAAAGAGATAGATGCAGAATACTATAACTTATTCTAAGTGCTTCATGAGTTGGTCCATTAGTTAGGTAGTATGTATGTAATTTTTAATTATTCAAAACGAATGCACATCTCTATTTTAGTCTCACGTTGAACTGCACCTTTAGTTCATGCAGCGCCGATTTGTAAGGACCAAGTTTAAAGCATTTTCTGTTCTGTCTACATAGCCAATACTAAGGAAAATAAGGACTATGTGAGTAAAATGTCAAGCTTGCAAGTTTCAGTTTCAATTATGCCTAATTTTATTTTGACTGCCTGAAACACAACACAAACAACAACGAAGTGTATAGATTTTCTTATTTTATTTTATTACATTTTGTATACAATCAGGTAAATAACTTTATTAAAAATGAAAAGCAACAACTTTAGCAGTCAAACAAAAGCGCCAAACTTTTAAGTTTGTTGAGTTTATGTACCCAAAAACTGTCATTTATATTTTTTGGGGAAACATTTTGGGTCGGTTTGCTTGCTCGTTTGCTTTTCGAGTACTTAATTAGGAAACTAAGCAGCTTGCAATTCGTTTAAGCATGTAAATGTCTGCGCAAAATATTATTAAACCATCTTGTAAATAAGCCACAGCTGCGTTGCGGCCAAAGAAGGCATTAAACGAAACTGGCAGCTTGGTAATAGCTCGTGGCATAGCCTAGCGTGGCATGCCCCAAAATTTATGCAAAATTATGGCGCGAAAACTTTGCGTGTGTGTGTGAGTGTCTTTTTTTTTTTTTTGGACAAGCTTTGTCGTCACTTAAGCCTTTTGATGATGCACCGCGTTTGGTGTTCTGTTCTGTTCTGTTTGCTTTCATTTTTGTTGTGTGGCAAAAGTTTCGCAAAATTTTACGCGACAAAGTGGCAAAACATTTAAGCGGCAAACACCATTGAGGCGCATATGCTGCGTTTAAAATATGCCAAAAGCAATAGAGCGACTGGGTTGGTAGTTGCAAGCGACAGTATGTAAATTAAAGACTAAGTAGAAATAATGAGAGAGAGAGAGAGAGAGAGGGAGCACAAAAAATATACATCGCTTTCTCGTTAATTACTTGCGTCGTTCATGGCGGCTGTTGCTTTTGCTCTTAAGTTTACGTGGCGTATACTTGATGTATATGCGTGTGTGTTGAAATAATATTACGCATACGCACATTGCGCCAAATTATGGCAACATTTTCGTTGATTGCTACTAACACAATTGCGTGCAAATTGTTGCATTAGTTAGTTCACTTCAGTGCCACAATGTCCTTTCAATTAAACTAATAAGTCTGCAGTACGTACACATACAGGGTCCGCCACGTAACTTTTTTTGCAATAAAAACAAAACGGTTCATCCGATCATCAAATTTATTTTTTCATATTAAAGTACAATCCTTCCGGTTACTTATGGAATATAAGTTCGTTCAAATGGCTGCCTCGGCTGGCCTTGCAGTACGCCATTCGGTCGACCCAATTTTTGAGGACATTTCCGATTGTTTGCGGCCGTATTTCGGCAATGGCGACGCGAATGTTGTCCTTCAAAGCTTGAATTGTCGCTGGCTTGTCCACATAACACTTGTCTTTGACGGCGCCCCACAAATAATAATCCAACGGTGTCAAATCACAGCTCCGAGACGGCCAAACGACATCAAAATTTCGGCTGATAATTCGGTCTCCGAAAACAGTGCGCACAAGATCGATCGTAACGCGTTCCTCAATCGTATACACAACCATTTTCGTTCAGCGGAATGATAAAACTAACTTTCTGTACAATCAGATGTGACATCAGTGTTGCCACACTCGAAATAACCACTAGTTCAAAAAAATGTTAGATGGCGGACCCTGTATATGGTATGTTCAGTTGTTGTTTGCAAGTTGCTCTTTTTTAATGCCAAAGCGTGCGCGCATTTTATTATTGGTCAAGCACAAAAGTATTCCTGAAAGATAATATGCTGTGTAGAAAAGGCAACTCAGGGCGCCAATTGCTGAGGGGCACAAAAAAAAAATAAGTTTCAAGAAGTTGTTGCATATAAATAGGCTAGAGAGCCAAACCAAGATAGACCCATAGCTATTCAGTTGACTAGCCCAGTGCTGTCACACTGTCCACTGTTCTATTTTTAAATTACAATATCCTACAAAAGCTGACTCGTCCAGCTCTTCAACAGCCTAGGAAGTCGCTGAACAACATTGTTTCGACTCTGCATCAGCCGAGACGAACCATTGAAGAGTCTGCGTGGGTCAGCCTCTGCTTTTGTAGGACATTGTAATATTAAAATGTAATAGAAAACCACATTGGGGCTGGCTAGCTCGTAGGTCACTTGCAATTCACCACAGCTGATGCGTCATGGGTCAGTGGTTACACTGTGCAACAGCCCTGACTAGTCTTTAAATTGCCCCTACGAGCTAGGCAAACTGGGTAAATAGTTTTAAAAAGGAACACTTGGCATTGGATCGAGTCTGCAACAGTCTAGACTAGTCAGTGACTTACTCGAGTAGACGCTCGACTGCGAGATACCCCGAACCCAAAGAAAAGGTACCTTAAGTTAAGACCTATCTTAGTACTATATCTTATTGTATTAGATTTTCATACATATGGAGCAATATCTAAAATTTTTTGGTCCCATCCTTATTGGGATATTTCATTGGGACTATCATAGCCATAATTTATATTTAATTTAGACCATCTTTAAATTTGTTTGTATGGGGGTACCCCTTAAAATGGAGCTTGAGAAAATACGTTTGCAAGTGTATACTGGATATATCTCTTATAGTCTCCGAGATAATCGTTTGAACTGCAGACAGCACGAAGGATAGACAAGCGTAGCTACTTCTACTTCCTTTTCAATGCTGACAACAAGAGATATTTCACTAGATCTAGCCTTCTACTGTTACTATATACATTCGAACAAACTTAATATACCCTTTTACCCTTTAGATATAGGGCATAAAAAGTCAGTCCGGTCAATTGACCGGATAAAAAAATTAAATGGTAAAACTTCGTCGGAAAATAAACCATATTTAATATCTTTGAAACCTTGAAAAATAGTAGTCCTAGTTAGAATATTTTTATATCCGCACACATAGTGTGAAGGATATATTCGGTTTGTCTAAATGTTAGCAACGCTTTGGAATAATGTATATAAGATCAACTCATTATTCTTGAACAATTTGATCAGAAGAATCGATCTACCCATGTCGGTCTGTCTGTTGCGATGTGTTTTACTCTGAATATTTTTAAGATATTGACATGAAAATTGAAACTTAAGCTTTTGAGGTCCTGGTTAGTTTGTATGTCGGAATCAAGGTGCCACGCCCATTTTTAGGTATTTGCGCCCATTTTGAATTTTTGTATGAAAGTAGTTATTGTTTATGAATTTGTCATCCAATGTCAAATCTAAGGTGCCACGCCTATTTTTGTTAGCTCCATACAAACTGACCGCCCATTTTCGAGTTTTTGTATGAAAACATTTATTTTTTCCTGAATGAATCAATTAAAATTTGGTAAAATCAATTGCAATGTCCGCCTAAGTGAACACTATCGATATGGTCAGGATCGGGCTAATATAACATAAAGCCTCCATACAAATTTGACCATCGTAAAATTTAATCTAAGCACTTGTGTAACGGGTATTTCAGCTTCAGTTCCACCGAAGTTAACGTTTTTCCTTGTTAGCTTTAAATTTGTTGTCAATATTGTGTCTAAATAGGAGTTGTATCAGACCATTGACCCCCAACCATCCCATCTCGAAGTTCTCTCTAAGCATTGATGATCACACATAAACTCTTTAAAAATTTTACTGTTGATAATATTAATTGCCAAGATAAAAAGAATTTCAATATATTCTTTATTCAGTTTCATATTTTCCAGCTAGGCAGAGCCCTTGTCCGTGGCAATTCAGACATCCACAAAGCAAAACCATTGTTACAACTTTAAGAAAAATAATATTAATCTATTGCTTTGTTATCGTAGAAAATACAATATTCTTACTAGACACAACAAAAGATGCTTCATCTTTAAAATATCAAACGATACTGGCATCATCTTGGTTTGTTTTTACGCTATATTATATTATATTTATATAAGTATAATCGTTTTGGTTCCGCATAATGAGCGCTTATTTTTTAATGATAATCGAAGGTAAAATGTTTTCGGTGACGTCCCTGATATCTTCGTTTTAATAAAATATCAAAATAAACTTACCAAATAACACAAACAGATACTTCATTTTTTCTGTATCAATTGATAGGTTTTTAATTTTTATACCCGTTACACAAAGTGTAAAGGGGTATATTCAGTTTGTCATGCCTAAAGTATATACATTATTGATCGGCTCGATGAGACGAATCGATTTAGCCATGTGCCTTCTCTCCCCCCTCTCTCTCTTGTTGCGATGCGTTTTACTCGGATAGTTTTAAAGATATTGACCTGAAATTTGAAACTTAAGCTTTTTGTGCTCCTAGTTAGTTTGTATGTCAGAACCAAGGTGCCACGCCCATTTTGATATAGCCCCCATACAAACTTACCACCATTTTTTCGCGATTTTTGTATGAAAATAGTTTATTTATGATTTTTACATATTCAATTTAAATAGGGTAAGAACACTTCTTACGTCATCCAATGTCAAATCTAAGGCGCCACGCCCATTTTTATTTATAGCCTCCATACAAACTTACCGCCCATTTTTGAGTTTTATATGAAAACATTTATTATTTCTGAATGAAATCAATTAAAATTTGGTAAAATCAATTCCAATGTCCGCCTAAGTGAACACTATTGATATGGTAAGGATCAGGCTAATATAACATAAAGCCTCCATACAAATTAGACCAAATTCATCGTGAAATTTAAATCTAAGCACCTGGTAAACATATAAATTATAAAAGTGTTTTGTAACGATGTATTTCAGCTTCGGTTCCACCGAAGATTACTTTTTCCTTGTTTTTTATTAAAATCACCTTTTTTCAAACGAATAAAAACAATTTGATGAGTATAAGCAAATATGGAGCCGCTATATAAGTCCGGAATTAATGTATTCAACTAAGCAAAATTACGTAATTTTTTATGTAAATATTATTAAAATTCGTCCAATAATTTCGGGAGTTATTTTACTTTAAAAAATTGGTAGCTGCACAAAAAAAAAAAATGTTTGAAATTTTAAAAAAATCGCCTAGAAGATTAACATTTGTACTAACAAATTTTGATGATTTTTGTTCTCCTACGTAAAAACGCTCATCAATAGTTCTCATTTCGTTGGGCGCAAAATAATCAAAGAACGCACCTGTTGAGAAATTCAAACGTTGTAGCTAAGTTTCAATTTCAAAACGTAAACGTAAACGTAAAGAAAAGGTGTCACGGATCAGTTGTGTCTGCAAAAAATGTGGCACGTAACATTTTGACGCAACTATTAAAATCGTCTCGCACGTTTGAGGCAATGTAGACATACACATACATACGTGTGCCATTCTTTTATCTTCTCTTTTCTTGTTTGCCTCTGCAGCATCAAATATCATTTTAACGCATTACACTGTCTCTGGACTAGGTAAACGTTTGTGTTTTATTTCTTTAATTCTCCTGCTTAGCAGCAATTTCAGCGGCTGCTGTCGAACATTTTCATCAAATAACAATTTATGAAATAAGCGCTACAACTATGTATGTAGGCAATATTTTCGACATAATTTTCACGTAAATTATTTATCGCTGTCGGGGAACTTGGAACTTGGCTTTTGCACACCTGCACGAAAGTTCAAAAAAGTTTTTCATTTCAACTGCGGCTGCCAATGCTTTACTTTAGTTTAGATTGCTCCTTGCTTTTTTAAATGGTCACGTTTTGCAGTTTAAATGCCAAAAGCGCACAGAAAAAAAAAAAGTAAAGCAAAATACATCAAAGCAAAAATAAACAGTTGAATTCGATAGCATCACGATTTGGTCTTGTTGCGACTTAGCACCAACGCCAAAAAGTATGCAACTGTAAAAGTTTACACCAGGCAGCGCAACAAAGTTTCTTAAAACTTTTTTAAATGCGCATTACACGCGTTGGGCATGCTTAAGCGTTCAACACAAAAAAAAAAAAAAAAAAAATGGGCGTTAAGGAATATTTTTACTGTTTAAAAATATTTTAAATATTATTTAAAATCAAAGTTTTGTACAGAAATTTTTTAGTCTTTAAAGAGCATTTGAGATAAAAATAATATTTTTTGAAATATGCTTACGAATTTTGTAAAAACATTTTTAAACTTATAATACGCAACTAGTTTATGCACTGAAATAGTTTTAAAATAAAACAAGGAAAAACGTTAAATTCGGTGGAACCGAAGCTGAAATACCCGTTACACTAAGCTTTTAATAGTTTATATGTTCACTAGGCGCTTCACGATGAATTTGATCAAATTTGTATGAAGGCTTTTTGTTATATTAGCCCGATCTTTACCTTATCGATGGAGTTGACATTAGAATTGATTTTACCAAATTTTAATTGAATTCATTCAGAAAAAAATGTTTTCATACAAAAATTCGAAAATGGGCGGTAGGTTTGTAAGGGGGTTATACCTAAAAATGGGCGTGGCGTCTTGGTTTTGACCCTGGATAACAAAGAAATGTTTTTACCCAACTGGGAGCGAGAACATTCAAAAATAATTACTATTTTTAAACAAAAAATCGAAAAAAATCGATAAATTTGTATGGGGGCTATACCTAAAAATGGGCGTGGCACTCTAATTTTCGAACTTAACCTAGTCGTTGCCGAGAAAAGCTTAAGTTTAAAATTTCAGTTAAATGTCTTTGAAACTAAGCAAATGAACCGCATAGCAACAAACAGACGGACAGACGGACAGACAGACGGACATGGCTAGATCGATTCGTCTCATCGAGCAGATCAAGAATATATATACTTTATGGGGTCTCCGATGCCTCCTTCAATGCGTTACAAACTTTTGGACAAACTGAATATACCCGTTAACTTCGGTAGCACCGAAGCTCAAATACCCGCCACACGAAGCTTTTATCATTTTCTTGAAAAATTAAAAAAATGGAAGGTGATTTTGTATGGGGTCTACATGTTCTAGTGGCCCGATCCTTGTCATATCGGTAGCATATTCAAAGGATAACGGTATAAGGGATTTTACCCAGACTTTCGTAAATATATCCATAAATAAGAATTATTTTAATACAAAATCTGAAAAATGGGCGCTATGTTTGTATGGGGGCTATATCTACAAATTGGCGTGGCACCTTTCTTCTGATATTGGATGGATGGATATTGGATTTGAAGTGTTTTTAACCGATTTGTTGTAAATACATTCATAAATAATAGCTATTTTCATAGAAAAAAATTAAAAAAATGGTAAGTTTGTATGGGGGCTATATCTAAAAGTGAGCGTGGCACCTTGGTTCTGCCATACAAACTGCCTAGGAACACAAAAAGCCTTAAGTTTAAAGTTTCAGGTCAATATCTTTAAAACTTTCCGAGAAAAACGCATTGCAACAGACAGACGGACGGACAGACAGACGGACGGACAGACAGACGGACACGGCTAAATCGATTCGTCTCGTCGACCTGATCAATAATATATATACTTTATGGGGTCTCCGATGCCTCTTTTAATACGTTACAAACTTTCCGACAAACTGATAATACCTTTCACACTATGTGTGGCGGGTATAAAAATAATTGATAAAATAAAACTCAACTATGTATATGCAATCAATAAATTCTAAATAATTAAAATTTGTTTTTATTTATAAAAAAAAATTCGGTATGTTTAAATGTTTAAATTGTCTTCAAAGGCGGCGGTGGCTCCTTTCCTAAATGAAATTAAAATTTATATTAAAAAAATTAGAAAAAATGTTTGTTAACTGCAAAAAAAAAAAAAAAAAAAAAAACGATCTTACCCGCTGTGTGAAATTAAAAAAAAATATTAAGAAATTTTTAAAAATTAATTATTAAATTAATTAAAATTGAATGTATAACTTACATACTTGAGCAGCGACTGCTGAGAAAAGTATTGCCAGCACAACTATGCACAAAAATATACATTGTAAAATTTTTACGAACATTCTAAATGAAGTTAAACCTTTAAATGATTTTTTTATTATTAAATTGAAAATTATAATAAAAAAAAAAAATATTGTGAACGTAATTGGAATTTAATTGTGTAGCGAATTAATATTGTTTTCTAACAAATTGCAAAAAAAAAAATTACAATACGCTACACCCATTATTCCTTTTTAGGGTATATTAAGTTTGTGAAAAGTTGTGTAAAGGGCAGAGAGCAAAGAAAGCAAAGAAAGCAAAGAATAGCTCGTTATCTGTTTGTCCGTCGTACTGCTTAGAATAGCACCAATCTTGTGGACCATAAGAGTAGCAAATTTTAATATTCAATAATATTCCATTAATTATTTAATTAATTTATATTTGTATGGAGGCTATACCTAAAATAATTTTGGCTGTACCCATATTGGGATATTATATTGGGACTATCATAGGCGTATTTTATACCAAATTTAAAATTCCTTCTCTGAGATAATCTTTTTCATACGGCAGACAGTATGACAGAAGGATGTAGCTACTTTGACTTCCCTTTCAATGCTGATCAAGAATATATACTTTATAGGGTCTCCGATGCCTCCTTCTGCTAGGTAGATCATGGTCTCGATATACGAACTACTTAGGTCAAAAAAAAGCAGAAATAATAGACAATGACAGACAGACGGACATTGTTAGATCGACTCGTCTCATCGTGCTGATAAGAATATATATTCTTTATAGGGTCTACGATGTCTTCGTTAATGCATTACAAACTTTCTGACAAAATACCCATTCAGACTACGTGTGGTGGGTATAAAAATATAAACGAATAAATAAATAAACAAGATTACTAATCAACTAGACGAGTCGAATTGTTATTTTTCTTATCATATAACAAAATAAAATTCGTCATAGTTGCCTTAAAGTTATAATGCTGCAATATCTGAAAAAAAGTTTTCGGAAAAAAGTTTTTTATGGACCATCCGCACTATGGGAAATTTGAGCAGTTTTTGAGTACAAAATTAATAACACTTATTTTTAAATAAATCGTTTCATAAATTACCATTTTTTTTATATATATACTCAAAAATTAGAGGTCACGTCCTAAAAATTTAAATTCACGCAAAGTGGGTAAAAGTGGATTTTTTAATTAGAATCATTTGAACGAGAATTAAATACTCTAAAACACACAATATTTTTCATGAATGGACTTCTCTGGACTCATTTTGTATACCTTTTGAAAAGTGACACTCAATGAAAAATATTCGTTTGTTAGACTACTTACACTTTTACATTATTAATGGGACAGCACTCACAAACACATAATACAAACCACACTGATTCGAACTCATTATAATATTTTCGTAATTTTGATGTAATATTTCACTTTTTGGCTCATTCAATTTGAGAACAAAACTATTAAATTTAAAAGCACTTGCTTTGAATTGCAACAGCTGTGTTTATCAGCTGATATCTTCGTAGTGGCGCCATCTATTGTGATTTCTGGTACGCAATATTGAAGAACAATATTTTGTTAATGTGTTGCACTCGAAAATATTTTAAATTGGCGACTTTCAAAAAATGGGTTTTGGCCTCACAAACTGGTAAAATTTCCTATAGTGCATTCTAGCCTCAAAGTTTACTACTTAATAAGTGATTTTTAACCTAAAACTTGAGTCTTTGAACAAAAAAAAAAAATCCAATATTTTTCTATATTTAAAAAAAAAAAACGGTGAGTCCGTGTTTCGCAGTGAATATTAAAATAGTTTATGTGTGATCATCTGTGGCTTAGATAGAACATCGAGATGGGAAGAGTAGGGCTAATGGTCTTATACAGCCCAATTTTTAAACACAATATTCATATCAAATTTAAAACTAAAAATGCAGATATAACAATAATTAAACGCTTTTAGTACTCATATCAAAGAGATTTGTGTCTTGCATTGGAACTAAGAAAGTAGAGTTGGAGTTTAGATGTTTTAGTGAAGTATTTTGTACTCGTCTATTTGTGAATTTGTTACTTCTCTGGAAAATATTATTATTTAAAATTTTTTTTTAATTTTAATTTTTAAAAAATCACATTTCATTTAAAGGACTAATTATAAATACACAATCAAATTAAGATCCAATCACAATAAGTTAGGTTAGCCAATTTGTTATATAAACGAGTAAAAATTTCGCTTAAAATATTTTAATAAGCAGTGCAAATATAGCAAAAGAACCAAAGAGCGTCGATGGAACATTCAAATTGGCACCATTTCTAGTGCAGCTTTAAAATAAAAGAAAATAATATAAGCAGCTATTGAGAAGGAACTTTTTAAATTCAAATTTAAACTAACCTCGAATTCTGTACAATCCAGGACATCTCACTTGCGTTAAAATTTGCATAACTTGCTGAAGCTACATTAACATACGCCTCAAGGGTCTCCTCAGACAGCTGACGTTGCTTCGTTAAAAGCAATCCAAATGAGGTACTCATATCACTTTGATTTGAATAACCACAGACAAATGCATAGTTCGTATAATCCGATTGTAACAATTTAAAAACAGTAAATCTGAGATAATAAACAAAAGAAATATGATAACCCTGAGAATATGATGAGGATATCGGTGCGCCAAGTGTTAATAGATTTATTTTGTTCCAAGGCGCGGTTGCATTATAAGAATAAGTTATTCTTAACGCGAATTTACCGTTGCCCGTTGGTGTAAACACTAATTCACTGCAAAAAAAGTTTTCAAGTGCAGGATTGCTTGCAGCTATATACCAGTAGTCGTAGTAGTCAGTAGTACAGTCGGGGCACTAATAATAATATTTTGTGTAAAGTTTTTTAAAATTTTATTTGTAAAAAAAAAAAAAAAAATGAATACCTCATTCGTATATATTGCTTGACTCGAAGTTTCATTGCAAAGTAATGGACCCGTTGGTGTTACATTGGTGTTATTATCATCTGGAAACTATAGTTGTTGTATCCGTATCGATTGTTGTTGTTGGCTCGTTCGTAGTTGCAATTGTTGTACTACTGCTTTCTTGTCCTTGCACTAGGCAGCTGCATATAAGGACACTGAGCAATGCAAACGTTTGGAATTTGTAAAACATTTTTGTAAGATTTTCTTACTGAATGTTTTGTCGTTGAAAACGCGAATAGAACTAAATTGTTTGCCATTTTATTTTTTATATATTTACAATAACAACTTTTTTTTTATCAAATGATTCATATGATTAAAGATTTATTGTTGACTGAAGATAGTGCTGCACATCGATTATATTGTATTGTAAATATATTACGAACAAATGTTGTTAATTTTAATCTAAAAGTACTGCACTTAAGTGGAAGGGTCATTATCGAAATCTAAACGCTTACCACAAATTAATATGATTCATTTTTTATATTCGAAACACTTAGTGTGAAGGGTGTTATCAGTTTGTCGGAAAAGTTTGTAACGCATTAAAGGAGGCATCGTAGACCCAATTTAGTATATATATTCTTGATCAGCTCGATGAGACGAATCGATCTAGCCATGTCCGTCTGTCTCTCCGTCTGTATGACCGTCTGTCCGTCTGTGTGTTTATTTCAACGCGATTTACTCGGAGACTACTAGAGATATTTAACTGAAATTTGAAACTTAATCTTTTCTCGGCAACGACCAGGTCAAGTTTGAATATGAAAGTGCCACGGCCATTTTTCGGTATAGCCCCCATACAAACTTACCGTTTTTTCCGATTTTTTGTATGAGAATTGTTATTACTTATGCATATATTCACTCCAAATTGTGTTAAAACACTTCTAATGTCATACAATGACAAATCAAATGTGCCACGCCAATTTTTAGGCATAGCCCCAATACAAAATGACCATCCATTTTGGAATTTTTGTATGAAAATTTTAATTATTTAGAAATGTATTCACTCCAAATTGCCTTAAATTACATCTAATATCATTCAATATCAAAAGCAAGGTGCCACGCCTATTTTTTAGCTAAAGTCCCTATAGAAACTTACCGCCCATTTTCGAATTTTTGTATGAAAATGGTTATTTTTTTAGTAATGTATTGACTCCAAATTAAGTAAAAACACTTTTAATATCATCCAATATCAAATCAAAGGCGCCAAGCCCATTTTTGACATAGGCTCCACACAGCGTGAGTTGTATCAGACCATTAGCACCGTCCAATCCCATCTTCAAAGTTCTTTTTAAGCCCCTGAGAATAACACATAAGCAATTTGAAAATACGTGTGACGGGTATATAAGCTTCGGTTCCACCGAATATAATATTTTTCCTTGTTTCTTCGTAATTTAATTGATTCAATCGATTTAGTCGTCTGTAATAATTTTTTTCATACACATATTTTAATAAAATATTTCCAGGAAATGATAAATGTGAATTTCCCATAATTATTGTTAAGGGTGCTAGAATGCCGGATACAAAAAAAAAAAAGCACCTTCAATTTTATTTATAGATATGACATATTATTGTGATTTTCAATAACGATTAATCGCTTATGTCATCTGAAATTTATTTGGCACATAATCGAAACAGACCAAATTAGAACTTTTGCATTTCAATTTCAAAACTTATTTGCTATACATAATTACTTAAACCTCCCATCCGAGCTCCCGTAGCTTCTGACGAGTCACCTTCCGTTGTCCTGGTGGAACACTACACCCATCCTGTTGGCCAATTCTGGATGCTTCTGGTCGATCGACTACTTTACAGCAGATGGTAGAATTAAGCGTCCGGCCATATGGGAGCAGCTCATAGTGGATAATTCCCTTTCAAACCCACCAAACACACAGAAAAACCATCCTGGCCGTCAGTTCCTGCTTTGCCACTGTTTGGGACGATTCACCGTTCTTCGACCACGACCGTTTTCGCTTGATATTGTCGTATGTGATCCATTTTTCGTCGCCAGTCACCATAAGCTTCAAAAATGGTTCGAATTAGTTCCGTTTCAGCAGCATATCACAGGCGTTGATTCGGTCCAGAAGGTTTTTTTGCGTCAAATCAAATGCGGCACCCAAACATCAAGTTTTTTTTTTGTATCGAGCTTTCTGCAGATGGTTTTAAATTGTTTGGTGACTAACTCCAATCTCCTTAACAAACTCCTCCTTTCCAAGATTTGATCGGCATTCGTCGTCACAGGTCTTCCGCCAGCTGGCTTATCCATGGTGTTGTTTTCACCGGCTCTGAATCGTCGAAACCATTCCTCCGCGGTTCGAAGTAATAGAGTACCATCCCCCAAAACACTATTATAATTATATAGATAATTCTCGTCTAGTCTTACTATAATTGTACTTGAATAAATTTGAATTAGTTTTTAACTTAACTTAAAAAGTAAAACTTAATAAAGATTTTTTCTGAATTAAATTTCATGTAGTGCAAAACGTTTATGAGTTGCAACATCAAACGAACTTTAGCTGTGCTTATTTGAAAAGTTTTTAAGAACATAAATGGCACAAGGGTTCCCTTTGGATTATTATTTTCAGTAAGTGTAGAAAATTTTTATTGCAAATTACACATACGCAGCGTTGAACTTCAAAGGAAAAAAAAAACATTGTTGTGAATATAGTCATGCTGTACTGTGTGTATTCATAGTAATGTAAATATTTTCTATTTATATTAGAAATAATTGTTATAACTATTAAATTATTTATTCGTTGCATTCATGCATAAATGAAAAGTAAACCACATAAAAAAAAAAAAAAATAAATAAATAAAATAATATTACAAATAACAACGAGTGAATTTTTTTTAAATTAAAAATTCTAAAATCAAATGAAAACTAGAAAAAATTACACTGTGCTGGTTTTTTTTTTTTTTTCATAAATAAATATTTTTTTAGCATTTAATTTTGTTGTAAATAACTTTTCCATTTTCAACTGGCACACATGTAGAGTACGCTAACCGCATAAAAGTGAAATACAATTTCCACTTTACTAAAACGAGAGTACGCATAAAAGTTCTTAGAGTTTGATTGAAATTAGCCAAACTTCAAATGAGACATTGAAAAGGAATACATAAGACCCCCAAAGCTGCTGTTAGTCTCATAAAAAAGACTTTACTAGATTATATCCACTATCAAAGGTCACTCGCCCGTCTTATCTTAGTATCATACTTTATTGTATTGGATTTTCATATTCCAAGAAATGGGGTCAATTTTTAATATTTTGTAAACAATTTTTAACATTTTTTTAGTCTAAACCATTTTGGGATATTTTATTGTGGACCATCATAGGCATGATTTATAAGAAATTGTAAGTTATTAGAAAAAAAACCTACAAGTTTGGGGTTGATTTGTATGGGGGCTACCTCTTAAAATTTCTAAGTTACCACTTGACGACTGAGGAGAGTCTAAGTTTCAAATATGGTGGCCTAAATCTAATAGTCTCCGAGATAATCGTTTTCAATACGGCAGATCTCGATTCTCTTAACAATGCTGATCAAGAATATATGTACTTTATATTGCCTACCATGCCTCCTTCTGATAGTAACATAAACTTAACCTTTTACTCCTGAAGGTATAATAAAAAAATGCATCTATCATGATAACCCAGAGTGCAAAACAAATGGGCCCAGGCAGACGGACATACTGAATTTAAGGCGTTGTAAACAATGGTTAAAAAAGTAATGTGTTTGAGTCTTATTTCAAGGCCGAAATGTGGTGAAAGACACAAAAAGATATTTTTCGAAACGATAGTTTTGTGTTTTTTTTTTTTTTTATTGGGAATCCGAAGAAACCCAAAATGAGAGCATTTAATTGGGAAGTAATCTCCCCCCCCCCCCACAAAATAATTTCTTTTTTATTATCACTCGTTCCACTCGATTAAACAACATTTATCTTATCTAACCATAACCATATCCATAAAGGGATTAACCTACTGTCTGGACCACGGTCTGAGATGAATTTTAGTTTCAGGAAAGATTGGCAGAGTTAGTTGTTTAGCCTGCCAACGACCAGGATAGTGTAGCCAGTATTGAAAGATCGAGTTTCTGAAGTGTTTCTCAATGGAGAGTGTTGCTGAGGCCCAGCTGAGCCCAAGAAAAGGTTGAGAACCGATCATAGGGGGCTGACAGAACCAATTCTGGCAAGTTCGTCTGCAACTTAATTTACTTCAATGTCTCTATGATCAGAGACTCAACATAGGGTGACTGGAGAATGTCATAACTCTAAACTAACCCTGACTAATCTTACTCTGGATGCAATAATTTACAGTTCCTAGTTTAAACAAGAAAGAACGCTGAAGTCGAGTATGCTCGACTGCAAGATACCCTGTACCCAATCTATATGTACCTTAAGTTAGGTTCTATTTTACTACCATACATCATTGAATTGGATTTTCATAGAAAAACTTAAAAAATCGGGTATATCTTTGATTGGGTTTATTCCTAAAATTTTGTTGGGCCTACCCATATTGGTCTATTTCATTGGGACTATCATAGACATAATTTATACTAAATTAAAATTTTCAAGAATAAAAAACAATGACGTTTTTTTTGTAAAAACCCAATATTTTGGGGTAAATTTGTATGGGGGCTATAATTAAAATTTTGTTGGTCCTACCCATATTTAGATATTTTATTGGGACTATCATAGACATAATTTATACTAAATTCAAATTTTCTAGAATAAAAAACAATGACGTTTTTATGTAAAAACCCAAAATTTTGGGGTAAATTTGTATGGGGGCTATACCTAAAATTTTGTTGGTCCTATCCATATTGGGATATTTTATTAGGACTATCATAGACATAATTTTTACTAAATTTGAACTTCCTAGAATAAAAAACAATGACGTTTTTATGCCATTTGTATGGGGGTACCCCTTAAAATGGGTCTAGAGAAAAAAACGTTTGTAAGTGCACACTTGACGGCCTAGGAGAGTCTAAGTTTCGATTTTGAAAGCTCTACCTCTTATAGTCTCAGAAATAATCGTTTTCATACGGCAGACAGCATGACAGACGGACGGACGGACAGACAGACAAAGCTTGTTCGACTCCCCTTCCAATGCTGATCAAGAATATATATACTTTATAGGGTCTATCTTGCCTCCTTCTGTCTGTTACATACATTCTCACAAACTTAATATACCCTTTTACCCTTTGGGTACAGGGTATAAAAACAAACAAGTTTTCTTGGGAAAAACTAAAATTTTGGAGTAAGTTCGAAATGGGGCTTGAGAAATTGCTTTTGTAAGTGAACTCTTGACTACTCAGAAATATATAAGTATCGAGTTTGGTGGCTTTTTTTTTCTATGGTCTTCGAGAAGATCAGTACAACCGCTTTCATTTCAGTTTAAAAGTAATAAAAATAAATAAAAACTATACAACGAACTTTTAGAGTGGCTCTTTGGTATATTTTTAGAATAGGTGTTATACGTTATGATATGTTATAAATATGCTGCCTTTCAAACGATTTTTCACTCTCTCTCTCTCGCTCTCTTTTTCACAGTTGCACTCTCTTGGCACAAGTTCAATTACATTTGATGTTACTTATGCGTTTTGATTTTCAATTGAAAATATTCACAAAAAAAAGGGAGAAATATTGCATTGATTAGATGCTGCAGTTGGCAGTTAAAATAAAAAGAAAAGTGACATCGATAACAACTTTTGAGTTGAGAGTTGGCAAGCCCATTGGCTGATTATGACAGCAATTCAATTGACATTTTAATTATTTTATCACAAAAATGAAATTGCAATTGCGAAAAATTTCCGTTTGTGGTTAACAATTCAAATATTTTACATGGCATATGCGTATGTATTGTGTTAACGCAGCAAGCCACAAATGAAAAAACACGCACACACATGCATAGTAAGCCCACTGCCAATCCATTTGGCATTGCATACATTGCGGCATAATCGGTAACTTTTTGCAAATCATTAATGAAAAAGCTATTTTCCGAGTTGTGTTTGAATTGATACGCTTTCTTTTTTCTTTTTTTTTTGCTTTATGGAGAAGAAGAAAATTGCAATTTTAAATTTTTGCGCAAATCGGAAAGAGTATTCATATTTCCACTCATTATTTGCTTTTAAATGATTGAACTGAGCCTGACAGTCATGTCTGTATGTGGGTTTTTGTGTTAGATTTTCATGCTTTGACACGTTAACAGCTTTTTACCTGTTCAGTTATTTTGATTTGAACTTTCGAATATTTTTGGTATAGTTTGCACTTTGTTGCATGCTGCTATCCTGTTTATCAATCTCGATTTCCGTTTGCATTATGCAGACGCAGATGCGTTAAAATTTTTTGGACTTTTACTGGTTGTGTAGTCATCATTTAAACAAGCTGCCTGCTACGTTTACTTTTGGTTTTAATTTTGCTGTTGTTGTTGTTGTGATAAACCATAAATGGTTGTTCATTTTGCAACTACTTGGCTATTTGAATGGGCGTAATTGAAAGAGACTTACTTGTGGTATATGGGCGAGAGACAGACGTTTGAGCCAAATCGAAAAATAACAAATCCACACGTGCACATTGCAGCCGCGAGCTTCATGTGTCGATTTATGCTTATAATGAATTGCCTATTTACACAATTCAAACCAAACTTTTTTCGTAACTTACCTATACGTAGGAAAGTTTTGTTTGAGAACTGTTCATAGCCATCTTGAAAAAGCACGGATTGTAAGCCATCTCTCGCTCATGATGATCTGTTTTTATACCCGCCACACATAGTGTGAAGGGTATATTCAGTTTGTCGGAAAGTTTGTAACGCATTGAAGGAGACGTCGTAGACCCCATAAAGTATATATATTCTTGATCAGCTCGATGAGACGAGATCGATTAAGCCATGTCCGTCTGTCTGTCTGTCCGTCTGTCTGTCTGTCTGTCTGTCTGTCTGTCTGTCTGTCCGTCTGTCTGTCTGTTTATTTCTTCGCAATTTTTTTGATGAAGATATTTAGATATTACGTCGAAATTTGGAACTTAAGCTTTTCTCGGCAACGACTATTACGAGTTCGAGAATTAGAGTGCCACGCCAATTTTTAGGTATAGCCTCCATACAAACTTACCGTTTTTTTCCGATTTTTTGTATAAAAATTGTAATTATTTATGAATATATTCGCTCCCAATTGTGTAAAAACATTTCTTTTGTCATCCAGTGTCAAAACCAAAATGCCACGCCCTCTTTTAGGCATAGCCCCCATATAAACTTTCCATTTTTTCCGTTTTTTCCGATTTTTTGAAAAAAATACTAATTATTTATGCATATATTCACTCCAATTTGGCTAAAAACATTCTAATGTCATCCAATGTCAAATCAGATGTGCCACGCCCATTTTTGGTATAGCCCCCATACAAACTTTCGGACCATGTTCGATTTTTGTATGAAAATGGTTATTATTTATTCATGTATTTACTCCATATTGGGTAAAAACTCTTCCAATATCATGGTGCCACGCCCATTTTCAGGTGTTTCTTGCATACAACCTTACCGCCCGTTTCAGATATATTCGAGAAATATGTTGTTATACATATCTGTATTTTAAGCTCAAAATTTTAAATTAATATTGTGTGTAAACTTAGGTGACCACTGATGATACACATAAACTCTTTAAAGATTCGTGTGACAGGTATTTAAGCTTCGGTTCTACCGAAGTTAACGTTTTTTCTTGTTTTGTTCCTTATAGGAGTATTAACCAAATTTTTTTTAGACAACGATCACCCCATCGATCGTATATCAATATTATATAGTTAACGGACGGACACACCAAAAAGCAACAGATAGGATTTGGTATTAAACTCATTTGAAAGATGTCTAAAGAATATGTATCACGTATTGAAACGATTTACAAAATATGAACCTGGGACCCATTGCGGGACCAAAAAGAAATAATTTTTATTTTTTTTCCTTTTATTATTATATTTTGACTGACTGCAGCTTCATCTATGGAATGAGCCAACCTATAGCCTTGAGATTAGGTGCATTACAAAGATTGTTATAATGTCTTTTTTGATTTTTTAGTGTTTTTTTTTAATTTTGGACCCGGGAAGCAGAACCGATTTTGCCTTCTTGTTTAAGACTTATCTTGCAAATCGGTAGCAAAAAGTAAAAGGTACTTAATATTAAACATATTTAAAAGTTTTTAACATAATATTTTTCACGTATCTCAGGGTTTTTGATAAATTGGAACTGAGAACCAGTGAGGCAATCCGAAATTGATTGCTATTATCAATTTTTTTATTCCCGCCACACATAGTGTAAAGGGTATTATCAGTTTGATGGAAACTTTGTAATATATTAAAATAGGCATCAAAGACGCCATAAAATATATATATTATTCATCAGCTCGATGAGACGAATCGCTTTAGACATGTCCGTCTGTCTGTCCGTCGGTCTATTTGTGGCAATGCGTTTTACTCGGAAAGTAGTAAAGGTATTGACCTAATATTTTAAACTTAAGCTTTTGTTTGGTCCTATGCAGAACCAAGGTGCAACGCCCATTTTTATGTATAGCTCCCAAAAACTTACCACTTTTTAAAATTTTTGTATAAAATAATTATTATTTATGAATGTATTTACACAAATTGGGTGTAAACTAATGTCTTATGTCATCTAATATCAAAAGCAAAGTGCCACGCCCAATTTCAGGTATAGCTCCCATACAAATCTACGGCCCATTATTAAGTTTTTATATGAAACTGGCAGATACCCGGCTTTTACGTTGTACGGGCTTTTCGGCAGCTCTTTCAGCTCGTTTCCGTTTCGCATCTGCTGTGTTTTGTGCAGTTTTAGTTCTTTTTGATGGCATTTTTACCATTTGCTTTTTTTTAACTAACTTTAAAAACATACTAAAAAATACCACCTTTTGTATCTTACCCAAAATATATTGGGGAAAGCTAAAATCAGCTGTTTTTTAATATTTGTTTTTTCTTTATGTTAAAAAAGCAAAACATTTTTGTATGGGAAAATTAGAAAATCGACTTCTTAAATGAACCGAATATGCATTAGGCATTGTTTCACAGGAATTTACTTGCATTGTTTACTTTGAAATGTAATCGGTTTGGGGCTCATCGGTGTGACGGTTTCAACGTAAATAGCGGACATAGAAACATTTTTACTATTTTATATGTATAGAATCACTCTAATCTGGGTCAAATCACTACTATTGTCATCCTATGAATATGCTACCGATATGACAAGAATCGGGTCACAATAACATGAAAATACTCGATTTTTGAAAATGTTGTTCTGGAGCCTAATGCGGTCCTTGAAAGCGGAAAATCCATTTCTTCGTAATGGGACCTAACGACTTGAGACTAGGCTCATTTGAAAGAAAGTTAAAAGTAATTTTTGATGTGTAAAAGGCCAGTGGCTTATTGAATTTGTACCAATTACAATTTGTACATATTTTTTTTACTTTAGATTTATTTAACTGCATAGGTGGTCCATAAGCCTAGATATTGGAAACTATTCATCTGGCACCTAATGGGACCTTAAAACCGGAAAAGTAATATATTTGGAATGAGTAGACCTAGAGATTTTATACTTTTAAAAGATGGTTAGATCATACTTTTATAGCACATAGGACCCATTCATCCCATCACCACTAAAGTTTATACATTTAGCACCCATGTATATGGTAATGCAAGTGGTTCGAAATATCTTCTGATGGGTATTTAATCTTTTGTTCCACCTAAGGTAAAGCTTTTCCTTGATTCTTGTTAAAATTAGTTTTGTTATTGCATTTATACAAATAAAGAAAACTATTTTTTTTTTCAAATGAACAATATATTTAATAGTATTAGGCAGGTAAACAAGGGGACCAGAATTATACATTTTGCATGAACTGAGCATATTTACCTTTTTCTTTTTTTTTTTTTAATATTCATGGAGATATTCTTATTTAAGCATATTGAACAGAACCAATCACTTATTAGAACAATTGAGATGAAATTGCTAAAATAAACAAAGCTAATAACAGTTATCAGGACTAAGCATATGTTTGAAGTACTGTTTAGTACAGGATAGCTACTCCTTCTATCTATTTTTTTTTTTTTTTTGTTTATACTTATTTTAGTGTCTTTAGTGCTGCTCGAATGCACTTAAGCGCCTAACAAGAAAAAACAATAACAAAAACAATGATTCTCAAGAGTCCAGCTAACCTGTGTGTTGGTGTTAACTTTTCTAGCCAAAAAAAAAAAAAAAAAAAAAAATAACAACAAAAAGGATAACAGCAACAGAACTACTCGTATAAACAAACGCACTTTTTGCGCACATAGACAATTTCCGTTTCCGCTTGCGTCGATTACCGTTACACTTACACTTTTCATGGCTTTCGTTCGTTCGTTCTTTCTTTCAAATAATAATACCAATAAAACGCCATTTTATTTTTGTTCCTTACCCACACTGCAGCTTTCTTCTACTTGACTGCCAACTTTTGCTGCTTCCATTTTCCAATATCGATTGTGGCTAAGTTAAGTACAATTGAAAGCTGTTAAAAAAATCTCTCAAGTTTACACAAGGCTACAGTTATTGTGGTTGTTTTTCTTATTAGCCACCGAAGATGATGATGATGACGATGAAACGGAAGGACGATATTGTTGACTTGAAGACAAGTTGTTAACTGAAAAAAAAAAAAAAAATGATTTTTAGACAATATATTTAAACGCTGCTGCCGCCACCGCATTCTGACAGCTTTAGTTGGCTGACAAAATCGATTTGGAAATCTAGTCAAACTGAGAGTGTTGTTGTTTACTCATTTCGATTGATTTGCCAAATCACGGCTAATTTATTTGTAAGTTGTTTTTGTTGTTGTTGATTTTATTGAATTACAGTCGCAGTATTTGTAAATTTGTTGATTTAGTAACATGGTTTGGGTATGAGTATGATTTCAGCACAAGTTTGATTAGCACAAGTAATGCTTTATTAGCTGAAATGTAAGATATCCGGCTTACAAATAATTTGAACATAGACTGAAATAGGCAAATCAATTTTGCAGAGATTGTCTAAGAACATAAACGTCTCCATATAATTAAACGCATTGAGCAATTATACCAGTTGAAGTACTCCGGCAATCTTTGCTTACATAAATTTAAGAACATAATTTTTGGTGAATTATGTATGATTTCACCACGAGTGAGAGAAATTATGAGAACGATAATAATATAATTTCTGTGCTTTTGCTTCGGTTCGCTTTTAAAAAATATTTATGTTTAAATTAATCAAGAAACAGAAAAATTGACATTTATAAGTTGAAATTATATAAATCCACCATAACATGCATACTCAACACAATTTGGTAGCAAATTAGAAAGAGACAGTAGCGGAATACTTTACCAAAGTATAGAAAATGGTGAAGATCGAAAAGTCATTAGATAGGTTTTTTTTTTTTTTTTTTTTAAGGCTGTAATCATTATTTGCAATCAGTCCCTAAGGAGACTATCAGAGCGAATTGTAATGCATAACATTGACTTTCTTTATAATATGTTGTATTCCATGACTTGGGAATTGTAATTTGGGCTTAAAAAGGGTGGGGTGATGGAGGAGGGAGGAGGATTTAAAAGTTAATGTGTGTGGCAAATCCAGGGGGTGTAACCTCTTCAGTCGCGGAGTCGTTGTAATGTTATCCAGCAGGTTTATGGCCAGAGGGTTGACATGGTTGTCCAGCCTATCCAGATATGCCTTAGTGAGCCTAGCCACCTCCTGGTTTATGCAAGGGACTTCAAGTTCCTGGTGGATTTCTGCATTTGTATGAGATGGGTGCGCCTAAGAGATAATGCGCAGAGCCTTGTTTTGGAAGACATGGATTCTTTCCCTGTTGTTTCTCTTTGCAGTGCCCCATAGTGCTATGCCATACGTCCACATAGGTTTAAGTATGGCTTTGTAAAGGAGGAGTTTGACCCTTAGTTTGATGGTGGACCTTCTATCTAGCAGCAACAGATGCTTGCGCAACCTCACATTCAACTGTGAACGTTTTTGTGTGAGATGACTACTCCAGGTTAAGCGCCTATCCAATACCAGGCCTAAGTACTTTGCAGTGACGCTGCTGGGTATGGCAACGCCATCCAGACTGACGGCAGGGCAGTCTTCTCTTCTCAGGGCAAACGTAATGTGTGTGGATTTGTCTGGGTTGACTACGCGTCTTAGCCATGTGTTTAGGCGGTCCAGCTGAGTTTTCATTATGCTGGACGCCACGAGTGGGGCTAAAAAGGCGGTGTCATCGGCACAAGTGGCAGTTAGCATTCTAACATAGGGTCGCTGATGATTGGCATATCTGCTGTATAGTGTGTATTGCGTCGGGCCCAAAACACTTCCCTGTGGGACTCCAGCTCTGACTTCTCTTATTGCTGAGCTCTCCTCGCCACATTTACGTAGGTGATTTTAAAATATATTGTCAGGTTAATACCAAGAGCCATTGTTGGTAAGCTAATTGTCTAGCAGCTCTTCTAAGTTAATTGTTGCATTCCCGAAGAGTTGTGTTAAGATCAAAACGTTTAGCTTCCAAAAAGAACTTACCAAGCTCACCAATGCCTTGTCTCAAAAACTCCGGCTACATGCCAGACTCTTCTTAGACACCCTTTTTTCCAACACCGCCTTTTACTCCTACGGATTAATCTCTTGTTGTAAAGTTTGGGAACAGAAGAAATGAGTAGTGATGAGAATTAGTGTCCTGAAATTTTTCTTAAAATTAAATAAGTTTGCGTCAACACACATCAAGTTGTTTGGTGATGTTAGCAGCCCAGTAGCTATTCTTAGCAGCGGAGTTGCCGTATTATCTTCTAATCTATCCTTCAGCGTGAATGATCTACTCGATGATTTACTCGATATGTTTTGCAATGATGTCGTCGACGATAAGAAATCCGTGACCAATGCTGTCCAGCAACTAATGAAACTTTATTTTATAATCGATGTAATCCTGAACCGGTTCGAACCGTTTCTTGTTGAAATCCATTTTTGTTTCAAAAGAACTGCTTTACAATTTGGAACAAGCACTCAAAACTAATCGAGGCTCGGTTCAAAACAGTTTATATTATATTGAAAAACCAGAGGAGTTGGCACTAATTTTCCGATTACTTCGTAAGAAAAACAAACTTCTTAGAACAAAAAAAAAAAAATATTAATTATTTAAACGTTCCATATAAGCTAAGCAAGAATATAACATTTATTTTGAAAGTCAGCTGCATTTGATTAACTTCGTTTTTAATCAGCTTACAAGAAAATTAAATGAAATGTGCGTGTACAAAAGCATACAAACTGTATTGGTCAATGCCATTTAAGCTTATTAAATAAAGCTATCCTTATATTATCCTGTAACTACACGCATTGTATTACTTTAACATATCAAATGAGTTGTGCCAGCTGCCAGCTGCTATGCTTTTCATTTTAAAATTTATAGTCAACTGTAATCCTGTGAATGTCGATTGAAAAAGTGAGAAGTGCTATCATCACCTGTTTTCATTAAAAGGATATGTTGTACTTGTTGCGCTTCACTGTATATATTCTGTATATAAATAGAAATTCAGTAAATGAGCTGATTATGTTAATGCGCAACGCATTTAATTCACTCTTGCTGCCGTGGATGCTTTTCAGTTAAGCAGCAGCATTTGCGGTTGTATTATATGAAAAGTCAATGCTATACACTCGCGTTGGCAGCAATTCAATTCAAAATAAAAGGCAGACTTAAAAGTTTTGTTAAGAAATTAAATTAAAAGTTTGCCTTTAGTACTTACCTACGAGTCAGCGTTAAGTAGGTACGCTGGTTATGTCCGTCTCGATTTTATGACTTTCAATGAAAGAAATTAAAGTAGGCTAAAAGTTTTTTTAATAAAAGGTTGATGGGAATACCCACGTAAGACAGTAAAAATCAATTTAAAATGAACAGGTTTTACATTTGGTTTTATTCCAGCTAAGCTGACCACATAAAAAAAGGAATTGAATGAGAGAAAGAGATATTCAAAGAAGATTGGTATATCATAGGATATGAAAAAAAAATTAAAGATGATACAATTCATCTTCAAATAGATAAAAAAAAAACAAATACATATATCCAAATCGAAATCATTTTGATTCCGAAAAATTTAATGTATATCGTAAATTATGAACTTGAAATAATTTCGGTTGAAGTGAAGCTCAAACTCCCGTCACACTAAACTTCAAATTAGAGATGGGGATAGGCCGTGTTAGCCCGATCCAACACGAAAAATTATTTTAAAAAAAGCCGATCCCAACCCGACACGAACTTTTGGAAAGTCCAGCCCGACTCGACACTACATATTTATAAAATATTGGGTTGTTCAATAGGTAGTGTCGTATCCGTGGTCGAATTTTGACGCTTTATTTAACATACTTAGAATTATCCGATTAAAGTTAAATATGCACCGTTTTTTTCGCATTTAGCAGGCAACTTCATTAAGCCCCCCTTGTAAGACCCCCTCCCTATTTGCAAAAAAAAACTCAGACAACCAGTTTTCGCAAGCCTTTTTTTGAGGCCAACGTAGTACCACCAAGTGCGTTTTGCATGGCCCGGATAAGATGGAAATCACTTGGTGCCAGTTCCAGACTATACGGTGGGTGCGATAGGACATCCTATCCGAGCTCCCGTAGCTTCTTGCGGGTCATCAAAAATGTTTGAGGTCGAGCGTTGTCCTGGTGAAACACTACACCCTTCCTGTTGGCCAATTCTGGCCGCTTCTGGTCAATCTCCTGCTTTAAACGGTCGTCTTGCCATAGTTGAACACTCATAGTGGATGATTCCTTTCCAATCCCACCACACACACAGCAAAACCTTCCTGGCCGTCAATCTGGGCTTGGCGATGGTTTGGTACGGCTCGCCGCGCTTCAACCACGACCTTTTTCGCTGGACGTTATCGTAAGTGATCCACTTTTCATCTCCAGTCACCATCCGATTTAAAAATGGGTTGAGTTCGTTCCGTTTCAGGAGGGTGTTACAAGCGTTTAAGCGATCCAAAAGATTTTTTTGCACCCGAACATCTAGCTTTTTTTGAAATCCCATCTTCTGCAAATGGTTCCAAATTGTTGTACGTCTTATACCCAGTTCCTGGCCAATCGAACGAGTGCTAACATGCCGGTCCACTTGGATGGTTTCGACTATTTTATCGGTTTCTACGAGTATTGACCTACCAGTACGGGGTACATCTTTGACATCCACTACACCAGAACGAAATCGATTAAACCAACGCTGTGCTAAGCGAATCGTTACAGCATCGGGCCCATAAAGTTCACAAATTTTTTCGGCCGCCTTCGTTGAATTTTTACCTCTCAGGTAGTGAAAACGTAAAATATAGCGAATTTCTTGCTTGGTGAACTCCATCTTTGGCGCGTTATAACTTGAGACTGAACCATATGATCACAACACAGTCTGGGTGTCCTTGTAGCTCTTGGTGTCCTCTTTAAATCAAAACATTCTCTTTAAATTTTAAACATTTGAATTGATTTTTTTGCAACAACCGAGCCAGGCCGGGTATTTTGACTAGTTATAAATAAAATATAATTTTAAAAATCGCTGTCCAATTAGAAAAGAAGTCATTTAACGCTACAAATTGAATTTAAACAAACAAAAAAATTGAATTAAAACAAAAAAAAAAACATTTTAGAAAGCCTCAATTATACCGATTTTCCAACGATTTATACATTTGCTCTCTCAAAAACTTACCAATTGTAGTGATTTTTTATAGGTTCCAAAAATCTTAATACTCGGAAGAGTGTTCTTAAATAAAACGCTCAAAAGAATCTTATTCAGGACGAAGTTTTCAATCAAACCCAACAGGAAACATAATAAAATTATAAAATAATATCTTTTTTATTCATATGTGTAATTTTGAATAGGATATAATGGAGAATCCCAAATATATATAAAAATTTATCAAAACAAGACTTTTTAGGACCTTGAAGAAAGAACCCTAACGTTGCGCCCTAGTAGAAAAACTTCTTCATATGCTCTACTATCTGCAAAATGTTAAATTTTTCTATAGATTCGGCACTTGTTTGTAATCCAAAAAAAGTAAGGATATAACCGCTCTTCTTTAAGAACATTTTTATTCTTTTTACTAATTTTCCTTCAGTACTGTCTCAAATATATTGTATTAATGTTGCATTTTATGCTTTAATTTTATTTATTTATCGAAAAATTAAAAGGCTATTCCGAGTTTAAATTCGCGTTAAACCAAAATTTATGAATGAAAAATTAAAAGCTATTTAATGGCTACACTACGCTACTTTTACAATGCGCAACAACCCTAAAGCTTAATATCTACTTTAGCCACTTCAGCGCGTTTGGTCTAAAGGCAAACAGTGTACTTTATAGGAAAAAAGGAATACTGAGAAAAAAAATATAAAACAAAAATTCATTAAAATTTTGCATATTTATATAAAACTCAAATGCGGCTGACCCTTGCCTCAGGCTACTGCTACAGATAGTACATAGCTTTGTTTCTGAAGGCGCAAAAAAAAAAAAAAAAAAATAACCAAAGTCCGTTGAGGCTCACTTGTTTATAATATGGCAGCAGCTTAAGTTTTTCTACGAAAATATTCTTTTGGGTTTTTTGTTTGCCTTAAAAACAAAAAAATAATAATAAAAAAAAAGAAGTGAAACTTTTTAATATGCGGATAGCTTTAATTAAATATGTTTTTCCACTCAACGAACCCCAAAAGTGTGCTACAATTTTTGTTGTTCTTGATATTGTTTGTTGTTTGGACTATTAAATGTAGGGAACGCGCCTGTTTGTATGCTTTACTTTTTGTTGCTTAAGTTGCGTGTATCTTTCAACACTAAAACAGACAAACAGCCAAACTTTAAGTATGCCTGAGGTTAATTTCCTTTTTGGGGTATTTTATTTAAACAGAAAATCAAGTGGATTTATAAATAAAATAAATAAACAACATAAAAGAGAAAAAAACCTCTTTAAATATTATAGAAACGAATACTTAAACAATGCTTAAAAAAGAGTTTATACGATATCAAAGAACTATAAGGACATATAGCTTAATGTTCTTTATTTAATTCTGTTTATGTACGAGTATGTTTGTCTTCTTAGTCATTTGATTTATAGACGCAAAAGTCTAGACATAGTAAATATTTTTAATGCCTGCTCGAAATTCAGTTCAACACATGTGAAATGACAATAATAGCAAAAAAAAAAAAAAAATGTTATAAATAAAATAAAAAAACAAACGGAAAATGTTTTACACAAAATTTTCGAATTATAAATAAAATCAAAAAAAATTCTTTTCAAAATATCATAAATTTGAGTTTTGCACCGAACTTTAAGCTCATAATTTACTTGTAATGGCAGATAAGCTGCTTTTCAAAATCGCCACAAGTTGCTATAGAAAGCCGCTTAGCAACGAATAAGCTACATTTTCAATGGCGTTTGTAAAATTGTAACATATTAAATTTCATATTAAATCGAATAGAATTTAAATATTGGCAACAAAAATTACAAAAGAAATAAAATTAAAGCTGCATTTATGCAATTTCATTTTTTGTTTTTGTGTAAACTTTCCATTTATTTTTATTGTGTGAAGGGTATTATCAGTTTGTTTGTAACGCATTAAAGTAGGCATCGAAGACCCCATTCTTGATCAGCTCGATGAGGCGAGTCGATCTTAGTCATGTCCGTTTGTCTGTCTCTCTATCTGTCTGTTTATTTCAAAAGGATTTATTCGGGAGATACTTAGCTGAAAATTGATACTTAAGCTTTTCTCCGAAACGACCAGGTTTGAATATGAAAGTACCACGCCCCTTTGTAGGTATAGCCCCCATACAAACTTAACGTTTTTTTTTCGATTTTTTATATGAAAATAGTTATTATTTATACATATATATATTTACTCCAAGTTGAATAAAAACACTTCTAATGTTATCCAATGTCAAATCAAATGTGCCACGCCCATTTTTAGGTATAGCCCCCATACAAAATGACCGCTCATTTTAAATTTTTGTATGAAAATTATTATTTTTTTGGAATTCACTCCAAACTGCCTAAAAACACATCTAATATCATTCAATATCAAAAGCATGGTGCCACGCCTATTTTTAGGCAAAGTCCCCATACAAACTTAAAGCCCATTTTCGAATTTTTGTATGAAAATGTTTTTTCTTTTAAAGTAATGCATTGACTCCAAATTGGGTGTTTTTATTCACTCAATATAAAATCAAAGGTGCCATGCCCATTTTTTGGCATAGGCCCCAAACAAGGTGAGTTGTATACAATCCCATCTCTAAGTTCTATTTAAGCCACTGATGATAACACATTAACAATTTAAAAATACGTGTGACGGGTATATAAGCTTCAATTCTACCGAATTTAACGTTTTTCCTTGTTTTTTATGCAAGAAACCCTCCGAAATGTATAAATTTTCATAGATTTCATCTTAGGAAAAATTTCAGACAAGGCTGCAACATGTTTCTAAATTATGAACTAAAAACAAATTATGAGAAAACTAAAAGTGTGTTCAGAAACGCAAAAATTTTGAATTAAATTTTTTACAACTTTCAGTTTCGAAATAAGTTTCAAATCCCGTTGTGTTTCACCAAAAAACTTACCGGAAATTCAATATAAAATGGATATGGAAATAAAAATTTTACAAATTTGATCAAAATTTTTGTGACTCTGGGCGACCGCTCAATGTGCATTCAGATACACAGAGAAAGTTTTTTTTTTTTTTTTTTTTTTTTTTTTTTTTTCCTATGATTAATTTTGTACATCTGTCTACAACAACATTTAGTACATATTATAACATCGATATAGGAATTTAATTAATTTAAAAGAACAATTTCTTTAAATTATAATTAAAACAAAAAATAGATCTATGAATCTATCGTGAATAACAGTTTCTTAATTAAATAAATTTGCGCTTATTGATAGTTCGGTAAGTCAGCTGGTCGAATTCTTTTTAGACGTCGTCTACTAGTTAACTCTAGTATGGGTAAGTTACACATTTCGTTGTTAGAATGAGCCAGGATTCTGATGTGGTAGCTTCTACTAACTGCTACTATTTCTTCTTTGACAGTCTTTATTTTCAGGTCTCTGTGTATATCAGCGTTGGAAATATACCATTCCGCTGTTGTGATCTGTCGTAGTATTTTTGACTGCTGCCTTTGTATAATATTGATGTTAGATGTTTTGGATGTGCCCCAAACTTGAAGGCCGTAAGTCCAAATTGGTTTTATGATGTATTTGTATAGTAGAAGTTTATTGCTCATAGAGAGCTTCGATTTTTTTGTTCAGAAGCCAGCTCAGTTGACGACATTTCTCTTTCATTTGATTTCGCTTTTTTTCTATGTGCAACTTCCAAGTCAGTTTATTGTCTAAGTGAATTCCCAAATATTTGGCCGATTTCTCAATAGGTATGTCTATATTGTTTATTTTTAAAGGAATGGGCACGAAAGCTCTTTTTTGTTGTAAAGATAACTTGTGTAGTTTTGTTTTCGTTAATTTTTATGGCCCATTTGTCAAACCATTTTTTGGTGTTATCAAGTATGTTTTGAAGCTTATTAGAGGCTACAGCTAAGTCTTTATGTGAATAAAGAAGAATTGTGTCATCTGCAAAAGTTGCTATCATAGAAGAGGGTTCTATTGGGATAGGTAAGTCTTGTGTAAAAAGGACGTATAAGAGTGGTCCAAGAACGCTACCTTGAGGTATACCTGCTTTAATTGGCCTTATTGTAGAGTGAGCGTCTTTAACTTTTACATAGAAGTGTCGATCAGATATGTAACTTTTAAGCATGTGGTAAAAATCTGGTGGAAGTAGTTTTTTAATTTATACAATAGACCAATGTGCCATACCTTGTCGAAAGCTTTTTCAACATCAAGAAATACTCCTATACAATACTTTTTATCTTCTAGATCTCTAGAAATTTTATTAACTACTCTATGAATTTGTTCAATAGTTGAGTGATGTTTCCGAAACCCAAACTGATGGTCAGGTATGATGTAGCTATTATCAAGAATGGGTTGAAGTCTGTTAAGGAATAATTTTTCAAAAACTTTTGATAGTATTGGAAGAAGGCTTATCGGACGGTAAGACGCTGCACTTGTGGCATCTTTACCAGGTTTTGGAATAGCTATGACCTCTGCTACCTTCCACGTCTTGGGAAAATATTTGTGTCTTATTATTGCGTTAAACATATTCCGCAGATAATAAATAGCATTTATAGGAAGTTCTTTAAGCAACATTCCAGTTATCATGTCATAGCCAGGTGACTTGTTAGCCTTAATATTGTCGATCATATTTTTAACTTCCTTAGTACTTACATATCTAATTTTGATATTTTGTGAGTTTCTTGATGTTTCTGAATTATTATAACAGGTTTGTGTGTCATTTGAGAAGGCATTTTCATAAAAGTCAGCTAGTAGGGTCGCTTTATCGCGTTCTGTTTTAGCCCAAGTACCATCTGGTTTCCTTAATGGTGCGGTAAAGGTTGTCGATTTTCTGAGTTTTTAGTGGCTTTCCATAGGGAAAAATTTGTATCTCTGGTTGGGCCTAAATTAGTCAGGTAATTTTCTATATTTTTATTTTTATTCTGATTGAGCTTTAATTTTAGATCCCTTATTGCCCGATTAAGTCTATTTTTATCTTCGGGACTTCTAGTAGTTTGCCAGATTTTCCTAAGTTTTCTTTTATTCTCTATTTGGTTTCGAATTGAAGCAGGTGTAAATAATTTTTTAGTATCCCTTTGAATTAAATGCGGAGTAGAGTTAATTGCCGCTTCAGCTACGGCATCATTAAAATAAATTACGGAGCTCTCTATGTCATTTGGAGATTTTAGTGCAATGTCCAAACGTAAGTATATGTTAAGGAGTTCTTTGTATGCTTGCCAATCTGTTTTTGGGTTATAGAGGCTGGGCGTCGGCTTGTATGTGGCAAGCGTTTCGATGTAATCGAGTTGAACTGGTGAGTGATCTGAAGATAACTCAAAGCGCGACTTTATCGAAAAGTTATTAATATTTACATTTTTAATAACACAGAAATCAATAAGATCTGGCACTTTGCGCGGGTCTGTTGGCCAGTAGGTAGGCTCGCCTGTTGAAATATATTTGGCATTATTGGTATAAATTGTTTCTAGAAGAATTTTACCTTTTTGTTGGTAAGTCTTGAGCCCCAGGCTATGTGTTTTGCATTAAAATCACCAGCAGCAATAAATCTTGGCCCTAAAGATTTAAAGTATGTGTTATATTGAGCTGATGAGACATTGTGTCGAGGCGGACTGTACAATGCTGAAATTGTTAGGGGCCCATTTCTATCTTGCACATGAATAATAGTCGCTTGAATATAATCTTGGCTAAAATGTTCAACTTCATAGTTTTTAATTTTATTTTTAATTATAATAGCTGAACCCCCCATGCCCTGTGCCGTCTGGGTGATTTGTATTATATAAAGTATAGCCTGTTATCTTCAGAAAATGTTTAGATGTAAAATGTGTTTCTGAAATAAGTGCCAGATCAATATTATTTTCATAAAGGAAGTGCTTTAGTTCTAGTATATGTTGCCTCAGCCCGTTAGCATTCCAGAATAAAGTGTTCCAATGTTTCCGGTGTGTCCTTTTCCTTACAACTTCTGAAGGTACCTTTATAAGGGATACCTAGTCTAGCCGCGTGTTCTCCGATGGGCCAGTGCCGGGGATATCACTATGCCCTGGGACCCATGAGAGGCAAAGTGTGTTGTGGCGACCAACAAGATTTAGTTGGTTTTTACATTCCCTTACTAACTTAGATTTGGTAATGTAAGCATCCAGCGCCTTGATGGCAGCTTGGCTATCGGTGAAAGTGAAAACCGATCTCCAGCTGCTCCTCCAGTACAGCATGGATCCGCAGTCGAAAGAACTCTTTCACTGCCAAGTCCTTCGAGTATACTCCAGACCCCACACTGTAATCCATCTTGGACCCGTCGGTGTAGAGCGACAGACCATCCTCACTTCCCAGTCCAGTCTTGCCGTGAAGGAATTGTGATTTTAAAGGATTTATTAAAATCCGAAGATTCGGACAAAAAGTCCGTAGAGCCAATTAAATCCGTCGGGATTTTCGATAAAACAGCGCTGTGACCAAAGCTTAGTGCGGAACACAAGCTCTATTCTCATAGTCGAAGTGCGCTGGTCGAGGACATCTGCTTGATGAATAGGACAATAGTTGCCAGATTTTTCTTTCATTACACAGCCACACAAAATCATGTCTTGCCATGTGCGTCGAAGCAGAGGGTCATTTTTAAAGTATTTTGGATCACTGAATTCAAATCTGAAGTCGGAATTCATGAAATTCGTAATGAAAACACGAGCCAACTTTTGAATTCTGACATCGGATTCGGATTTATCGACCCAAAATATATTAGAAATGACTACCCTGGTCTAACGCACAAGTTATGATTATTTTTCTTTGAGTGGGTGTGTACAAAAAAAAAAAAAAAAACGTTTTTTGAGGTTAGATTGAAAACGCGCCCCTTACAGATCCATACGAATTAGTTCGTCTGACCGCGAGAAAAGAGTTTTAAAGTTCCGGGAATACTTCGTTGGACTAGTTTTGTAAGTTTATTAAAAAATGAATTGAAAATCAAATACTTTAGGACTAATATCGCACATGGAAGTATTTTTGACCAATGACTTTGTACAACATTTAACTCTGTGGCTGCCGGGTCCCATGCTCTTAAAATTTCTGGTTAAAATTTAAAGGAGGTATGGTCTATTCCGATTTGATAGCCTCAATTTAAAATGAGCAAGAATTTCCGTGTTTGTCAGCTGTTTTTGTGCCTGGACATATGTATAGCAGCTAAAGGATATTAGATAGTCTTAGAATGGCTAAAGAAATAGTAAAAAAAATTTTAAATTTTCAATGTTCTCCATAAAAAAAAATATATATTTGAGATATTTTCTTCTTGATGTTTCTTACGAATCTATCGAAAATTTACAATTTGATTCTTTGTTTCCCAGAATCCACTATTCATAAGAAAAGTAACGCAATGCATCCTTTTACAAAAAATATTCAAAGTGAAAATCGTACAAACAAAAGCGTTGAATGACACACATTCTTACACATGTGTGTGTGTGTGCATACTGAAAACCCAATCAAAGCTTCTATTCCAGCAACATTTTTATATGTGTAAGTAAAACTTTTATCTCTCTCTTCAATGTTTTTGTGTTTAAAAATCCTTTATGTGTTTCTAGAATTCTCTTTTGTTTGTGTGGCGTGAACTAAAGTTTTTCATTTGTTCTTGTTATACGTTTCGTACATTACTTATCGCAGTCTTTACAAATCATTAGATTTTCATATCCGATGAATTTTACAACAATTTACATAAAAAATCAAAAAGGAAAACACACACACATTGTGGCAAAAAAAAAAAAAAAAAAGGACTCTGTGCAACTTTTTGATAATCTTTTCATGTTTATTTAAAATATATTTTCATATGTGACCGACTGTAATATAGACGTCGCTTGTCTCGACATTTTTATATGATTTTTGTTTTTTTATATTTTTTTTATTTATTCTGAATTTTTTTTATAACAGCGCAGTACAAAATTTTCAACAAAAATAAATGCGTTGAAATGCGTTTTATTTAATTTATTTGGAATAAAGAAGAAAAATTCTTAACAGAAAATAACCGACATACGAAAGTATAAAAGTAATAATCTGTGGCGTTGACACAATTTCGGGAAAGCGGTGTGGAAAGCTTTCAAACTTAACCAAATTGATTCTGTTAACGTGGGTTGTCATACGAATATTTTTTAAAGAATAAGCTTCATACATATTCTCTTTTTCATATATAAAGTCTGTTGGACTACTCTACAAAATCAAAATAATTTTCAAATCATACCTACTGGATGCTGATGCTTCTATGTCAGGTGTGAGAGCTCCAACTCGAGAATAGAACGTGAAAATGCTGGCGTTGCAGAGGGCAGCGTGCTGCGCCCTATCCAATATTCCCTCTTCACTGCGGATCTACTTGTGCTTGAACATGAGCAGCTCTTTGTTGCCTCCTATGCTGATGACACAGTCTCTGAAATCGTCCAAAGGCAGCTGAACATGCTGCAACCTTGGCTGCTGAGATGAAACACCTCCGTGAATACGGAGTAGTCACTTCATATGGCTTTTGCGACCCGGAGGCTCAACTGGAACCCAGTCAGGCTTAATGATGGACAAAGCGAGGTACCTGGGCCTCATCCTAGATAGATGTCTAAATTGGCGTGCTCACCTTGAGGCCAAAAGGAGGAACTGGCTACTCAGTAGGATATCTGAGCAGAGCACTTGCAACAAAGTACTGCTCTACAAAGCGCTGCTTAAGCCCATTTGGACCTATGGCATCCAACTCTGAAATCCTGCAGCAATTCCAGAGCTAGCTGCTCCTCAGGATCATAGGTTCGCCAACCTACGTCAGGAACTCCGTCATCCACAGAGACCTAGACGTATCGTCTGTGCGAAATGAAGTTTGTAAATTCGGAACCCTCTACATCTCCAGACTGGAGCAACATAATAATCAGTTAGCGATTAACTTGACAACAGCCAACACAGAAGGCGGCTCAAAAGAACTCACCTTCTGGACCAACCCTTCAGGCCTATATTGAAATTATTGTCCTTGATTATTGTTGTTGATTATCTTATTTACTCATTATTGAAATAAATTTTAATTCATATCGTTTGTGCTAATAGGCAGCAACCTGTCATGTTCCCTTTTCATGTATTTATTATTGAAACAATTTGCTTATTGTCTCGAATAGACAGATTGTAAAAAATCTTTAAACTAAAAAAATAATATCTAAAATCAAAAAATTGAAAGGTTGTTTTGTAGGAGGTCTTTATGGCTCAATAGTCCTACCTTTGAAATTGAAGGTTGGAAACCAACCTTAAGGGTTTTGTGTTTATCACAGAGGTCCAATGTTCCTGACATTGGTTAGACTACGTGAGAAAGACACTAAACGATTCTTGTATTATAATTGATGGCCAACCCGATCTTAGTTCAAAAAAAAAAGTGCATTCCTCTGCTTTACATAGATGAATCGATCAGGAATCAATCGTTAGCTACGGTTGTTATTTTAAAAAATAATCGATTCTATTATAGCTCGTTTCCACTAGCATTAGCGTTCGCGTTAAACTGTTGTTATCGAATGTAATGCCTAATATTGTATACGAATATAGAAGGCGTTACTTTCGATAGCAACATCTAGTGAAAATGTGTTATCACTACATAGTATAAAACAAAGTCGCTTTCTCTGTCCTTAGATCCCTATATATGTTTAAATCTTTAAAACTACGCAACGGATTTTTATACGGTTTTTTTAATAGATAGAGTGATTGAAGAGGAAGGTTTATATTTATAATAATAATAATTTTTGACCTGGGACCCATAGGTGAATCAAAAATAGATTTATTGACCATTTTTTTTTTTTTTTTTTTTTTTTTTGATTTTAGGTGAGCACTAAAAAAGTATTTTGAAAATTCTTTTCCCGGGGCCTTATGGTGGCCTAGAAACCGGAAAAGCCATATCTTTGCATTCAATAGACTTAGAGCCTAAAAACTAGGCGCATATGAAAGATGATTACACAGCCCTGCAAATTTCCATTTTTCGGATGCGAATAATACTTTGCTCTTTAAAATGAGCCTTATCCCAAATTATTCGCAAGGGATTTCCGAAATTTGGAACTGGGACCCATTGGTGGATCCAAAATATATTTTTTGACCAATTTATATTTCAACGACAAGTAAAAGCAAAAAAAACGCGTTGCAAAGCCGCGGGTAAACGCTAGAAAATGTATAAAATCTTACAATTTAATTTTAGTGGAATATGAATGGCGTTCTTTGATTTAGGTGTCAATTAAACAAAATAATATTTCATAACATAATAGAAATCTTCAAGTGAACAAACTCACTTGAAGAGAAACACTAAAAAAATAAAATAGAAAATAAAAAAAAAAAAAAAAAAACCAATCAAAAGTAAAAAAAATTATATTTTTTTCTATAATCTTTTGTACGCCCATCAAAAAATGGACGAAGACGAAGATCAATTAGCTGTGCAGCCAGTATCAATACAGCGAATACCGTTTGACAGGAAGATGCGAATTGCTTTCGAGATGTATAGGCCATCTATGGAAACTTTAAAAATGAGCAGTGAGCGGGGACGCACAATTTTCGCAGAATCATTCATCGAAAATGAACGAATCGGTACATTGGCCGATCTAAGCTTGGAAGCGATAGCAAAGAAAGGATTGTGTAGAGTGCCATACGAAATTAAAGATGACATTCTAAAGCAGCAAATATACTTTAGTAAGCTCAGTGTGGACCTGCCACTAGATGATTGTTATGTCGTTGACAATCCGATATACTGGCGACGCGTGGTACTTGCAAAAACTAAAGATCCATTTTTGATAATGAAAAAAGAGCATGAATACGATTGGAAGAGTATGGGTGTAAGTATGAAATATGCTGAAATGGTTGAACAATGTCCCGCTGAATTTTGGAATGAAGAAAAAAATGTCAAAATTGGCAGCAAAGATCAAAAATTTTGTACACGAATTGACGCTCAAGCATTTGCAATCACTTATGGCGCGTTCATTTGAGCCATATTTGGAGACCGAATCAGATGGTGAATTTTCCGAAACATCTGAATCATATACAATATCCGATGATGAGCCATCGACTGATACAGCTGAGGAAGAAGGTGCGCAAGAAGAAGAAGAAGAGTATGAGTTGGAACCAAAAATTGTTGCACCACAATCGCAGACATCATTGTTAAAAATGAAAACATCAAAAACAAGATTTCTTATCGAAGAACCGCCGCACCATGCGCCGAGTAAATATTTTAATAGTGAACATTTATTTATGAATGCAATGGAACTGTTACGCTCTGAGGAGCGTAAACGTGCCAGACATGCACGTAATGCGGAACGTCAAATGCTGCGGGAGCAAAAGATAAAATCAAAGGCAGCACGTCAAATGCGTAATCGCAAGCGTTCGCTACAACGAAAAGTGCAAAAACAAAAAGAATTGGAAGCGGAGGACTTTGAGCAAAAGCGAAAACGCCGAAAGAAGAAAATTAAGAGTGTCTTTGATCTTGATGTGGCACCAGAACCGTACGATGACCTAGAAGATATACCGGACAATCGAAATAAAGAACGAAAAATACGTCATCTTTTGCGATATCATTATCCGCCCGAGCATTGTCATCACATTGATCTAAGTTTTGTGCGTTACTTTGATTTTCTGGAAACGTTTTCGCTGGAATTTCAGATGCCGCTAGGGCAAAATGATTTTCATCCAAGACATTTAAATTTCTCGTACGATGATATGACGCGTTTAGCTAGGTGGGATTTATTTTTTTAGATTTTATTTTATATTACTTTGCTCTGAATTTATCTTTTCTTTTATTTTCAGGGGGACTACGTACACTAAAGTATCTCAAGATCTTTCGTTTGCGCAACAGTCGCATGGATACGCATCATTTACAAATTGTAACACGCGCACTGAAGAGCATTGAATCGTTGGAAGTTATCGATTTTGGTTTCAATCATTTACCCGATGATTGTGGTGCTTCACTGGCTGGTCTCTTCGATTACACACAGAATCTAAAGAGTTTGCAGCTGGAGTACAACAACTTTGGTGCCGATGTCATGGAACAACTTGGCGTTGCATTGCAGCGTGTCGACAATAGTGGTTCACTACGTTTTTTGGGTCTAGCGCATAATCCATTAACCGATGAAGGCTTACGTGCGCTATGCACATCGCTTGTCGATACCAATTGTGTTGAATTGGATATCAGAGCAATTGTTTGTACCCCTTCGGGCCTGATACGTGATGTTGCAGCAAAGTTATTGCGTTATCATAAATCGTTGAGAAGTTTAGATATATCGGGTATACCAGTTGGTCCATTTGCCAGTTTTGAGCTAGTTAAAGCGCTTGAAACTAATAGAAAAATTTTAAAATTTGAATGTCGTGGTTGTGATTTTGATAAAGATGCTGAATATGAAGCTTCCATTATAATACGACGTAATAATTATTTACATGATAATCCCTATATCGGTAATATAAACATTACTGAGGCAGATCTATGTCAATTTTTGGACCACAAAACGTAAGCATTTTTAAAAATATTTTTTAAAATTATTATTTATTAAATACCTACCACAGCCATCCCATACTCAAAAAAGTGCTCAAAGACATCAAAAAACAAGAAGAATGCGAGGCTATGCGTATGGGGCTGTCCAGCACTAGTGCCTCTAGTACCGAGGAAATCGTTGATGAGTCTACGAAAATTGATAAAATCAATAAATTTTTAACTGGTAAACGTGTAACGCCTTTGACTATTGTCGATGATTGGGAACTTATAACGAAGAAGATACCCATACCTGCTGCAGTTTCAGAGGCAGAGATTTTAGTTGAATCTGAAACTGAAGTTCCGTTTGTGTATAATCCGAATAAATTTAGTAAAGCTGAATTTCGTGAGTTTGCACATCTGGCAGATGTACCGGATATTAGTCAACTTTTTAAGACACATCGTAAATAAATTTTAATGTATTAATTTTTATAAAGCATTTATATATTTTTTTAAAAGCTTCAAATTAATTTGTGATGTGATTTCTGGTTAATAAAAGAAATAAACGAAAGAACAGCCGAATTATAATTTCATTTCTGTTGGTTCTAACTTTAAAGCAATCGAAAACTGTATATAATAGCTACTTAGTGCGACTAGGCTGTGAAAGTGTTGAGCAATTGTGTAATTTTGATTGGGCTTTTTTTTGCAAGGAGAGGCTATGACTACTCTGCACCATCAACTTTAATGCTAACAAGGAAAAACTTTAACTTCGGTGGAACCAAAGCTTGTGTACCCGTCACACGTATTTTTAAATTGTTAATGTGTTATCATCAGTGGCTTAAATAGAACTTCGGGATGGGATGGGACGGGGTCAATGGTCTGATACTACTCACGTTGTGTGGGGCCTATGCCAAAAATGGGTGTGGCACCTTGGACTTGATATTGGATGATATTAAAAGTGGTTCTACGCAATTTGGAGTCAAAACATTTCTAAAAAATAATCATTTTCATATAAAAATTCGAAAATGGGCTGAGAGTTTGTATGGGGACTTAAGCTAAAAATGGGCATGGCGCCTTGCTTTTTGTTTAAGGCAATTGAATTACTAAATAATAACCATTTTCATACAAAAAATTTGAAAATGGGCGGCATATTTGTATGGGGCCTTTAAGCTTAAGTTTAAAATTTCAGCTTAGTATCTCTAATAGTCTCCGAGAAAAGACGGCTTAATCGATTCGTCTTATCGAGCTGATCAAGAATATATGTATATATCTTCTAGATTTTAAGATAAAGTTACCTAACTCGTTAGTTTCATTTAGCCCTTTAAGCCCATATACAAACATTCGATTAACTCTGTACAAAAATTGTAGCTAAAATTGTGAACTTCATTTCTCTCATACACCACAACATTCTATCTCTTCTTGATTTCCGAGTTGTGATTGGAAAAAATTGAATGTTTCTTAAAATAACGCTTGAGAAATCCTGTTTATTAGAAACCACTTGAAAACTTTAGGTGAGTTTAAGTTTCAAATATGGAGCCTCTCTCTCTCTTTCAAGCGGTAGACAGATAGATGGACGGATGGATAGAGGCATCGCTACATTGACTCTCCTATCAGTACCAAGGCCAAGGTGATCTACTTCCATTTCGAAATTTGTAGAAATGGGTCGGCAGTAAGAAATTTGAGTCGAAAGAAGAAATAAGAGAACACTTCATTTTGAAAATAAAAAATGTAGATTAAGTTAGGTTAAGATAAACCGTATACATATTTTTGATCAGCTCAATAAGACGAAGCGATTTTCCCATTGGTCCGTCTGTCTTTCCTTCTGGCTGTGACTTTTTTTTATGCTCTGCTAATTTTTAAACCAGTCACATGAAAGAGTATTCATACCAGTTTGTCGAAAAGTTAGTAACGTATTAAAGGAAATATTGGAAACCCTAAAATATGTATATATTTTTGATCACCTCAAAGAGAAGACTCAATAAACAAATCTTTTCCTCCCTCCCGTTCGCCATCCGTCTGACCATATATCTGTAGTTACACTTTTTATTTACTTCTTTTTTTGAAGATTTTCAGCTGAGAGCGGAAACTTAGTTCGTTTAAAAGTTTCTTACCCATTTTTCAAATCCAGTGAATTATTATTATTTACATAAAAGATTTGGTCACCTCAAGACCTGCATATATCAGCGTAAAGCGTTTGATAATGTGATTTTGTGACAATATTACTCCCAGCAATATGCTTCGTCGAAAGAATTTAAAAAGAAAAGAAAATCAAAAACACATCCAAAGCCTGAGATTGGCTGTAGCAGACACAGCTAGTCTATCCGTTAAAATTCAACACCCAACTTAACACTATGCGAAAAAAAAAACAATTTTAAATTTAAAAGTAGATGTAGTTGGTCTGGTCGAGTAAAAAAAAAAACTGTATACTTAGAATAATCGGGGGAACCCTAATCTCATAACTGATTTTCACTCTTAACACTATAACTCAGTAAATTACTAACCGATTTTTATTTTTTAAAAATAAAAAACCTTGACCTTCCGAACAGTATATATAATATAATGGCATTTAAGACCCTATCTGTGTGTATTTTGAAGGTAAACGCATTATTTTAGTTTAATTTTTCAAAAATTTTTAAAATTTTTTGTATTTTTAATCTTAAAACATGTTAAAAAATAAAATTCAGTTTTTTGACTCTAGATTTAGATTTTAGGGATCCCCGAAAATTCTTAGTATACGGTTTTTTTTTTAAAACCTCTACTATAAGATTTTAAAAGTAAAGTTTTTTTTGAGGTATGTAGTTTCAAATTGTAATTATATTACCATACAAGTATATACAGGGTCCGCCACGTAACTTTGTTTTTTTTTTTTAAATGCAATAAAAACAAAACGGTTCATCCGATCATCAAATTTATTTTTCATATTAAAGTACAATCCTCCCGGTTACTTATGTTCAAGTCCTCGTCTTCGATTTCCGGGAAGAACCAATCCGTTAACATGGCGCGGTAGCGTTCGCCATTGACCGTAACGGCGGCTCCTGCCGCATTTTCGAAGAAAAATGGGCCAATGATGCCGCAGGCCCAAAATCCGCACCAAACAGTAACTCTCTGAGGATGCATTGGCTTCTCTTCGATCACGTGCGGGATTTCCGTCCCCAAATACGACAATTTTGCTAATTGACGTAGCCGCCAAGATGGAAATGAGCTTTGTCGGAACATTACCATAATTTTCAAAGTAAAACTGCACTATTTTAACGCGTTCCTCAATCGTATACACAACCATTTTCGTTCAGCGGAAGGGATAAAACTAACTTTCTGTACAATCAGATGTGACATCAGTGTTGCCACACTCGAAACAACCACTAGTTCAAAAAAATGTTAGATGGCGGACCCTGTAGTAGTATATACACTCATCCAAAATTTACAGGAAATTCGCTTTCTTTTCTGCCATAAAAAGTTTCGTTTTAATAAAAAATCAATCAAAACTTTAGTCACAATAATCGAATATTTTGACAACTTCGCTACAAATCGAAAACCAAATGTGACGTAACGAAACGGAAATTAATAATTTGACTTTTTGAGATGCACAAACTTTAAGAATTTCAAGAATTCCTTATAATCGTATTAGTGCGAGTGTGTGTGTTTGTAGCTTTGAATTTTGTTTGTTTATTGATTTTCTTTGTGAGTTCCAAAATTAATTAGATTTAAGACGTTGCGCCGTTTGTTTTGCTGCTGCTTGACAATTTGTGATTTTCATGTATATTAATTTTCTTTAGAAATTCAAAAACTGTCGCATTATTTGTTTATTAATGTAAATCTTTGAGTGTGTGTGTGTGTGTACGTATTTGTATATTTTCGTTTGTGGCTTTCAACTTTGCGGGTTTACCTTCTGCGAGCGCTATTTTTTTTTTTTTTTTTAAGCTGCTGGCGCCATATTGCTTATTCGTATTTCATTTTGCGTATTCCTCTATTTGCATTCTACTCCGCATTAAAGGCAAAATTAATATTGAATTTAAATCAAAGCGCTGATTTCTTATGCCACAAAAGACGTCAGCGCAAACCGCAAAGTGCTGCTAAATAAACAATTGTATCTTTTTGTTTTATTTATTTATTTTTTTTTTTTTTTGTCTTTTCTTTTAACTCGTCTGAGCTGCTGCAAATGCTCACAATCGGCTTACATTGTGTGCATCCATTTGTGTAAAAGAATATTTTTGTATTTTTTTCTATCGAGATTTTTCTAAGATATATATTTTTTTTTTTGTTGATTCTTTTGTCTGCATTACTTTTGCGCTGGACGTCAGTCTGTATAGAGACAACATTATTCCGCTTCAATAATCCTTTATAGCACTCACGCCCATTTCGTACTCCCACGTACCGGCAGCTGTTTGTTCACTTAGAATTCACCATTCACTCGTTTTGCTGTCACTCGATTTCTAAATATTTAATGAAGTTGCGAATTTGCAATGATTCAAAAAAAAAAAAAAAAAAAAATGTATTGCGTATAAATAATGTAAAAGTGTGAAATGCGCCTAATGGTGTGCTACGAAAAACCAAAGAAAATACAAAACAGTAAGTGAAACAGTGATGAGTCTCTGTGCGACAGTGACAGTGTCAGTGTCAACAGCAACAGTAGCTCCCATAGATGTACGAGGAGCTATTTCTGCACAGTTTCGTTTTATTTGTAATGGCGCATAAAATGACAATTGGCAGCTGATGTTCGCCGTAAACTGCATGGAACGAACGAATGAGACAGTGAGACACACAGAATTGATATAAAAAGATGAAATAAATATTTCATTCTTGGTGCTTGGTGGATTCAGTGATGAATCTGTTTAACATTGTGAGTGCTTAATAAATTATACTATCCAACTGCAAGCTAAACCTAACCTATCGCAAAAAGTGTTGACAAAAAAAAAAAATATTCGAGTTGTTTTTAGGTGGTTAGCTCACTTAGGCATTTGAATGCGCATTACTATTAGCAGACAACTTTTCGTAATTGAGATACCTTATTTAATCGAGCATTGCTACTACTGCCATTCAGTAGCTTTGGGATATATCCACATTTCAATATATTTTTTTCATAATAATAGACAAATATAAAGAAATTAGCCAATGGAGTTGTGGTCTCCTTTTAGCTTAAGAATACATTAGTCATATATTTCCTAAGCCCTCTTTAGTAAGAAAATTAGTGAAAAAAAATTACCCACACGCCGTGGTATACAAATAACGCGTGTTATGTTAACAGGTAAGGCTTCAATCGTGTTCCGCTTGTCTACATAGACAAACGACAAGAAATAATCAAGAGGCATTAAATCGCATGATCTTGGAAACCAACTCACAGGGCCATATCGAGAGATAAGCTACTCACCAAATTCATCCTTCAACAAGTCGATTGTTTCACTCGCCAACTGGGGCAAAACCAAGTTCAATCTCGTTAGCCTTAACGTTTCATTCACGTTCATCTTTGAAGAAAAATGGACCGATGATGCCACCAGCCCATAAACCACAACAAACTGACTTTACTTCAAGATGCATCGGTAATTTTTGTATGGCATGTAGCTGCTCATCACCACAAATGCGACAGTTTTGCTTGTTTTACGTATCCGTTGAGCCAGAAATGAGCCTCATCGCTGAACACAATCTCTCGATAAAACAGCGGATTTTCATGGAGCTGTTGTAAGGCCCATTCACTAAAAATTTGACACTGAGGTAATTAATTCGGCTTCAAGTGGAATTTTGATTTTATGACAGATCCACTGTAACGCATTGTATTTTTTATCATATAGTATACAGGGTGCCCCATCTCGAGCTTCGGTATAGAAACATTGAAAAACTTTAGAAAAAAACAAAATATCATGAAAAATGTTTCATGTTTATTTAGATTGGACCTTTACAATTAGTGTGAGCTACTTTTTGAATATAATGGCCGCCTTTGTTTTTGTTCGCGAAGAAGGCTCTTTTTCGGGCATTTTCCATAACTTTTTCGAGCGTCTCGGCCAATATATTGGCCATATCGGTGCGAACACTGTTTTCAACACTGTTAGCTTGGCGATGGTCCTTGGCTTACTGTTGTACACTTTACTCTTTAAATAAGCCCACAGAAAGAAGTCTGGCGGGTCATATCCGGCCAGTCGATATAGCCATTTTTCGACACAACGCGTCCGGGGAACTTGTGCTGCAAATACTTCAGTGTATCGTTTGCTGTGTGACATGGTGCTCCATCCTGTTGGAACCAGAAGTCATTTAGACCTTTTCGATGCATTTCCGGACACACAAAGTGCGCTAGCATCCACCGGTACCGCTTGTCGTCGACTGTCTCGCCTTCTTTGAAGATGTAAGGGCTGATGATGGTTTTGGCACAAACGCCGGCACAAACTGTCACTTTCTGGTGGTGTAATGGTTCCTCGTGAATCGCATGAGGATTCTCAGTCCCCCAAATGCGGCACTGTTTCCACAATTTCAGCTACTTTTCGGGCGTAGCTCAACCGACGCAGCTTATCTTCGGCCAATAATCGTTGGGTTATCTGTATTTTATACGGGAACATTCCCAAATCTTTCAAAACGCGCCGCTTTGTGGTTCCACTGACGTTTAAATGCTGCGAAAGCCGCCGATAAGACACAGTCGGGTCCTCCACAACACTGTCCCGTACAGCTGCTATGACAGCATTGGAACGCCTGGGACGTGGTCGATTGTGTTGCCCATGGTTCACCACTAAGCCGTGCTCAAAAAAACTCGATGCCAAATGGCGAATAGTATTGTCGGAAGGCGCTTTTCTGCCTTTGTATCTTCAATTGACGTTCGTTATGAACGTGTCACCACTTAGCACTTTGCGTTAGGCATTCATGACTAAAATTGAACTGAACGACGTTAGAGTTGAACCAAGATATGTGTCTAATGCCAAGTGTTTTAGTGGTTTATACCGAAGGGGGATTAAGGGATACGATGAAGACCCATTCTTGCTTTCTTTGTGATCAGTTTTTAAACTCTCAAATGAAACCGGTTTAGGACTCATAGACATATCGGACTCAACATTTATTTTATTTAGATTCAAATTAAAAGTAAAAAATAACACATTTTAAGTTATTGGTATGATTAATGTAATTGTTGATTTTTGAATTTTTCTCAAAAATATTCTCTCTTCAGTAAAATTTGTTTATTCGCAATGAAAACGGTGTTACATCGAGATATTTCGTCTAAATGTTACCGCGACTTTCTTAGGGGATGCATTCGAAAATCTGCTCATGATTTTCGGAATGTTGTCTTCGAAAGCTGGTTTTAACACTTCGGGTCGATTTTATTGTGATGAAGCGTCTAATTCAAACTTTAAAATGCGAGTTTTGTTTATTGTACAGCCTCTTGTTGAAACACATCAACAAGTATCCTTTTTGGACTCAACGATTGTTGCTTCGAATTTTATCGATCGCTTATTGCAACTTCTTTAAATGTTAAATCGAGCGAAACCCCCGATGATTGAAAGAAAAACATTTATTTATGGCTGTTGCTCTTCACTCCAAATAATTTTTTATAGTACCCAAACAAACCTTCTTACTTCCTTTAATGCATTTAACCAACACTTTCTGTAACAAACTGAAGGTAGCTTGCTACACAATTACAGCATTCAGACTAACAACTTTTTGCTTTATATATGCATATCCTCTTTATATAATTTTTTTTTTTGGATCATGTTTTTTTTTTTATTATGAACTTTTTTTTTGACATTAAAACACCCGAACGAAAAAAACATTTTAAATTAAAAAATATATTTCAGCTTTTTGATTATGTTTTAGACAAGTTTATTTATATGATGCTTCGGTGCTATAAATGGATAGTCGCCACGTCGTAAGCCACTTGGATCCAGAACTACTTTCAGACCAAAAGAAAAGCGATCAGTTGGCATATTCATAAGAACGCTAAGACCAATTTGTATGGGCAAAAAGTTTATGTATCTATAAAAAAATATTTAAGATGTATAGCGAATTTAACTTAAATAAAATTAAAATAAAAACCAACCTTAGATACATAAAGCCGACCGACGTATCCGAATCAAGCATAGCGCGCACTGTTGCATCAGTGAAATCCCATTGATAGCAAATAGTGGCAATGGTTCTGCGTGTGCTGCGATTCCAAGCAAGCATATTGGCCATTTGTATAGTCGGATAGATACGATGCCAGTAGCTAATATCAAGACCTTGACGCGAAAAAGTGGTGGCCAGTGCATAATTATGATGTGAGTAGCTAACAAATATAAATTGCAAATTGAGTTAATTAAAAATAATTAATTTAGCAAACCAAAATTACCGTGCAGCAAAGGCAATATCCGTGGCAAGATCTTTTGAATCAGTCCATTCAAGCAGTAATTCAGCACCAAGCGCCCAATGCATAGAAACAGCACGCATTCCCGAGAATGTGCAACGTCCGCTTTCATTACGCGGATTATAGAAATTCAGAGACCATGTATCACATGGACGTGAATACTCAATTGTGTATTGGGACTCGACGGGCGTTTCTTGTGAGGCTGTTTGCAGCTGTGCCTCCAAACGTAAATTTGTTATTGGAAAATATAGAATATTCAAATTGGAGGCAAATGTTGAAGGATTAATATCACCGATAATAGTTGGCGTACGCTATAAAGTATTTTAAAAAAGAAATGCATATAGTCTACTCCACCATTAGGATCAGGACACTCTCTTTTTCTTACCATAAAATCATCGACAATGCGAAATGTATAAATACCACCCAGTCGAAATCCAGATGCACGTGTATGACTCATTACCCAAGATGCCGTTATTGCCTTATTCGCCGCCAAACGATGTATGTAATCCAGTTCAATGCCCGAAAAGAATTTCGGCATTACTCGATGCGCTAATGCGTGCAAGGATTGTACATTGCCGGGATTCTTTTTGGTACAATGTCCGGAATACCATTCGAAACATGACGGAAAGTGTATTGGTCCATATTTCTCCGATGACGTTTCACAATCGTCACGCATTTTTCCTTTTTTTTTTTGGTAAGGTTCTTTCCGAGTTCTCAAATATTTACAAAATAAAAAACAAGAACAACAATCTCAATGCGCTCTATAACAAATATAAATATTATTTTCTTGCGTTATATTCGTATTAAATTATTTATGCACAAAAAAAAATAAGAAATTTTAAATATTTTTTTTATTTGTTATGAATTTTGTTTATTTTTTATTTTCTTGTGCTTTGCTGAATTCACTGACATTTGATTTTGAATTAAAATGCTTTGCATAGAATTTGATTTTAGATATTTAATTTTTAGGAAATTCTAAGGAAATTTTATGAAGCACCTACGCGTAGTATGCAAAGTCTTAAAATTTGCAAATTTTATGCCGCAAGGCCTTGGCAATAAAATCTGTGGAATTCTAAAAACAAAGAAAATAATCTATGTAAAAATTCTAGAGATGTGTATATACAATTTTCAAATTAACCAAAACGAAACATGTTGAAGCTAAACAATTCATTGAAGCAAGTTCGACTACAAGATACCTTGCACCCAACTAATAGAATCCATAATCTTAGGAAGCTAAAAACAACTATACTTGATCCAAAACCTACAAAATCTAGTAAAAATGTTCCAATTGGTTCTAGTTTTATGCATAATATGCTTGTATTAAGAACAATCGTGCTTAAATTGCAAAATGAGAGAGCAAAAAATAATGAACAACGAGACTTATTATTTATATTGTTATATAATTTTCTCTGCCCGTTTCAAATTGTCCGTTTATTAAGAACAAATGGTTCTGGCAGGACCAAATGTTCTTGATACGAGAACGAATGTTCTTGATACAAGAACGAATGTTTTTGATACATAAACGAATGTTCTTGATACAAGAACGAATGTTCTTGATACAAGAACGAATGTTCTTGATACAAGAACAAATGTTCTTGATACAAGAACAAATGTTCTTGATAAAACAAATGTTCTTGATACAAGAACGAATGTTCTTGATACAAGAACAAATGTTCTTGATACAAGAACGAATGTTCTTGATACAAGAACAAATGTTCTTGATACAAGAACAAATGTTCTTGATACAAGAACAAATGTTCTTGTACAAGAAAATCTTGATACAAGAACGTATGTTCTTGATACAAGAAAAAATGTTCTGAATACCAGAACGAATGTTCTTAATACAAGAACAAATGTTCTTGATACAAGAACGTATATTCTTGATACAAGAACGAATGTTCTTGATACAAGAACAAATGTTCTTGATAAAGAACAAATGTTCTTGATACAAGAACGTATGTTCTTGATACAAGAACGAATGTTCTTAATACAAAAATGTTATTGATACAAGAACGAATTCTTTTGATACAAGAATGAATGTTCTTGATACAAGAACGATAAAAAAATCGAGGATTGGCATACGAATTCTCAAATACAAACTAACCAAAAACCGAGATAAGCTTAAGGTTCAAGTCTCAGCTCAATATGAAAGAACTGGTTGGCGATATATTGTATTTTTATTACCGATTTAAAGAATTTTCGTTGATTTTGTTTAAGAACAAATAAATTTCGATTTGAAAAGTTCTGCTTTGAATTTACAAAATTTTGGTATCCATAAAATTCAATTTGGCACCATAAAATGAAAATGGTTGCTATGCGTCAGCGATAGATATTAACGGAATATGATTTTAAATACGAGTCGTAAGAGTCTTGTCCTGAAACTGATATTCAAAAGAAACAGTTTTGAGACTCTTTCTATATGTTGAGCCGATATAGCATTGAAGTCTTGGCTTAGAGTTTTTGCTGAAATTTTGGGCTAAGGCTTGAGGTTTAAGTTTAGAGATTACAGTTATATTCTGGGGCTATGATTTATGCTCTTTCTTTTTAAAAAAACTTACGAAATTTCATAAACTTATCAGTAAAACTGATGCATGCATTTATCTGATAAAAAATAATATATTTAAATAATAAACGAATTGCATAAAAAAAAAACTGCACACTAAGAGAAATTGTGCAAATTTAAAATTTATTACCACCAGCTTCGCTTTTGTATTTTTATAATAAATTTGTGTTCTTTTTTTACAATTTTTTTTTTATTTATTTCAATTTGTTGCGTTTTATAATAAAATTACATTGCTTTTTTATTGAATGAACATAGTTAAAAAAAAAAAATTCAATAAACACGGCGTAAGCATTTAAGTAAACTCATCGTTTTTTTCGTTTTTGGTTACGTTTCTTTTTTTTTTTTTTTTTATTGCTGAAAATTATTTCAATTCACGAGAAACGAGATAAAAAATTGTTTTCCATTCTACTTGAGCGTTTTATTCATTCATTTATTTATTTTATTTTTTTTACTGAATTTTCATTGCATGTTTTTAGGCGCAAATGCAACATTCGAATATTGAAACAATGTGAAGTAAATATTATCGAATCAGCTTATTCGTTTTTTTTTATTATTTTATTATTTATTTGAAATTTTAATTTATATTTACCTCTTTGTATGCACTTCTTTCATTTCGCTTTTTTTTATGCAATTCGTTTGCTTATTTAAATTGTAGCACACATTTTTGTTTGCTTTTTTTACATTTTTTTTTATTTTTATGAGGTATAAAATAACTTTCGAGTTAATAGTTAAAATTGTGTCACTTAAATATACTATATGGAGTGCATGCATGAAGTATGTACTTTAGCTGAAGTGTGTATGCAGAATAAAAAAATGAAATTAAAAAAATACACACAAATATTTTAAGTCGATTGCGGAAATTAATTTCGGAAATTGAATTGCATTTTTTTGAATTTGACGGAAAAAGAATTTTATTTTTTTTGAGCTTAAATAAGAATTTGTGCCTATTGATTTAAATGCAATTAAATAAATAAAGTTAAATCGAATGAAATTTAATGACGCGTATAAATAATGATAAAAATTGATTAAGGTGTAAATAAGAAGATAATGAAAAACAATAATTTTTATTATGTTTGAATGTTATTCTGTGACCGTTTGTGTAGAGAAACAACGTTATCAGATAAATATTTATTTTCCAGGTTTTTACATTAATTTCTACATTAAATCTACGAAAAAGTACTATTTTCTCATGTAATATAAAAGGGTGTCCCAGAATTAACGGAAATCGCAGAATTTACCGGATTTGCAGAGTGCGCGAAAATTAACTATTTGATAGCTAAAACGTTTAGGTCAAGTAGAAATGAAGCGTTACACGATAGAACACGGTAGAACACGATAGAATTTTTTTAGGGTTTCCAGCACTTTATTGCAAATCTTGCGTTAATTCTGGAATACCCTTTACATGGGAAACTACAGGGGCCTTGCGGCACCATCAAATATTTTCCAATTAAAAAAAAAATCCAGATCTTCTTATTTTCGATATAGAACAATTTTTCCATGCATTTTTGAACCACCACGTGGGATCTTCTAACCTATAACCTCCACGTGGTGGATCCTGGAAACTGCACAGTTTTAAAAAACTTGTAGGCTAATAATAGATAAGATTATGTGAGTGAAAGTTTTTTTTTCTTCATTAAACAGATCAACTTATCCACCATTTCAGATTTTTTAAAACTGACCCCGGATTCGTCAACAGGGACCCCAAACCATCTTCGATCCGAAATTTAAAATATTGGTAAATTTTGGTCCCCAAATATAAATTTCAAGACAATCCAGTAATTTTTGAGAAAATCCATCCGCCATTTCGGATCCGCCATTTTGAATTTTAAAAATTGAATGTCAGACTCGTAATCAGCGACCTAAAATATCTTCTAGAATTAAAGTTTCAAGCAAATCCAATAATTTTTGTGAAAATTTGTCTGCCATTTTGGATCCGCCATTTTGAATTTTAAAAATCTAATGCCAGATTTGTAATCAGCGACCGAAAAATCATTAATATACGCAGTTTTGATGGAAACAAATAATTCCTTCTTGGCCACTTTTGCCTACTGTCTGGCCCACAGTGCACCCCAATGATCACGTTTTTGTAGAGATGCTGCAACTCGTATGACACCAAACGCATTCCTGCTTACCAAGTTCATTTGCTGTCGCCATATACGTTTTATGAAGTGTTCGAGTACTATCTGGAGTTTTGCATTTCTGGGATACAAAACCATGCTATAGAATACAAAGGTCTTAACGACTAACCCAATATTTCATGGCCCACTTATAGGCCGACGGAGGCATGGCCTTCAGCTCCTTCGGCGAATTTAGTGTGAAGACATTGATCGACTCCAAACCCTTTTCCCGAAGAAGCAATTTTAGGAATTTGGGTTTAGGAAAAAGACAAAGTTAACCAAATCTGGCGAGTACGGTGGTTGCTCGATGGAATTTATTAAGTTTTTGGCTTTGTACTCCTGTAAAAACATGGAAAAATAAGATGGCGCGATGTCGTCGTGCAAAATGTCAGTAAATCCTTAATTACCGTTTGACCATCCAGTGGAGCTACTCTTAGTGAACCACACTACGAGATATAAAAGAAACAATTTACTTGTACTTTTTTTTTTTAGAATGTATGTTTTCAGCCATGATCGTGCAGTCACCGGGTCTTTATCAGACATAGAAAAAAGACCCGTCCAATGGAACCAAGGTTCTACACGAGAATCTGACACGCAACGGTTTTAAGAAGTACTTTAGCTCTAGCCTCGCAGAAAATCAGCACCACGCTTTGAGGCTCAGTAAAAAAAACGACAACAACACCAGTCAGGAAATTAAACGAAAAAAAAAATTCACTCTTGCAAAGCTTAACTAATTTGGTCTCGGTAAGAAAATGCGGAGTAGAATTCAGTCCAGAGAAAAAAAAAATTAAACTCTACAAGACGCTTATAATGCCGGTTCTAATGTATAGCTCAGAATCTTGGATCATGTTAGAATCGTAGGCTTTGAGCGTGTTTGAGAGGAAGATTCTTAGGAGAATCTTTGGTCCAGTTAGAGTGGGAAAATAAGCTTTATACTCCCATTGACATACACCTAGTCAGGAACATCCAATACAAAATGCTGTCTTGGGCTGGTCAAACTCTGTTGGATGGATACAAGCAAGACGTAAATCGAAACGGAGAGGCGCGACAGAAAGAACGTTCTTCGCTGCGTTGGAAGGACCAGATCTTGGAAGGCATCCGCAAAATCGGTATCCCAAATTGGTATTGAGTCGCACTCTACTACAGCCGCTTTTGCGAAGCCTTACATGCTGCCAAGGGCAACAATCGCCTGTAGAACTACTTATATATATTTAAAAGTTTTCAGCCTATGTCCACTGCTGACGTACAACAGTGTATCTCTTCACACAGAAATTATTTTCCATGATAATTCAGGATGACAAATTTACCGAATGTCCGGAACCAGTAACAAAACATTGCGGTGGATAAATTTGTTTGTAAGAAACGTAATCTTCGGAATATTCTAAGAAAAAAAAATAACTTAAACATTTGCACCTGTTTTTTTTACAAAATTATTTTTGTTGTTTGTACCAAAATATGCTGGTTTTGCATCGACTTATTTTACTCATTTTGAGGCTTAGAATCCAAAAAACGTTCATGACAAAATTTTTAAATTTTCCTTTTTTTTTCAATTGGAAATGAGGAGGACCAGATATGTCTTTTGACCTATGGTTCTAGCTGTACGCTTAGTCGCAATAAGAATTGTAGTGCTCTACTAAACATCCGAAGGATCCGAAGAATTTTTGCACTAATTCAAAATTCGTGTTCATTATTCTTGTTTTGATTTTTTCAAGAACCTTGATTTTCCAAATATTCTAATCCAAAATTTTAGTCACTACATTGTAGCCTAGTATTAAACATTTCCAAAAATTGCAGAATGATCCATGATCTGTTCCCAATGCGGACTAAGATCTTCCCACAAAATCTAGTAAAATAAATCGACCCCATTCAATTTAACTGATCGTCTTCGCATTAGATTCTGTGAACTTTTGATAAATTCTTAAAAATGATTTTTGAATGCATAAATAAATATTTGAAATGTTTTTTTTTGGGTTAAAACATTTATTGGCACCCCCGGGGAAAAACAAAAACGAAACCCCCATTTAAGTTAATCCCTCAGCCGTTAACGACTATGTTTTCATTTCAAAAAGTCAATAGAGTAGGCTCACACACACATTCTACAATACAATTTCACACTTCGAAATGTAAATTTACATTCAAAAATTTATTTACACCAAAATATTTTCCACGAAATATGTAAAACTTGTATTCAAAGAAAACCTAAACAACTGCCACAAATATTCAAAGTTTTTTTTTTTTTTTTTTTTACATTGAACGAGTTCTCTAGTTGCCATTAAATATTTAGAAGCACTTTAAAGTGTTCACAAAGGAAATGGAAAGCATTCAATGTGTGTGTGTGTGCTGGGAAAGGGGGGTGGACATAAAAAAAAAAAAAACGAAAATCAGTATTTTCAACGAAAATGCTCAAAACAGCTGCTTGATTTACAATTTTCACTTTTGAAAATATTTGCATTTGCTATTTCGTTTGAATTGAACACGCTGTGAAACGCATTTTGTGTGGAAAAGAGTTGAAAGGCATTTAAAGTACTTTGCCATATAAAGGAAGAGAGAGAGAGAGAGAGAGAGAGAGAGAAAGTAGCATAGCACTTTAGTTCGAATTACGCGTTTTAGGCGTTCCTACTTCATATCGAAGCATTAGAGAGCTCTATACTTTTTTTCTTTTCTTTGGTAGTTGGTTGACATTTCAAGTGGAAAGTACTTCAAGGCTTCAATTGTGTGCCGGAAGTAAAAAAAAAAAGAAAAAAATGTTAAGTGTCCCCTTTTAGAAAATTTTCGCTTCTATTATTGTAATTAACTACAAAGTAAAATTGACAAAACGAAAATGCTAACGTAAACGTAAACATTTCCGGAAATAAAATACTGAAAATGAAAGTCAAAACATTGAAAAAAAAAAGTTCATAGATGATTACTTACACTAAGCGTCAAATAGCTGCAAAATATTTAGTCGACTATAAATTTTTTTCGTTTTCTTATTGGACTTTGGTTGCAGCACTACGCCCTAAAAATCAACGTCAATGTATGTGTTTGTGTTGTGCTGAACGCAGGAGTGTGGAGCGTGTGGCACACTAGAAGCCAATAAGAAAAGGAGAAAAATCAAAAAGCCATAAAAACTTTACACAATCGAAACGTGCAAAACTTGCAAAGCATTGGCAAAAAAAAAAAAAAAAAAAAATGAAAAAAAAAATAAAGAACGACAACGCTGCCTGAAAGTATGCTGTGAAAACAAAACAAAATACTTTTGCATTTTGTTATGGGGGGTAGTTTTAAAAGTTTACGAATGCCAGTAGCACTGGAAACATACATAACATCGATGTTTCGAGTTTGAATTAAAAATTTAGTCTTTTCGTGTTGTTTGGAGTATGCATTAGATGGCGCCCGTTTGACAGTAGATGGCGCCTGTTTAACGCTGAACATATCAGTTTGAAACATGTCAAATCGTGAGCTTAGATATTAAACAACTTCTCATCATTTCATTTGTGAAGAGTTACTTTTCTTGTTGAATTCGAAAAAAAAAAACTGCGGATGAAGCAGAGCAGAATGGTTGTAGAAACTTTTGTAAAGAGCATCTTTAGTGAAATAACGTGTGACGACAGGTTTGAACGCTTTATGTGGTGATTTTGATGTGAAAACAAGACCAAGAAGCCAAAAAAGAGAAGATGAAGAACCTACATTTAGATTCATTAAGAGTTAGCCAACCAAGAAGTTTTGAAGTCTTGGGAATGATCCAAAAGGTGCTTCAATGGCAGAAAGGCAAATGTTTTTTGAATCGAATTGTAACTGGCGAGGAAGAGTGGATTCATTATGACAACCGCAAGCGAAAAAAAATACTACATAGAGCTCTTACTCTGTATTTGAGAGGACCAGTGTGGTGTGATCTATTATGAGCTTTTGAAACCGAACGAAACGATAACTGTGGAGCGGTACTGTATTCAATTGATGTGTCTGAGCAAGCACACACATTAAAGAAAAATCGGTGGGAATGAAAATTTTTCAACACCATAAAACACGTCCACACGTCGCAGATCCCGTCAAAAAGTGCCTTGAAACCGTCATATATGAAGTCACATACCACGTCTCATATTCTTCAGATATTGAACCTTCCGACTACTACTTTGTGCGGTCGATGAGTCATGGTCTAGTCGAGTAGCGGTTCACTTCATATAAAGATTGAATTAAATAAGTCGATTCAGGGATTGCCTCAAAAGACAAATCGTTCTTCTGAGCTGGTAGTCTGGTATTATTGGATTGGATTACTAATCAATTTCTAACCATTTTATACCCTGTACCCAAAGGGTAAAAGGGTATATTTTAAGTTTGTGCATATATATGTAACAAACAGAAGGGGGCAAGATAGACCCTATAAAGTATATATACTCTTGATCAACATAGGAAGGGGGAGTCGAACTAGCTATGTCTGTCTGTCCGTCTGTTCTGTTGTCTGCCGTATGAGAGAGATTATCTCAGAGACCTTAAGAGATAGGGCCACAATATTTGAAACTTAAGTTCTCCTAAGCCGCCGAGTGTGCACTTGCAAACGGTTTTTCTTTAGCTCCTTTTTAAGGGGTACCACCCATACAAATCTACCCGAAAATTATGTGCTTTTTTCTGAAAAACGTCATTGTTTCCTATTCTAGGAAGTCTTAGTTCGGTATAAATTATGTCTATGATAGCTCCAATGAAATATCCCAATGTGGGTGGGACCAACAAAATTTTAGGTATAGCTCCCATACAAATCTATCCCAAAATTTTTTGTTTTTGCTCAAAAACGTCATTGTTTCTTATTCTAGAAAGTCTTAATTTGGTATAAGTTATGCCTATGATAGTCCCAATGAAATAAACCAATATGGGCAGGTACATTAAAAATTTAGGTATAACCCCATATAAAGATATACTCGTTTTGAGGCACGATTTAACTTAAGGTACATAAAGAAAGGGTACAGGGTGTCTTGCAGTCGAGCATACTTGACATCAGCGTTCTTTCTTGTTTCATTATAAAGCAGTAAAGGGTGTAGCCGGGTTTGTATGTAAAAAGTGCCCAACGATATTGAATATCCTTAAATTTTTTCGATCAAAAATTCTAAAAAACACCACAGCTAGAACTTTGAAAATTGTATGTGTCAAGGTAGACAAACAAAGAAATATCTTCTGAAAATTTCAGAGGTGTAACTCTAAATTATCATGGTAAAAGCAAAAATTAAAATCTTAAAAAAAAAAAAAAAATTATAGAATTTTTTGACCGAAAAAAAAATTTTAAAAATGTTTAGAAATAGATATGAATTTTAAGAAAATAAAAGATTTTTTATCAAAACTTTTTTTCAACTCAGTAAGCAGGAAAAAAATAAAAACTAAAAAATGTTTGTCGAATTATCTTCCTTAATATCGCCGATATCGGAAGAATAAGTATGCTGAAAAATTTTTAAAATCAAGGGCTAACGAACCTTTCTTAAGGATATTGAATATCGTTGGGGGGCGCATTCAAATTATTAAAAATTTATCGAATTTTTTTCGATTTTAATCGTTTATTCAAAAAAGTTAAACTATTCTGATTAATCGAAAAAATGGTACACAAAATAAATAATAAATTTCCGAATTGCAAAATAGAACAGATTTTTTTAATTCATTCTATTCGATTAATCGATAATTTTGTGCAATTCGACAAGTTCAAGATTTTTTTACTGTAACATGGCAACCTTATTCACAAAATCAGCATGGCAACTAAACGGAATCAATTTGCAGCATTGGTTGATTGATCTACAATAGTTAAAAGAATTTTAACAAGTTTGATCAAAATGATTTCATTATTAATTTCATGATTATAGTTTTAAACATTATTTAAGAACTTACTAAGCTATCCTCGTAGTATATTTGTGTGCATCAAAGAACAAAAACAACAACAAAAGTGATGACGTGCACGACGATGATGATGATGTCCAGCTAATATACTAACATGCTCTTTTTATTTCTTTTATAAAAAAAAAATATAAATAAAAATAAAAATAACAACAACAAAAAACCAAAGCAGAAAATAACAAAATACAAAAAACAAAAAAGTATACAAAAAAATGTGAAGAAAATTACTTTCCGCTCTACAAATTTTGTCGTACGAAACAAAGCAAGCGAGAGTAAGTAAGTAAGTAAGCGAGTATACTCATCTCTTTATCGAAAGGATATAGCAAGAGTAACAGCAAAAGTCAATGCGAAGAATTTTCATGTGCAGTACTAAAAGTAACTAAACTTTGCAAGTCCTTACTTGGCATTTTTATTTTCACTTCGATTTGGCTTTCGATTTTTATTTCATAACATTTTTTTTTTTTGTTCTTTTTTTTTTTTTTTGAGTATTATGTACTAACAATTTTCATGATTATGCGCTTAAGTTGCCAGCACAAAAACAGAAAGAACGAAAGAAAGAAAGAAAAATGTACGAGTAAGTATCTTAGTTTAAGTGCGGCTGTTAAGCCTTTTCCGTTTCCGTTTGTGCTTTTCGCTTTTCACTTCCGGCGCCTTGTTGCTGTTGCTGGTTTTGTTGCTGTTGACCACCGTTACAATGATGTCAACAAAAAGAAATATTGAAGATTGAGAGCAATTGTTCGATTGTCCAACGCTGCTTTTAGGCTTCACTGGACAAGTATTGATAGCCAAAGCGCGACATCTAATGGCTGCAGTTGTCGTTCAAGTAAAATGGCTGCAGAAACGGAAATGAAAATAGAATACTTCGATTTTTTTCGTTGTACTTGAAGAGGCGTTAACGCAATATACTTTTGATGTGTTCTTCGATTGTAAAAACGAAAAAAAATCTGGTAGAAAAGGGTTTTCTTTTATGCGATTTTGTTATGTGAGTTGTTATTTTTTTACAATAAGCGAAATGGTTTTTAGGTTTTACCTTTTCATTGCTATCTGATTTTATTGCTGTGATGCGTTTACCTTACTCTCTTGCTACAAAATGTTTTAAGATTATATAGGCACAGGAAGTCGTGTAGGCGCTTACCCTCTTTTTTTGTTTGTTTGGCTTTTTTTTTCATTTTCTTTTTAATTTCCGTTGCAATATGTACGCTATATCCTTAAATGTAGAATCCTTTTCATTTGACTTGATTAGGCTTCTAATAGATTTCACTTACAATTTAAAATGAATCTTATCTTTTTTTATTTGTTTTTTTCATACACTACACATTTTATTTATTATAAAGTTTTATTATTTTTTAAGAAGTTTTGTACAATTTAAGAGTTTAGTATGAAATTTGAAATGAATTATGAAAAATTATCGATTAATCGAAAAGAATCGATTTAAAAAAAAAATATATGATTATTTTTGTTTTTTAATTTTAGCAATTAATCGAACAATCAAAAGTTACACTATTCTATCGATTAATCGAATAGTATAAAAGGCATATTTTAATTTTGTTCTCCCCGTTTTTTGATTTGCTTTTTTATTTTAAACTTTTATTAATTTTTTGGAACTTAATTTTTTGTTTTGCTTATAAAAATCGTTAACAAATCGATTAATCTGAAAAATACTGGATTTTCTACGAGAATCGATTATAATCGTTGTTTTGAAATAATCGCTTAGTGCTAAATAATTAACGAATTGGGAATGAAACTCATTATGGCTAGCATCGCTGGTGAGTCACTCTTCGTGTTCCTTTCCCGATAACATATCACCCGGTAATTATACCAACGATGAAATAAGTTTTTTTTTCCTTGTTTATTCAGCACTCTGGATATCTGAGAAAATGAACACTGATCTTTCACAGATTTTTATGCTACTAATATGACAAGTAGCTTCTGCTTCTACTTCATAAAGACGGGAAGAGGAAAAGCTATTTCGAAACAATCCATTTAAACTGCAACCAACTAGCTCTATTTGAAGTTTAGATGGCAATGTCCACAAGTGCGATACGATTACACAGCCCTGCAAATTATCATTTTTCGGATGCGAATAAAATGGGACCTAATGTTTCCGAACGGAAATTTTCGTGCTGAACATGAATCTAAGTTCAGAATTTTTCCATCACGCTAGGTTTTTGAGAAAAAGGGGGTTGAAAACCCTAAAAATAGCGTTTTTGGCCTTTTTTAAAAAAGCAGAACCCTGACGTGCTACGATATCCGTTATTGTCTGTAATTAAAGGTTGAACTTTGCTCTTTGAAACAAGCCCCAACCCAAATTGTTTGCATTTACTTTTATAGTAGGGGGTGCACTTATGTTAAGGGGAGTTGGAAAAAATGAACATAGTTACTAATCTACACCAAAACTTTAGAAATACTAGAAGAAGCAGTGTTCTTAGGGGCATTCAATGTCGGTGATTATAAATCTGCGTCTTTTTAAAAATTTTAAAATGGCGGTTCCAAAATATGGAGGACAAAAATGTTAGAAATTGATCCGATTTGCTTGACTTGAATTTTAAATTTTATATTGTTCTAATTGGAGTTTCGGCTGCTCTTTCGACTCTTTTCTGTGGCATTTTTTATTATTTGTTTTTTTTTTTTTTTTTTTGTTATTCGCGTTACACATAGTGCAAACGAAAGTTTGCAACGCATTACAGGAGTCATCATCCGTCTGTCTGTCTGTCTATCTGTCCGTCTGTTGCGATTCATTTTACTCAGAATGTTTTTAAGATATTGACATGAAATTTTGAACTTAAGCTTTTTCTTGCTCCTAGGCAGTTTGTATGTCAGAACCAAGGTGCCTCTGCCCATTTTTAGATATAGCGCCCATACAAATCTACTGCCATTTTCGAATTTTTGTATGAAAACATTTAATTTTTTCTGAACGAATCCCATTGAAATTAGGTAAAATCAATTACAATGTCCACCTAAGTAAACACTGTAGTTATAGTAAGGATCGGGCTAATATAACTTACAAGCCTCCATAGAAATTTGACCAAATTCATCTTAAAATTTAATCTAAGCTGTTCACTATATATATATATATATATAAACTATAAAAAGTGTTGAGTAACGGGTATTTCAGCTTCGGTTCCACCGAAGTTAACGTCTTTCCTTGTTTTTACATAAAAACATTCTAAATATTACCGGTTTCTTCTTGATTGCAGCGAGCCCAAATTATTATGAGGAACGCTGCAATCAGCTGGTTTTTTGGTTTTTTTGAAAGCAGCGAGTCCTTTAAAATGTTGGAGCTAGTTTAACGAAAACATGTAATAAAGGAAAACATTTTAGCATGGAAAAATTTGAAAATCGACTTCTTAAGTGAACCAAATGAATTGTTTTAGTGGAACTTTAATTTATTTGCATATTTGCCTTACAAATGAAACCAGTTAGGGACTTATCGGTTAGATGGTTTCAACGTTCATAGCGGACATAGAAACATTTTTACAATTTTATTTATAGAAGAAGAAGATTGATTATAAAAACTAAAGATTTCTTGGATTCATATATCAGGGATTAAGTTTACCAATGTTTATCTACTTCTACTTCTGAATATAAGCATGTGTAGCGTATAAAAACTTTATGGCTAAACAATGTGTAAGCATTTCTATTATTAATTAACTTAAACCTTTGTTACACACATAAAATGCTCGTTTTGGCGTTCTTTCCATTTTTTTTTATTATCTGTCTGTACGGCCCACTTTTATTTTATTTGTTTCGCAGAATTTACTGCGATGGGTAATTGATTTTCTGACCTTCTTGAAATCGTAAAGTGTGAGATTTTTTTAAGTTGTCTGCAAAGTGTGAAGCCGTTAAGATATTAATTGAAAGCTGTTTTAAGTCATTTCCGACAAACACTTCCGTCTGCAACTTTGTACTTTTGAAGTTTTAAACGTTTTCAACGCTATTGCATCTCCATTTATTTTCTTCGACATTTTAAACTTATTTGAATATAATTTGTTTGCGGCATAAAATGCAGCAATGCTTTTAGACAATTTTTTCCAAAAGAGTTTTGTGCATTGAAGACAATTTCAACTGACCCAAATATGATTTTGTGGCTTATTCTGCCAGTCTGACTGGCCCGTCCGCCTGGCAGAATTTGCATAAAATGTTTGTTTGTGATTGTCCGCAATGCTATTTGGGCTTTGCTTGTTTTAAGCTTTTATTTGCTTTCGACTATTTGTTTTTTTTAGTTTTTTTTTTTGTTTTTAGTTCGTGCCTGTTTTAATTAAATTTATTATTGCAAACAACATAAAATTTTATGTGGTTTGTGCACACATTTCTGGGTCAGTTTGCTAATGACTTTGTGTAGTCTCAATAGCACTATTCTACTTTCAACTTGGATTAGATCAACTCAAGTGCTAAGGCTCTCACTCATTCGTACGACTGTTGATAGTGTCCGTTCTGTCTGTCTGTCTGTCCGTCTGTCTGTCTTTTTGAATTTTTATTAAATTATTTTTAATGAAAGTTATATTAGCTTTGCTGCATTGAATTTTCATTTGAAGTAGGTTTTATCTAAAAATGCATTTAGAATTCGAGAGAAAATTCTTGAAGTGACTTTCGAAAATATTAAAAAAAAAAAAAAATAGCGTTGGGAAGTTTTATGCCATAAAATGCTATCGACCTATTTATAAAGTATATGTTTGGGGCTGCTTTTTGAAAATTGCTAAGAGATAATTGTGTTTTTTAAGCTATATTTGTAAGACGAGAGTTTAAGTTGACATATAATGGTTGCATTTTGCGCCATCGAATTAAAACAAAAGCATGAAAGAAGACAACCATTCCAAAATATGTTTCCCCCATTCTATTGCACCGATTTATGAGCAGACTGGGCATGTATGTTTGGAACGGTTTTTGAGAATGCGGAATCTTTCCGAACAATGAAAAGGACAACTTCCAGTCTAAAAAACGATCGATTTACGGGCCAGTCAAAATTAGGGGATTTCATCGTATAAGGGTTTTATTCTCTCCTGTGATATGTTGCACCATCCTGTTGAAAGAGAATGTCATCACCATCACCATCAATTCATTTATTTTTTTGAAAGAAAACGTTCACCATTCATGGTAACTGTATGCCCGTCAGCTTTTTTGAAAAATTACCGCCCGATGCCATTAAACCAAAATACACACCAAACAGTGAGTTTCTGAGGGTGTAATGGGGGCTTCATGAACGACTTGTGGGTTTGACCTACATCGACAAATTTCGTTTGTTGACATAGCCATTTATTCAAAAAGCGAAGACACCATTTATTCGATTAAAACCGCGTCGCCTTCCATCTCTTCCAGAGCAAAACTGTGGTCTCGACGCTCTATTTGAGTTTCAATGCCAATACCATCTTATACGGGAGCTGAACGAGAACAAAGCGCGAAATACGCCAGGTAGTCATTCGTGACAAGCTCAACTCTTGTGAACTGCATGAAATGGACACATTGGCATTGTCCTCAACTCTTTCTTGAACACCAGCATGATTTTCATCTCTACGGTCACCACGAAGTGGCTTGGACTATCGGCAAAACCCACTGACACAAAAATTAAGATATATAAGATTTCTGAAATTCAAGATGGTCGCTATCATCTGTCAAAATCATATCGTTCATATCGAAAAACACTGTTATTTGTATATAATTTTCAATAAGTTTTTATGAGGGCTATGACTAACTCTCAAAAAAACTTATTGACCATTTACATAAATCAAATCTTTCGTAACGTAGCCAAAACGCTATAAGATTTCCTGCTTCGGCGAGCTAATCGCACAAACAAAAAACGTGCTTAAGTCTGGTTTTAAAACGAATGACAAACAGTTCTGTTGTTAAGCGTCGGGCTCATGACAGTTAAAGAAACTTTTTTCCGAAAAAGAAAAAAAAAAAAACAAGAAAAAGCGTTAGCTTCGGTAGAACCGAAGCTCAAATACCCATTATACAAAATTTAATTCGTTCTAGTATGATCATCAGTGACGTACATTACGAGTATTTTCCGCAACATAACATAACAAAATTTTTCTTAAAAAGAAAAAAAAGTAGATGGTAAGTTAGAATAGGGTCTGTATGTTAAAGCGACCCGATCCTTGTCATATCGGTAGTATTGTACATTCAAAGAATGACAGTAGGAGTGATTTTACCCAGATTGAGTGAATATCTTCATAAATAAAAACTATTTTCTTACAAAATTTGTATGGGCACTATACCTATAAATGGGCGTGGCATCTTGGTATTGATATTGGATGACATAGGAAGTGTTTATAATCAATTCGTAGCAAATACATTCCTAAATAATAACTATTTTTCATAAAAAAATCGAAAAAAAAGTGGTAAATTCGTTTGGGGGCTATACCGGAAGTGGGCGTGGCACCTTGATTTTGACATTAGATGACTTTAGAAGTGTTTTCACCTTATTTGAAGTGAGTTCATTCATGAATGATAACTATTTTCATATAAAAACTTAAAAAAGCTGTAAGTTTGTATGGGGACTATACCTTAAAATGGGCGTGGCACCATAACATACAAAGTAGTCGTTCCCGAGAAAACCTTAAGTTTCAAGTTTCAGCTCAATATCTTAATATCTTCATCGAAAAAATGCGATGAAATAAACAGACAGACAGACCGACAGACGGACGGACGGACAAACATACAGACGGACATGGCTAGATCGATTCGTCTCGTCGAGCTGATCAATAATATATATACTTTATTGGGTCTCCGATGCCTCCTTTAATGCGTTATAAACTTTCTAAAAAACTGAATATACCCTTCACACTATGTGTGGCAGGTATAAAAAAACAAGGAAAAACGTTAACTTCGGTGGAACCGAAGCTGAAATACCCGTTACATGGGCGTGTCGTCTTGGTTTTGACCCTGGATGACACAAAATGGTTTTACCCAATTGGGAGCGAGTACATTCATAAATAATTACTATTTAAAAAAAAAAATCGAAAAAATCGATAAGTTTGTATGGGGGCTATACCTAAAAATGGGCGTGGCACTCTCATTTTCGAACTTAACCTAGTCGTTGCCGAGAAAAGCTTAAGTTTAAAATTTCAGCCCAATATCTTTATATCTTCATCGAAAAATCGATCGCATAGCAACAAACAGACGGACAGACGGACAGACGGACAGACAGACGGACATGGCTAGATCGATTCGTCTCATCGAGCTGATCAAGAATATATATACTTTATGGGGTCTCCGATGCCTCCTTCAATGCGTTACAAACTTTTTGACAAACTGAATATACCCGTTTACACTATGTGTAACGGGTATAAAAATGGTAAGTTTGTATGGGGGCTATATCTACAAATAAGCGTGGCACCTTTCTTCTGATATTGAATGGATAAATATTTGATAAGAATTATTTTTTACCGATTTGTTGTAAATACATTCAAAAATAAAAACTATTTTCATAGAAAAAATCAAAGAAAATGTGTAAGTTTGTATGGGGGCTATATCTAAAAATGGGCGTAGCACCTTGGTTCTGACATACAAACTGCCTAGGAGCACAAAAAGCTTAAGTTTAAAGTTTCAGGTCAATATTTTTAAAACTTTTCGAGAAAAACGCATTGCAACAGGCGGACAGACGGACATGGCTAAATCGATTCGTCTCGTCGATCTGATCAATAATATATATACTTTATGTGGTCTCCGATGCCTCCTTTAATGCGTTACAAACTTTCCGACAAACTGAATATATCCTTCACACTAGGTGTGGTGGGTATAAAAAAAAAACTTCAGAAACAAAGTATTTGAGAGTATTACCTGAAATAAAGTTTATTGTTTGTAACATATAAAAGAAAACTTGTTTCTTACTTTATTAAATTATTCCATGAAGAGAATTGTGTAAATAACACGGAACATACAATTTTACTACTCACATATAGCGATTTTATATTCGCTTTTCATTAATATTTCAACAATTAGCCACATTTAGTCGAAGCTCAATAAAATTGTCATATTTCAAAACTTATTACGACATTTTTTCGAAAGCTGCCAAAGTATGTTTCCTTCTTTTTCTTCTTTATAAAATAACTTTCCCTTTATGTGTTCATTCATGCGTCTATGCAGCATTCAACATAAATAATGTTGCGAATTGACATAAATTACATTTGCCAATGATGCTGCTGCTGCTTTTGCTGATTATAACTAAAAACAAAAGGAAATATTTCACTAGCAATGGCAAAGGACAAAAACTAGGGAAGAAGAATGCACAGCGTTACAATTAATTAGAAACTAACGAAGTTCTACTTTGCACAACTGCGATTTTAATGTCGAAGGATGATGTCGTAGCAAGCTGACTTCGAGCTGGCACGAAAAGCGAATAAAATCTCAACTGACATTCAATGTTGGGACACAATGCTGCCGCAATGGCAATACATAACATAGCTTCTGCTTAGTAACTAACATAAAATGCTTTTAATTGATTTTCTTGTTCGTAAAATGGCTTAGAAGCTGCACTAGAACATGGTCAACAGCTGTTAAAGTCTCACACAATGTATTTTCGTTTTTTTTTGTTTTTGGAAAGTTCTTGGCAACTTCATGCTTCTCGCTACTAATTCATTGAAATTGTAGTTAATTAATAAATTATTCCATGCGATTGAACTAACAATGAGAATACGAGTGAAGACAAAGTATCAATGGCAAATGAGGAAAATACGCAAGTAGCATGAGTAAAAGTTTTTTTGTTTTTGTTTTTGTTTTTGTTTTTTTGCTCTAAAACGATTTAATTGCGCGCATTCGCCTAAAACGCTTAAAATAACTCACTTCAATAAGCAATTAAATACGTTTTTATGTGTCTCTCTAACACATATATACCTACATTTTGTTGCTGTTAATTTAAGCGCCGCACGCAAACGTTACAAAATTTAATGCGCGCACACGTTGCGTATGTGTAACAAATTTTATTTTTATTTTTGTTACGTATACGCAGTAGCGTATGCAATAAACGTAATACGTAACGCAAAAATGCGCTCGTAAAGCTGCCAATATATATATAAAAAAAAAATAATAAACGTGTAACTGTGATAAATTAAAAACCATTTCGTTTTTCTTTTTTTATTATTCGGACTCAGGTGCATTGCACATATTGGAAATTTATTAAAAAAAAAAAAAAAAACAAATAAAAAGCGAAATTAGTTTGCGCTACTTTTCTCTGCTTAAAATGCACACCATGTAGTAGTGCAATCAGCTTAATTGTAAACGCTTGAAGAGTACAATTAAAATTTTGTTTAAAATTTTTAGCTTCAAATTTTATGAAAAAATTATGTTTTGCTTATCTACTTTTGCGATTTAAAGTTTGAGCAGTGCTACTGCTCTCAGCTATAAATTTGTAAAAACATTTCCATTTAATTAAACACATTTTTAATTAAAAATGTATTAGAAAACTTTTATTTACTTACTTGTGTACTCAATTACAATTAAATTGTGCAATAGTTCGGGGGTTTAAGTAGAATTAATATCGATTTTGAATCAGAATTTAAGGACGTTTTTAAAACGTCACAAAGCAATGCGATGTTATAGAAATCTGCGATAAAGTTCAAATGAAAGTTTGTATACATCTGGCCAAGGGTCTTGAAAACTCAGCGGGAAGCTCGTTTGCGTCTACTGCTCTTTTACTTTTAAGCATTTTTACAGTCTCTAAGAGCTCGTCATAGTCTGGATTACCCAGTGTTGACTCACAGAGGGATTCAGTGCTTCTTCTTCTCCGCTGGCGCCATTGTTCAAAATTTTCCATATGTATTCCTGCTGTTTTTTTTGTTTAAATCTCGAAGAGTCCCTTTTTAGACGGGTTTTACATCAAGCTGAGCTTGCTGTGGTGGTATTCGTGACCGCAGCACACCACATGGGAATTTTAAAGCTGAGTTTGAATTGAAAAATACAGACATATACATAGTATCAAGTCATACTTATAAACAAAGCATGAGTCTTCCATTCCTTTAGTACTGCTATTATCATTTTGTCAGAAAGCTTGTAACGCATTAAAGGAGACATCTTAGACCCAATATAGAATATATATTCTTGATCAGCTTGACGAGACGAGTCGATCTAGCCATGTCCGTCTGTCTGTCTGTCTGTCTGTATGTATGCGTTTCATTCGCTCAGTAGATATTGACCTGAAACTCGGAACTTAAGCTTTTGTCAGTCCTTAGCAGTTCAAGTGTTAAAATCAAAGTGCCACGCCAATTTTAAGGCATAGCCCCATACAAACTTACGGTTTTTTCGGATTTTTTCTATCAAAATAGCTATTATTTATGAATGTAATCACTCCAAGTTGGGTAAAAATGCTTCTAATGTCATCCAATGTGAAATTCAAGCTGTCACGCCCATTTTTAGCTATAGCCCCCATACAAATTCCCCGCCCATTTTCGAATTTTTGTATAAAAATAGGTATTATTTATAAGAATATTCACTCAAATTTATGTAAAACATTTCTAATGACATCCAATAACAAAACCAAGGTGCCACGCCCATTTTTAGCCATAGTCCCCATACAAACTTATCGATTATTTTCGAACAAATGTATGAAAAAGTAATTATTTTCGAATATAAATTTATAAATGTATTCAAGCCACTGATGATCACACATAATCTATTCAAAGATTCGTGTGACGGGTATTTAAGCTCGGTTCCACCGAAGTTAACGCTTTTTCATGTTTTTTATTATATTCGAACTAATTAATTATCTTCTTAATTTTTTCTGTATTAATTGCTTTAAAGAAACACAAATTTATTTATAAAACAAGAAAAAACGTTAACTTCGGTAGAACCGAAGCTTAAATACTCGTCACACGAATATTTAAAGAGTTTATGTGAAATCATCAGTAGTCACCCAAGTTTGCACACAATATTAATTTTAAATTTTGAGCTAAAAATGCAGATATGTATAACAACATATTTCTCGAAATTATCTGGAAATGGGCTGTAAGTTTGTATGGAAGAAACACCTAAAAATAGGCGTGGCACCATGATATTGGAAGAGTTTTTACCCAATATGGAGTAAATTCATGAATAAATAATAGCCATTTTGATACAAAAATTCGAAAATAGACGGTAAGTTTGTATGAGGGTATACCAAAAAAAAAGGGCGTGGCACATCTGATTTGACATTGGATGACATAAGAAGTGTTTTTAGCTAAATTGGAGTGAATATATGCATAAATAATAACTATTTTCATACAAAAATCGGAAAAAACGAACAGTTTATATGGGGACTATGCCTAAGAGAGGGCGTGGCATCTTAGTTTTAACACTGGATGACAAAAGAAATATTTTTACCCAATTGGGAGCGAATACATTCATAAAATATTAGTATTTTTATCCAAAAAAATTTAAAAAACGGTAAGTTTGTATGGGGCTATACCTAAAAATGGGCGTGGCACTTTCATTCTCGAACTTAACATAGTCGTTGCCGAGAAAAGCTTAAGTTCCAAATTTCAGCTTAATATCTTTATATCTTCAACAAAAAAGATGCGTAGAAGTATATAGACAGACGGACGGACAGATGGACATTGCTAGATCGATTCGTCTCGTCGAGCTGATCAAGAATATATATACTTTATGGGGTCAACGAAGCCTCCTTCAATGCGTTACAAACTTTCAGACAAACTGAACATACCCTTCACACTATGTGTGGCGGGTATAAATTGGTAAAAATAATTTTATGAAATTTTTATTTATTTATTAAATTATATATTTTTTAAATATGATCAAATTTGAGCAGTCTAGACATTTTCGTTTTCAAGAACACACCTGTACATTGTAAAGCACACAAACAAAAAGTGAAATTTATTGTTTGTTGTTTATCTGCAATGTAAGAAATTCAATTAAAAAATAATTTAATGATTAAAATTATATAAATTATATACAACTCGCCGGCCTTGCTCGGTTGTTGCAAATATTGTAGTATTTTTTTCAAATATTTTTGTGGTAAAAACTCACCGTCTACTTTTCCAATCAATCATTCTGTATCCGTTTCGCCCATTTCATATTTCAACCGTTCCTATTGTCTTGAACACTTAATTTCATTCCTGTAGCGTAAATACTTGCAAAAGTGTACACCAATCATTTTCTTTCCGCTCCTAACAGCATTTATACCGAATTTAATTTCTCTAGATCAAATATTTGACAGAATATGACGAATTAAAAAAAAAAAAAAAAAAAAAAACTACCAAAATTACAATTTTGTAAAACTTAAATTATGCACATAAAAATCTAATTCATTCACAAGTCAAGTGTTAATTGCTTTTAAAGACGCATAACGACACATCGTTAGTAAGTTGTTAGCATTAGCGTACATACATACACACATACATACACACTTACATTTGGCAGCACTTCTACACAAAAACACACACAAATAAACGCAAACGTTGTTCTGCAAAACTTCGAAATGCGCAATTTGCAATGCAAATTTACGCATTAGTTCAACTAAAAACTAACACATTTTGCTAAATATTGTACCAAAAAAAGCAAAAAAACGAAAGCAAAAGCAAAAGGATGCAACATAAGTTGACATAGAAAAGTTTAGCTTAGCTTAGTTTAGCGCAATCAATTAAAATGCTTTATTGACACTTGGCGCAAAGCCTACTGAAACTCAAATACTAATGCGACAATGCACACAAACGCACACACACACACACAAAATTAATCTACGCACACATACACATATTTGTACAGTACACATATATGTTTAAATGTTGTTAAACTCATTTATGTTCTGGGGAAAGAATTGCGACAAATGCGCACATAAATGTTTGCAATTAGTCGAGTCGACTTTTGGTTTATTGGTTGGAATGGCATTTTAACATAGTCGCATAAAAAAATAAAATGAGCAAAGAGGTTAAAAGCTAAAAGCACACGCACAATTGGCAAATTTGTTAGTTGGCTAAATATAGCATTGCATACTTTGTGGCGCATGGTGCCAAAAGTTAAACTAACAAAATATTAAGCATACGCAACGCATGACGAAAAACAGAATTAAACATAAAAGAAATAAGAAACAAGTAGGTATTTAGGCAAGTGTTGTCGGAAATATGCGTATTTGAGTAAGTAAAGACCTAGAATAATATGCGTCAAAATGGCGTACATACACACACACTAAGAAACCGAATATGGCTAAGTAAAACGAAACTTGAAGGGATGACAAATAAAAAAACAAAAATAAAACTAGAAATTAAGTGTCACAGCAAAGAATGAATTTATTTATGGTTCAAAGATTAAATACTAATTAACAGAACTTGGGTTCAAAACAAAAAAAAAAAAAAAAATGAGGCAACAACAGCAGCTATATGTGAAGGCTTTTTGATTTATGACTCAGTGCGACTTAGACGCACGCAACAAAGTAAAGGAATACGAATGCAAAACTCTACAATTTCGAAGTTCACTAGAGGGGGCTAATGTTAATTATGTTAGTTACTAATATTGTACATATTATGGACTTTCTGTGGCTTTTAGCAATTTTAAATGAAAAGGTTATTTGGATGTTTAAAAAAGTTCAACATTTTTTGAAATAGAAATAGTTCAGAGTTAGAACAGTCGAAATTGACCAAAAATGAACTCTTTCAGGATTTCAACCGCTGTCTTTCTCGAAAATGTGACGTGATGTAAGGTATTGGATTATTAGTTCAACACATTTAATTATAACGGGTGATTTTTTTGAGGTTAGGATTTTCATGCATTAGTATTTGACAGATCACGCGGGATTCAGACAAGGTGTCAAAGAGAAAGATGCTCAGTATACTTTGACATTTCATCATGAATAGACTTACTAACGAGCAACGCTTGCAAATCATTGAATTTTATTACCAAAATCAGTGTTCGGTTCGAAATGCGAAAATCCGCTTTTTATCGACAAATTTTGTTCAGCGATGAGGCTCATTTCTGGTTGGATGGCTACGTAAATAAGCAAAATTGCCGCATTTGGAGTGAAGAGCAACCAGAAGCCGTTCAAGAACTGCCCATGCATCCCGAAAAATGCACTGTTTGGTGTGGTTTGTACGCTGGTGGAATCATTGGACCGTATTTTTTCAAAGATGCTGTTGGACGCAACGCTACGGTGAATGGCGATCGCTATCGTTCGATGCTAACAAACTTTTTGTTGCCAAAAATGGAAGAACTGAACTTGGTTGACATGTGGTTTCAACAAGATGGCGCTACATGCCACACAGCTCGCGATTCTATGGCCATTTTGAGGGAAAACTTCGGAGAACAATTCATCTCAAGAAATGGACCGGTAAGTTGGCCACCAAGATCATGCGATTTGACGCCTTTAGACTATTTTTTGTGGGGCTACGTCAAGTCTAAAGTCTACAGAAATAAGCCAGCAACTATTCCAGCTTTGGAAGACAACATTTCCGAAGAAATTCGGGCTATTCCGGCCGAAATGCTCGAAAAAGTTGCCCAAAATTGGACTTTCCGAATGGACCACCTAAGACGCAGCCGCGGTCAACATTTAAATGAAATTATCTTCAAAAAGTAAATGTCATGGACCAATGTAACGTTTCAAATAAAGAACCGATGAGATTTTGCAAATTTTATGCGTTTTTTTTTTTTTTTAAGTTCTCAAACTCTTAAAAAATCACCCTTTATTATGTTGCTAAGAATAAGATCTCAAAATTAAGCAATATTTTTCCGTACAATAAAAATACGATTGTTTTGAAACATTGAATAATTTCTTAAAGTCAAGATAAGCCCTGTGATACTACATTAAAACATTGATTTCAATCGATACTCAAAAAAAAATTGTTCCGATTAATTGTGTTTTCCCATTAATAGATTGGTCCGATTAAGTGGTCCGATTAATCGATTGTTTGACTAATCGATAATTGGTCTGATTAATCGATTGGTCTGATTAATCGATTTGTCTGATTAATCGATTGGTGCGATTAATTGACTGGTATGATTAACCGATTTGTCTGATTAATCGGTTTGTCTGATTAGTCGATTGGTTCGATTAATTGATTGGTACGATTAATCGATTGGTACGATTAATCGATTTTCTGATTAATAGATTGGTACGATAAATCGACTGGCTAGATGAATCGATTGATCCTATTAATCGATTTGACCGATTAATCAATTTGTCCGATTAATCGATTTTTGATTGGTCCGGTTTGTGTGATTAATAAAGTGGAACGATTAATCGATTGTTGCGATTAATCGATTGTTGCGATTAATCGATGTTTTTACTGTATCAAATTGAAGAACAAGAAAAACATGAGCACAAAATAAAAATTAATTTTAAATATCAAAAAAAAAAATACTCAAAACATGATAAAAATATCTTTTTTTTACTATTTGATCGATTAATCGAATCGAAAAACATATTTTTAATCGATCATTATCAAAGCATCATATGATTATTAAATTAAGATATTTTAAAATAATCGATCAAGTCGATTTTTTTACGAATAATCCTTTATTTTGCACACTATGTCTTAGAAGTAAACAAATAAATGAAATAAATAACAACAAAAAAAGAGCACTGCAGTGGAGAAAATTGAGAAATTTGGCATGAAAATTTGTATGTGCGAACACATAAATATAGAATATATAAACGGGTTTTAATAGAAAAAGTTCCGAAATTGGGGATCCAAATTGATTTTGTTTTTTTTTTGGGTCTATCTTATGTAATATACATGTTAAATTTAAAGTGAAAAATGAAAATATTTACAAAAATTTAAAAGTTCTGAAGTATGTTTGTATGGGGGTACTCCCTAAAATTTGGCTAGAATTTGTAAGTGAACACTTGATGGCTCCAAAGAGTCTAAGTTAAATATTAAAACATGGTGGATCTATGTCTTAAAGAATTCTTGTTTACAATTTTTATTCGGCCGACAGCAGGACAGACGGACGGACAAGCAGACAGCCGGTTGTACAAACAGTATCCATTTAACTTTATATTTCCAAATTTATATTAACACTCTCTTTTGTTGTTTTGAAATGTAAGCAATATGATTGTGGCTGACCAGAATGAAGGACACAGCACATGAACAGCCAACAACTTTTGTTGTGCACCATAAATTCAGCTTAAATTATTGGGGTTGGCACGACGTCGTCTTCGTCGGCTGTGTATGTATGTATATTCATTCATTCATTCACTCATTCATATTGTCCATTCATTCATTTAAGCTGCCCTTTTTTTTTTTGGTTTCATTTTCATTTTTGTTACGATTCATTTCATCGGACTCAAAATGCCATAGACTATGTCTCGATTTCGATTGCCATTTTTACTGCACTGTTGAACTTAGTCTTTATTTTCGCTATGGACACTTGACTTTTGAAGTGATTTGGTTCGTAGTTCTTAGTCCACAGAAATGGTCTCTTTTTAATAATGTAAGTAAAATACTATTTTTTACAGCCTCGAAAAATATGCCGCATTCATAGCGTAAATGAGTAAATGAGCTAATGAAGCAGCAGCTTGGTAGAAGCTGTAAGTGGAAATAAATGGAGTAACGTGAAGTTGACTTTAGTTGAGTATATATCACCTTATACAAATGTACAATACGTAAATGCACTCACAAATTATATACAAATATTGTAAATTTATTGCGTACAAGTTTGTTAAAGAGCCAGTTTGGCTCTTGGGCTATGATTCATTGGTTTGCACATATGTATGTGTATGTAGATATGTATGTGTCTCTTGCCTGGCAGGATTTATTCAAATTGCGTGGTTATTGTCACCCAAACGAAGTGAGTTAAGCTGCTCGAAATAATAATAAAAAAAAATAGATGAAAATTCGCGAAATTTTTACATTGTTCTATGTGACTGAGGTGTTACATTGGTCCGAGTTTCGTATCAGTGGCGTATTTCAGTCTGTAATGGAGACAGAAAGAGAGAAGGAGAGAGTTAATACTTCTTTGAATTTGCCACTATGCTGTACATAATTTATGTGTCTGAGTGTGTCTGAGAACGCGATGAAAATGGCGTAGATATTCGCTAAAGTTTATACACGCATGCAAAGCACTAAGTGTCGCGAATGGGAAATTCCTTTGAATATTCAAAATGGTGGGTAGAGACCAACAATTAATAGTCCTAAACAGTTTGTTCAGAAATATGACTCTGCACGGTAAGGAAAGGACCACATATCTGTCGTCTAAACAGCCAACTTTTTTATAGAATGCCTCAAAATATTTATAATACAAGCAGATACCCGGCGTGTGCTACTAAGTTGTTCGGGCGTTTCGGGTGCTCTTTTTTGATGGCATTTTTACTATTTCCTTTTTTTTTATTTGCAGCGCAACCAAATGTGCTGGGGCTAACTTAAAAACATACTAAAAAATACCACTTTTGTATTTTACCCAAAATATATTGGGAAATCTGCAATCAGCAGTTTTTTTTGTTTTTTATTTATTTTAAAAAAGCAAAACATTTTTGTATGGGAAAATTTGAAAATCGACTCCTAATGAACGTAATAATTCAACGTAAATAGCGGACATAGAAACATTTTAACAATTTTATATATAGTATATAGGTAAAAGATAATGCAGTTTAAGTCTGGTTTGCTTTTCCCAAAATTTCAAGAGGTAAATACACTGAAAGTGCATGTCTTCATTCGGCGGCATTAGCGCTTTGAGAATTTTTTTTTAGGAATGCATTAATTTCCTTGAAGAATATTTTGAAGAACAGAAAGATCGTATCAATCACCTTTTGCAAAATTCTTGATCAGCATTGATTGGAGAGTTAATCTATCTATGTCCGTCTGTCCGTAAGTTATGCTGTCTGGCATATGAAAACGATTATCTCGAAGAATATTAAGTATACACTTGAAAACCCCATTTTTATACCTTGTACCCAAAAAGGTAAAAGGGTATATTAAGTTTGTGCGAATGTGTGTAACAGACAGAATGATGCTAGATAGACCCTATAAAGTATATATATTCTTGATCAGCATTGGAAGGGGAGTCGATCTAGCTTTATCTGTCTGTCTGTCCTGCTGTCTGCTGTATGAGATATATTATCTCAGATTATCTCAGAGTGATAGGGCCACCATATTTAAAGCTTAGACTCTCCAGAGCCGTCAAGTGTGCACTTGCAAACGGTTTTTCCTAACCCCATTTTAAGGGGTACCCCCCATACAAATCAACCCCAAAATTGTAGGTTTTTGCATAAAAACATCATTGTTTCTTATTCTAGGAATTTTAAATTTAGTATAAATTATGCATATAATAGTCCCAACGAAATATCCCGTGATGGGTAGGACCAAAAAAAACTTTAGGTGTAGCCTCATAGAAATTTACCCAATTTTTTAAGTTTTGTACGTAAATCAGTTAAATAATGTGTATTACTAAGGTGGGACTTAACTTGAGGTAGATAAAGATTGGTTACAGGGTATCTAGCAGTCGAGCTTAATTGACTTCACCGTTTTTTCTGCCTTTAATCCCATTTTTGTGATTGTTTTAGGCGAGATTCCTCTCTGTTGTTTCCCCCAGTTGAGCCAAATGATTCGAAGATTTTCAGAATAGTCTATGTCTCTGTAAGTCTTGTAAGGGTTCACGCTTCTGTGCTTTTCTGAAAGATTACTTTTCATAATGCAGGTAACAAAAGTAACTCTTATTCTTATTTTTAAAATTGTCCAAAACATGATTACATTTTGCTAATGGTTACCAAGTAGTTATCGATATAAACTTCGATTTGCTAAAATACTTGTACTGATCTCTAGTAGAGCCTTTACAACATTTGTACTATAATCTCTAAGTCAGCCGTTTGAAGTCTCGACTGAAGGCATATATGTCAGTGGATGATAAGGCGTAGGAGAACTCCTTTCTTTAAATTTGCACTTTGAAAGCCACGGTAACAGACCAACTTCTCCCAAAATATTTTCCTTTCAATTCGAAAAATATTTTTTCGTTTAAAGTTCAAGTGAGCATATTAAATGGAATAACCCATATGCATATGTAATATATCAGCTTGGACAATGAAAGGCATGAAACTTCGTTAGAAGTACAACACCGCAGACAAGGATTTATTTTAATTTTTTTTTTTTGCACACACTCAGATTAAAAAACAAAAATATAAAAAAAAAATCTTTTCAGCGACATTAACAACTCACACCAAAAGATACCATTTTGGCATTTTATGACACTGAACTTGAAAATACTTTTTCATTTTTTTTTTTTTAATTGCAGTTCACAAAGTAAAGACTGCGTTAAAGGATTGCAAATTTAAGCATAGAGTTGCGGATGAAAATCATTTGCAGCTTTAAATGCTTTCAATTAAATGCATTTTTAAATACAATTTAATGACTTTCAAATGAAATAAATTTTTTGTATTAAATGAAATTCATTTGCATTTTATTTTAATTTTAAAATAAACAATTTTATTTATTTCAATTACAATATTTTTTTTTCATTTGGCTTCACTATTTATTTGAAAATGTAAAACTATTTAATCGCACACAAAAACGCTTAACAAAAAAAAAAAAAAAAAAAACATTAAAGTTTTTTTCGTGTTTTTTTTGTTCATTTTTGCTTTTTGTTTCGTTTTATTAAATAAATGCAATTATTGAAAAAAAAAACATTAAAAAAACTCTTAAAGAATGCATATAAACTGAGAAATAATATTTATACAACGTGACAAATTGAATTGATTAAATTTTTAATCATTATTTAATCAAAAAATTAACAAACAATAAGAACAATAGAAATAATCCGTTTACCCTTGAACGCTTTTAGAATCATTTCCTACGGAAAAGACTATCGGATTCAGTTTGAGTTTATCTTGTAACAAAATCAGTGTAGAACAGTTTAATTTGAGAATATTTTACACAGAAATGCAAACGGAAAAAAAGCATAAGGGTATTCAGCATAGTCTTGCAACTCTAGTAACGGAGTAAAATGCAAAACATATGTTGCACAAAAATTTCCATACAAAAATGTTAATCCAAGCCCCTGACTTAAAAATTTCATTGTATCGATGTAATGCTAGGGCTGCAAAATAAATACGAAAGTATAGCAAAGGCGGTCCGAATTATATTAATTTTCATGTAACTTTGTTGGCAACGCAGCTGTCGATCAGCTGACTTCTACGAAAAAAAATTAAGTAAGTTAGAAAAGAGTAAAATTAAAGAAGTTCATACACACTCAATAAATTCTACATATTTCGTAAATAGTTTCTTTTATTTTCTAGTTTACTAGCGGATACTTGGCATGTGCTATATCTTCTCTTTTCTTTTCCCTTTCGCTCTGCTGCTGTGTTTTGTCCAGTTTTAGTTCTTTTCGAAGTAATTTTTCACTATTTGTTTTTTTTGATTGCAGTGCAACCAAAATGGCTTGCGACTAACAGAACATCATACTAAAAATACCAAAATATATTGGGAAACGCTCCAGCTGGCATCGGAGACCCCATAAAGTATATATACTATTGATCAGCTCGACAAGACAAATCGATTTAGCTATGTCCGTCTGTTTGTCTGTCTGTCTGTTGCAATGCGTTTTCTCGGAAAGTTTAAAAGATATTGACCTGAAATTTTAAACTTATGCTTTTTGTGCTCCTAGTTACTTTGTATGTCAGAACCAAGGTGCCACGCCCATTTTTAGATATAGACGCCATACAAACTTACCATTTTTTTTCGACTTTTTGTATGAAAATAGTTATTATTTATGAATGTATTTACTATATTTTGATTCTTTAAATATAAAAATGGTTTTATTTATTTATTAATAATTGAAATATTTAAATAATTCTTAAATTAATTTATAGAATTTCTAGAATAGTTGACAGCTTCAGTAAAGACTGAGCTTCATCATCGCATTTACCAAGCTAAACATGAGAGCATCGTTTGAAGCGTCCTGCTGTTTTGCTGGAACTGTTGTTGTACTTTTTTTAGAACGTTGTTCTTTATTCTGCCATGACCAGTTTGGTTGTCTTTGACGATATTCTGCCAGACTGATCGTTTTCTTCTTCTTTTGGTTTACATCGTCATTGTTTTCCAATTTCTTTGGACTTGGTACTTTGATAATAACAGATTTTTCGTCATCTTTTGTCCGCTGGTATTCTTTAATTAAAATTTGCTTTGGACCCATTTCCAATTGTTTTGATGCACTAATTTGTTTGGAGTCCAAATGCATTAAAGTTTTTGGCTTTTGATTTTCTTTAAGCTTCTCCCGGTTGCATGTTTTGGATTTAGTGTTTAACTTGGAATCATTATTGGAATGGTGTAATGCCACTGAAGTGGGTATCCTTTCCTTGGGTTTGTGGCTTTTCAGCTGCTTTTGTGTATTCGAACTGTTTTCATGTGATGTATTTAGTAGCTCCCTCAGCTTCGTTTTTTCTGCGTTCAATTCGGTAACTCCAGACGAGTAAGACTTCAAGTATTGGCGTGATGGCACTGCAATTGGTCGGCACTCGAACCTCTGCTGACTTGCATTAGAATTGTTTTTTTGAACGCTGAGTTACCTTTGGCGCCTTATCTTCCAATTTCCGTGCTGAGCTTCCAGTTTGAAGAAAATGATTGATCGCTGTGTTTGCTAGTGATACTCTCTGCTTTTTGAAACATGGAATGTAATATTGTTCGGTGGTTGTAGCCGCTGATGCCATAAGTAACTGGAACCCCAGCACTGAAATTCGAAGAGAAGAAGCCGAAGGTATCTCAGCGTACAAAAAGAACAATATCAAAAACCGGCAAAGGATCGAGTGCCGACCAATTGCAGTGCCATCACGCCAATACTTGAAGTCATTTTCTGCTAGAGTTACCGAGATCAACGTAGTAAAACAAGCAGAGGGACCCGTTTTATGCATCAAATAATTCCAAGACAAACATCCAATTCAAAACACCCACACGGGAACAGCTTAGGAAAATCAAAATCCAAAAACATTAATGCATCAGGACTTCAAACAAATTAGTGTACCAAAATCGTTGGAAATGGGTCCAAAGCCAATTTTAACTGAAGAATACCAGCGGACAAAAGATGACGAAAATTCTGTTATTATCAAAGTACCAAAGAAATTGGAAAACAACGACGATAAAAACCAGAAAGAGAAGAAGAAAACGATCAGTCTGGCAGAATATCGTCAAAGACAACCAAACTGGCCATAGCAGAATAAAGAACAAAATTCTGAAAAAGTACAACAACAGTTCCAGCAAAGCAGCAGCAGCCGGACGCTTCAAACGATGCTCTCATGTTTAGCTTAGTAAATGCGATGATGAAACTCAGTCTGTACTGCAGTTGCCAACTAATCAGGAAACTCTGTAAATTAATTTCGAATTTTTTAAATATTACAATTGCCTTCTTCAACATTTTTATTTCATTTATTCCATTCAGAAAACAAAATTTGATGACACTTCTCTGCTTAATTAAATCAGACATTGTAAAAATCGAAAAATATACTCTTGGTCGTTTGGTAAGCACAAGCGTAAGTGACATTGACATGAAATTTGGTCCAGATGTTATTAACAGTCCTGCTAACTTAAAAAAAAAATAACTAGCTCAAAATTTTAATCCCGCGAAGTTTAAATATAATATTTAACTTTTTGCCCAAAGTAATATACAAAATTATTCCATTTGTCACTATGAAAAATCATAAGCGGTACCAATAGCTCCTAATCGCTAGCTAAAAAATTACATAAAATAGAAACTTGCATCTGAACAATGAAAACATTAAAAACTATATTTAGAGAATTTAGATTGGACAAAGCAACCAACATTTTATTGAAGCTTTTTAAGCTGATTTCAAATATTTTGACATATAAAATAACATTAAAGCCTTTCGAACATTTGTGAAATTCTCCTAGACTTGCTATCCATTGCAAATTTGATTGTGTAGTCGTGCATGTCCTTTTATTTATTTAAATTTTTTTATTATAAAATAATCACAGTAAACGCAGTCAAGCGATGTATTTAAGGCTTATAGTGTATGTCAAAAACACTTTTTGTCATTAAACATGTTGTTGCTGTTGTTGTTGTTGCTGTTATTGTGATTAAAAATTAAATACTCTCTCATACACAAAACTATGATATAGTCATCGCTTCGAGTAAAATGCGTTCATGTATAAATGCAAATATCCGCAATTAAACAGAAATAATAAGCATCATTAATAAATCATGAAAAATCTGTGCACGTTTTCAACTTCATTCCAATTCAGTACAAATTCAAGTGAATGGTAGAGAGAGAAATTTATTTTATTGTTGCATTTTAGAGGCTAGCATACATTTATTATATGATAAAAAAAAAATTCATTTTGTATAAAAAGAGTTTTAAATACACTTGAGTATGTGTGTGTGTATATGTGTCTGCATTATATCAATTTGAATCATTTTGATTGAATGCTTGTTGGTAGTGCAATTAACGTTTAACAAGCCGCAACGGAAGTGCATATACATTTCCGGTATTGTAGCTAACAATAAAAAAAATAAAATAAAAAAATACTTCAAAAGCTCAACTCATTTTTTATTTTTTTAAATATTTTTTTATGCTTATTTATGAAATTTATTGCTTAATTTTTATTCATCATAATATCAAATTAGATTATTAAATGTAATAAATGTACATTTTGGCTTATTAAATCGATTTCAATTGCTTATTTAGAGTCACAAGTCATTAATTTGCTAAGCCGCGCAAATATTTATCTATGCAGCCATATGAATAAACACATAACTAGCATACATACACATATATGTGTATATATGTGTGTGTATATTTGTATGTTTAAGCATGTGTAAGCAAACATAATTTTCATAATTCCAAACAGCAACATCAAATGTAAATGCTTTGATGCCCATGAGACAAACACAACTGAAAGACTGAATCAAAATCAACAGCATTTGTCCATGCCATACGCTGAAATGCATATAGTACACTTCTAATAAGGCAATATATGTGTATAGCATGCAACACTGAGCATTATTTGCAAACAGTTGGGTTTTGTTAAAGACGTGCTACATAAGATGTTTTAGTATAGAACAACTGCGTAGGGACTTCGACTCAGGCCATTATATCTGTAGCACAAATAATAATTAGTTCAGAGTTAAATAGAATACAACAGCATGCTGCTGGCAAAAGCACACACATATGTGTATGTATTTAGTAGGCAAGAAATTATTATTAGCGATAATACTAACGAGAGCTGTTGGTAAGTAATAACTCTTGGCAATTTCATCAGCAAATTAAAAACAAGAAAGAACGCTGCAGTTGAGTGCGCTTGACTACGAGCAACTCTGTACCTATTTTTTTAAACCTTGAATAATATTCTAACCGAGTAACATTCCTTATTTTAGAGTAGTTCTATCCATATCCATCTTTAAATGAGTATTTTATTGAGACTTTCATATGCAGAGAGTTTCTAGATTAAGAAACAAACAAGTTTGTATTTGCAAAAACTTAAAGTGTTGTTATAGATTTGAATGAGGGGAAACTCCGAAGTGATCCAATTATTACGGCAGACAGCAGAACGGATGGAAGGACTGACGGTTATGGTATAAAATTTCGGAATTTCGAAGTATCCCACTAAAACTTTTCGAAAGGTTAGTGAACTAAAGATGTGAAATATTAGTTGGAACCATCAATGCAGCCCTGATTTTTATAACAGTTAAATGTCTTTCATAATATCAGACATTGAAAAAACAGACAGATAACATTAGCTTACAGCCAGTAAGACTCTGGGTTCTTAAAAAAATTGTTTTTCTTATTTATCGTGTTTCGGCGCTTAAGGGGTTATTCTTGGTTGAGAGACTGTTTTTGTGGACCCTTTTGAAAAAATTAAAGTTTGAAAACGCGAAGAGTTATTTGAATTCTCTTATTTTTTATTGTATTAAGAACATATAAAAGTAAATAAAAATTTTTATTTTTTCTAGGTATGAGGGCTGTTCAAAAAGTACTCGACCATCATAGTGGAGACTCAAAAAAAAAAAAAGGTATGCTGCTGGCAGCCACGATAACTCGACTCCGGACCATTTGAAAGGAAAAAGTAAACTGCGTTAGATTCAGTAAAGATGTAATTTTGGCTCGTACCTCAATCATAGTTTTGTGATTTTTTTTTTACAAAATGGCGGCCATTGAAAAATGAAAAGTCGATTTTGGACAATATTTTGTGTTAAATGTGAAAAAAATTAGTAAAAAATTTATTAAATTGTGATTGAGGTACGGGCCGGAATGGTGACAATTCTTCGTCCCTTGCAACTAGTCTCATCAAAATCGGTTCAGAATTACGGGCGGCAACGTGGCTGCCAGTTCGAAAAAAAGTGGTTTCGAGATAAACGCGTTTAAAGTTTCAAGTTATTTTTCTGCACACATACAAAAAAAAAAAAAAAAAAAATCGAAACGAAAAAAATGTTTATGCAAAAGCCCAACATTTTGGGTAGTTTTGTATGGGGCTACCCTTAATAATATGGGATTAAAGTAAACATTTGACAGAGCAACAGAGTCTAAAATTCAAATATGATGGCCTTATCTCTTATAGAAATAATTAATTTCATACGGCAGACAGCATGATAGACGGACAGACGGACGTAGCTAGATAGAGTCCCCTATCAATTCTGAGTCAGAATATATAAGTATATACTTTATTGGGTCTACCATGCTTCCTTCAGCCTGTTACATACATTTGCATAAACTTAATATACCCCTTTACCCCTTGTGTACAGGGTATAAAAAACAGTATTTTGAGCATATCTCGAGAATGATACTATACTTAAGAAAAATTTGGTGCCATTTGTGGAATCTACCCAGATAAAACTCTGATGGATAAGAACCCAGAACCTTCGATTAAGTCAAAATTTGTAAATAATATTAAGAACAATATTAGGCGATTATTCTAAACTACCGATTATAATCATTTTTTTCCGATTATTCGATTTTTTGGCTAAGTCAAAAAAAATCATGTCAAATTGAAGTACAAAAAAAAAAAAAATATTTTTTCGACGGCTGATTTATATTTCGGGAATTGAGTCAAAAGCATGTAAAAATCATATTCAGGGATGACATCGAAAACTCAGAGTTTTGGTGTAAGTGTTTTACACCGATACTTGGATTGTTTTCCTTGATTCCATAAGTAAAACTCAAAACTCCATATGTAATACTATAAATTCTAGTGTATAACGACGAAGAGGAGAATGTCGAGCATCAGCCTTGTAGCGTACTTTGTTGAAGCAGTTCAAATACTTGGGTACTAACTTTCAAGTGCATCCGAAATCTCTTATTTTGGAGTTCAACATATAAAAAACAAATCTTCGGGATAGTTGCGAGTTAAATTGCAGTTCCCATTATCATAAATATATAAAACATATACATATATTTTGAGCACTGCCTGTGATGTGTTGATTTAAGATATTTATACCGCTTAATTAAAGCAATGCTTGAACTGAAGACACATGTCTCAGTGCAAATGTATAAATTAAACTTGTACAGAATTCGCATATTGAATATTGTCGAAATTTGCTTGAATGCATGACTGCAACTTATATTTGCAAATGATGCTGCTCCGTGTACCCTTAAGCAACATAAAGCGTGGCTCCAATTGTACATTATGCATTTGGCGCTTTGAGATGCTACCGCTGGCTCGCTGACTGGTTGGTGGCTGCTACATAATTCATAATTATGCTCATTGTGTCGTTGCATATTGAACACAGAGATACACAGATACACAAATACACAAATGCATGTGTGCATCACCCCAATTTATCGTTTGTTCTGGTTCTGGCTTTGGTTTGGTTTGGTTGCAGGCGTCATTGCTTTGCGGCTTGGATGCGTAATTATCCTGTTTGGCAATGCATTGCATTGCACAGTGCACACACTGCACTCCTTTTGGTGGTTTTCCTCGTATTATTACTTTTATATTGTATATATTTTTTATGCATTTCGCAATTAGTTCCAAATCCCATATAAACGCAACTTCCGCTTGGACAGACACATGCCGTGGCATTCAGTATACCATATTCGGTATCCTTTTTTTGTAAAATCGCAGGCGTTCAATTGCGTGTAAATGTAAAATTTGTAATCGTTGCATAAAATTGCAACGAATGCAAGTGTCTAGCAGACAGACAGACGGACAGATAGATAGTATGCATTGCGTTTTAAATCATAAATTAAATTTATTTCATTTTTTTGTATTTTAAATGCTCACGGCAGCATTTTTATTATTTTCATTGTCTTTTTGTGTGGAGTATTGTGCTGCATTGCAATCGCGTATCTGATTGTTGCATTTGAATGTGTTGCATTGCATACCTTTTTCATCCCTGCAAATACTTAATCATTCTGTATTTAGGCATAATAAAATATTTAGTGCTATTGTCATAAATTTATTATCACTCATACGCAACGTTTGCGCGTTTGTTTTTTTTTTTACTCAAAACACTGATTGCATGCGTAATAAAAATGTATCTGCAAGCTTATACAATGCAGGCATACATGGCGTATGATAAATTTCTATAAGATTACACTGCGGCACCTTAATCGCACATTTTTGTTGCTGTTGCATTTTTAAATGCCGCAAATATTTCTTAATCACAACAACAGATATCTTGTCATTGTTTTTGTATTTGTTGTTGTTATTGTCTTACCTATATGCATACTTACCGATTTTATTCTCTACTTCTCCCCTTGCTCATCTCCACTCCATTCCTGTGAAATGACAATCCGCATGCAAATAGTTAACATGATAAATTGCATACGATTGCCTGCATTTTGTTTGCAATAACGCAAATATTTTGTTTAGCTAAAGCTGCTACACCGATATAGATAAATAGAGTATATATATACATATACTATAAGTATGTGTATATGTACATGTCTGGTGTATTTGAGTTTTGTGCACATTAGCTGCCATTTGTGTAGAGTAAAGCCGCTTGATTGTCTGCATAAAGCGCATTTGTGCAGCTGTGACTCAGGAGACACATTCAATTTCAAGTGAAAATATATCTTTTTTTCAATGATATTTAAAACGTATTTGGCTTAGTCACACTGGTTTTTAATATTTTAAATACTAGTTTACTATAAAAGAAAATTATTTGATAAACATGCATAGCTAATATCATTTAATCCATAATGAAGTATTGGAAATACATCATTCAATCACAACATTAAATTCATCACATTTTGTGATTACAATGGAAACCTCTTTCATTACGTGTGGTTCGATTGCTGCTCTCTGAATGATCAAAGTGTTTCAGTTTGATTTTGTAATGTGAAGAAAAATATCAGTTTACGTCGTGGAATTGAAAAATTTGAACCATTTTGCTGCCTGTGCGTGTTGGTGTTGTAACAGCCAACTGGTGAGACCCCTTCTAAAGCTGTGATTATTGAGTTATAATTTAGGTAGTAAAAGTAGTACAGACTTTACTTGACATGCGATTATTTTAAAATAGCAACTGTAGTCCATTCTCAAAAAAAAAAAAAAAAAAAAAAAAAAAAAAATCGATTTTTTCCGATTAATCGAAATTTTATAAAATCAAAAAAATAAAATAAAATAGTCGCACACAAAATAACAAATAGTTTCAAGAACAAAAAAAAAAACACAAGGAAAAGCGTTAACTTCGGTGGAACCGAAGCTTATATACCCGTCATACGTACTTTTAAATTGTTAATGTGTTATCATCAATGGCTTAAATAGAACTTTGAGATGGGATGGGACAAACTTCTATGGTCTGATGCAACTCACGTTGTGTGGGGCCTATGCAAAATGTGGGCGTGGCACCTTGGATTTGATATTGGATGATATTAAAGTGTTTTTACCCAATTTGGAGTCAACACACTATTAACAAATTACAATCTTTATAAAAAATTCTAAAATGGGAGGTAAGTTTGTATGGGGGCTATGCCTAAAAATGGGCGTGGCACAAAAATTTGACATTGGATGACAGTAGAAGTGTTTTTACCCAATTTGGAGAATATACTCGTATGCATTAATAATAACTTTACAAAACAATCGAAAAAAACCGTAAGTTTATATGGGGCAATACCTAAAAATAGGCGTGGCACTTTCATGTTCAAACTTGACCTGGATGTTGCTGAGAAAAGCTTAAGTTTCAAATTTCAGTTAAATATCTCTAGTAGTCTCCAGATAAATCGCGTTGAAATAAACACACAGACGGACAGACGGACATATAGACGGACAGACAGACGGACTTGGATAGATCGACTCGCCTCATCGAGCTGATCAAGAATATATACACTTAATGGGGTCTCCGATGCCTCCTTTATTGTTACAAACTTTTCGACAAACTGATAATACAAACTTTTTAAAAATATTAAATCAAATCAATTTTTCAAAATCGAAAAATCTTTCTTCCAATTAATCGATAATTTGGCACACTACTAGAGCCCAATTGGAAATATTTAAGTGTGCCCTCTGCTTTAGTCGCGTTTTTATTTTGCTTCAACTTGTCGAATAAATATTAGTGATCAAAATATCTATTTTGGGTCACCCAAGGGTTCCTAGTTCAAAAATCGCATATTCCTTGAACACGAAAAAACTATTTTTCTTGCCATTTTCAAATGCGCCCAGTTTCCAAGTTCAAGGATATGACTTTTTCTTGTTTCAATTCACCTAATAGGCCTCTGTTCAAAAATTTTCAAAATACCCTCTTAGTGCTCACCTAAAATGTAAAAAAATGTGTCCAAAAATCAATTTGGATTCTACCAATGTGTCCCAGGTCCAAATTTCAGAAATCCCTTGAACACGCCTAAATATTTTTTTGTTACCACCTTTCAAATGCGCTTAGTTTCATGTCTCTACGTTTATTCATTCCAAAGATATAAGTTTTCTTGTTTCAGGGCCCCTAGAGCCCCCCTAAAAATTTTTTGAAAGTCCTGCCTTAGTGCTAACCTAAAATCTGAAAAAACAACTTGATCCAAATTCTATTTTGGGTCCACCAATGGGTCCCTGGTTCAAATTTTGGAAATCTATTGAACACGGCTAACCATCTTTTAAATGCGCCCAGTTTCAAGTTTCCACGTATATTAATTCCAAAGATATGGCGTTTCCGGTTTCATTGCCTCCTTTAGGCCGTCATTGCGCCTCGGTCAAAATTTTCACAAATCCCGCTTTAGTGCTCCTATCTCTATCTTTCGCCGTTTGGCTTGTAGGTTGGTAGACTGTAATCAGTAAGTTAGTCAGTCAGGTGAAAGTGATTTATATAAATAAAGTAAGAGTTACTAACCTCAATGACAAAGTAATTTTCAGTCTAAATCCAAAAAAATTTTGGTCGGTTTGTATGGGTTAGGTTTTACCTTTAATCATTTGTCTTTGCAGCGAAGACCCAGTGCTGTCCCGTGACTGTTTCAGGCTGCTACAGAGCCTACAGCGTCAGCTTTTGTAGAACAGTGTATTGTAAAATATTCAGGTCAGTTCTGGCCGGGCTAGACCTTCAGTACAATTGTTTAAAAGAAAATCGCTTTCGGTATTATGTTCACAGTGATTTAAAAATCACACTGTCACACTGCAACTGAATGTAGTGATTTGCGATTTTCTTATTCCTCAGTGAACATATTCAGTTTTTAGCGATTTAATTTATCACTCCTCGCTTACAGTGAATCGGTTCTGTGATCGCTGATTGATTTTTCGCTGTCTGCGATTTAATCACTGTCTGCAGTCACTGCGAGTCGCAGTCGCTAGTTACACTGCTACTCAAAAATCACGCTTTTTGCCAACATTTATTAAGTACTGCGACTATAATCAAAACAAAGTCTTGTGCAATTGAAGAGCTAAAATCCTATTCTGCAGCCAGCAACGTTTAGTTAAGCTTCACTGTATTTACAAATAAATATGTGTGCATCTGCTTTGCGTCTTTTTGATGCTTAATCGCTCCCAAGCCAATTGCATTTGACTCAACTGAACTGAACTGAACTGCAATCTGCATTCTTTCGCAAATCGTTAATCATTTATCTTTGCATAATAAATATTTTATTTAAACAATTGACATACATAACGACCTCAATGCATTTATCATTATTGTTGTTTCTTTGTTATTATCTCTCTCTGTCTACTCGAACTTAACTACTTTTGCTTGCAGCGCTGTTTTGCTTACCTTGGAACTCAACCATTTGTTATTTTTATAAATATAAAAAAAAAAAAAATAAAATAAATAAAACAAATGCAAATTGCACATTAAACCAATTATTCATATATGGAAAATATTGTATTTATACAGACTTTGTGTGCAAACAATAAACGATAATAAATTTTCAATATTCATTTTTTCACTTTTTTTTTTTTAAATATATTTTTGAAACATTTTGGTGCATAATGATGAGGCACATTTATCTAGAATTTAATATGTCGCACATTGTTTTATAAACTCGTAAACGGAAATTTTGTTTTTTTTTTTCAATAATACGTGACAATATTTTGCTGATAAAACACATAATTTATTATATTTTATTAAAAAAAAACTCTTTAGATTTTATTAAACTAAAGCTTAAATGTAGATGGTTTGTTAGAAACTCTACTCTTCACAGGGACTTAAGCATCATCAGCGATCCTCCACGTAAGATATATTATAGGAAACTTTTTGAATCCCTGATTGTCACCTAATCAAGTCAAAATGAATAAAAAAAAGCGGAAAGATTCCAAATTTATTGCTTTCAAATTAGAATAAAATATATTTTTTTGGCATATTTAATAAAAAACAAAGTTTCCTTTCATCTTTTTTTTTTTTTTTTCTTTTTTTTTTTCTCTGGTATACCAGCAATAAAATCTAGAAATAATAAAATTTTTATAAGAATATTTAATTAAATTATATCTATATTTTTTTCATACCAGCGATCAATGCAAACAGAAGTAGCGTCGTAATAATATGACAGAATATATTCATTTTCAAGCAGTTTAAACATTAAACAGTTCTGTTAAATTGTTTAACAAATTAATTTGTTTGATTTAAACTTATTAAACCTGAAAAAATGAATTAAAATAAATAATTTAATTACTGCAAATGCATAAAATTAAAATTTTACACTTTATTTATTTATTTATTTTTTTTTGAGTAAATTTATGTAACAGACAGTGGCATGATAGAACCCATTGTATTGTATAAATTCTTAATCAGAATCGAAATTGAAACACAGATTCTTAAAATAAATGTTTTGTAGCTCTCAGAGTTTGTCGAAAAGACAGACAAACAGACAGCTTCTGCAAAAAGCGCGAGCTTAATTTAGCGATCTTCTGCTTGACCCAGGCAATTCCTAGTACACAGTGAATGGTACTGTTACCAATAAAGAGAGATCATTCTTAGGTTTCATTTCAGAGGTTTCAAACCTCTGAATGATTTCAAGCCTCAAATCCCATGCCACTACCCAGAGTTCAGTACCATAGATCCAGACCGGTTAAAGTATTCAGGTGAGTCTACTGTCAAAGATTAACCCAAGATTTGGCATATTCGTAAGATGGAATTATTACGTTGTCAAAATAAAGTGCAGCTACATTTTCTTAGAGTAAATGTTTTTTGTATAGATTTATCAGCATTAGCTATTACGTTCCACGAAGCAAATTCATCAAATTGTTGTTGTAGCACACTTGAAGCATTGGAGAGACATCTGGAGACAGCGAAAAAAAAATTTGCGTATATCTTGTGGAATTCCGGCTGACATATCCCTTAGATCAGACAGATGTGGTTTTCCACATCTGACATAAAAGTTTCTATTTGCTCAATAAGAGCGTAAGAGCTGGAAGTAGGGTGATTATGGAGTTTCTGAACGTATTCATTCCAAACCTTTTTGAAAATTTTAAACATTTAAAATATTAAAACTTTGGTTTTAAAGACTTTAGGACGAGAAAATGAGCTGTAGGTAAGTACGTCCTTATTTTTGCATCAATCCCTCATGCCACACGCGGTCAAACGCCTGCTGCACGTCCAAGAAAAACAGCGGAACTGTAACGCTTCTCTTCATAAGCGTCTAGGATGTGATGTACAACTCTATGGACTTGTTCTGGAGTGACATGTTGGTGCCTGAAACCAAACTGGAATGCAGGAATAATATTTCGCTCATTTAATATTGTACATATAACGAGAATTCTCTCTAAAAATTTTCTTTCAAATATTTTTTGAAAATATTGGTAGTAAACTTATAGGTCTGTATGAATCAACTTGACCTTCAGGCTTGCCTGGCTTTAGTAACATTGTTATTATATGTTATTATATTATGACCAATTCTCAGTATCGCATTAAATAACATTACTAGGAAAAGTATTCCTTGTAATGGCAGTGCCTTGATAGTCCTATTGTCAATGCCGTCGTAACCTGGAGATTTCCACGGTTTTAGCGCCTTAATTTGCTGGTTAACTTCCTCGATTGTGACATGTCTTATACTTTCGATGTGTGAGCAGGAAGTGATAGCTGTTCCAATGTGGAGCATACATCTGAATGTAAGCCAAATCTAATGGTTTGAAACGATTTTTCAGATCATCTGCAAATGTTTCGGCCTTCTCCTCCACAGAACGGCACCACTCACCGTTTTGCATTCTGAGCGAAGTGTTCCGCAATGGCTATCTCTTTATTTTGCTTGTAAATCTCCACATGTTATAGCCGTATGGCTTGTCTGGGTCTGCATTGCGGAGCATACTATCGAAGAAGTCGCTTTTTGCTTCGAACAACACTTTTCGCAAAACAGCTGCAGCCCTTTTCAAGCTCTCTTATCCAGTTCATCTCGGGTTCGCATATACAGTCGCCTTAGTCTGCGCTTAAGCCTCACAAGTTCAAGAATTTCATGTGTTAAAAGTGGCTGGTGTTGTGTATTTGGGTGAGGCTGGCGTTGTTCAAAATTAATTTTTGCCTTAAATTAGTGGAATAGAAGAAAAGAATAGGATTGTAATCACCCCTGTGATTTGACGCAATAAGACAATAAAAGGGTGCACCGCGTGTACAGGGCGCATATAAAAAACAGTGATCGCTTTATAGCTTATTTATTTATGATCCTCTGATCGCTTTAAACTTCTGAGAACCCGGGTGTGGTTGTGTTCATACAAGGCTCACGTAGATTAATGCGTATAAACCTAATGCGATAAACTAATGATAGGCAAGATGTCAGTGTGTCTACACCAACCACGTGTACTAGAAAAAGGAAGGGTTAATCTAAATTCACGTCACTCACCTGCGTTTATTTCTCTCCACTGCCACTTTCTTTGACTTGACTTTTATTTTGTCACGTTTCGCTTTTTATGCACGAACAAACGAACTGGACCGCTGTCCGTACTAGACTCTCTCTAAGTACGACTGGTGTCCAGCTGCGAAGTCTTTTCCAGTGTCACCGTATTAGCATGTGTCGTTTCTTTTCCTAGTTTTGCCCATTGTTTGGTATTTCTTAGAACTAAGTCTTTTATAGGAATATTTCTAGGATTTTGTTATATCTATTTTTACTTCCATTTTATTTAAAAATTTATTGCCTTCATTTCTCACTTAAAACTATAACTTTTAATGTCGTCATGGCCTATTTAAAAATAAACTTGTTATGCCTTCGTGGAAGATTAATAGAGTATATATGTTTTCTTAAGATTTGTAGATGTGTCTACAACTGAAACGTGCACACAGATGGTAAATTTTCTCGAAAATTGCAATAAATTTTAAAGTATTCATAAATTCAAATTCAAATTCACTATTTTAAGATGCTTGTAATTTACAATCGATTACTTTTATAATAAGTTATAAGTATTCATAAATTAGTGCACTCAACACTCAGCATTAATGCTCGGCATACACATTCACAGTCACATATATTTCATAAATTTGTATGTATTTAATTAAATAATTATAGTAAACATTCAAATGCATTTCATCATATTAAATATTCATATTTTGTCTGCTAAGCGAATGCTTAAGAATATAAATGATTAAATTATAATAAATTAATTAAATTTTGCAAATAAATGCATTAAATAGTTTATTAGTTTGCATTTCAAATAAAAAATAATATATAAAAAAAAAAATATATTTAATTATTTTCACATAATAATTGTGTATATAAATTTTGTGTTTAGCAATTAATTTATTAATTATGCACATGCATGAATGTACTTTACGAACGTCATACGTACGTAAGCCACAAAAAGGAACCAAGTACTCGTATATAATTGATTAAAAGCGATGATGTTGAAAAGCCTGACACAGTCGAATGGATAACAAATTATTTAAGCAATAAAATTAAATAATTAAATGAGATTAAATTTTGTGTATTGCTATAAAATAATGCACTAAACCAAACGGATAAATATGCATAAATCAATCGATTGATTGATTGATAGAAAGAGTACAAAACAGTTGAATACACATGAAAATTATTTAATTGAAGAAGAATTTAAATCAATTTAATATAAAACGTAAGCAAATCTGTAATGGAAAAAGCCAACACAGACAGATATAAGCCTGAATTTTTGTATTATTTATTTATGATGCGCCTTATAGTATGCAACGCATTTTTTTTTAACCATTTTCTAAAAGCGCAAATGGCATACTGGACTATCAACGCTTGCCAAGCACTTCAGTTAGCCATTTGTTGACACTCGTGAATAGAAAAAAAAAAAAAAAAAAAAAAAATAAAATCACTTGAAAACATACAAAACGGATTTGTTTTCGTTTGCATTGATGTATTTTTTTGGCGTATTTATTTCTACTTTCAGTAAAATTCACTTTGCCACAAAGTTCGATTTTGGCTATCTTTACAAAAATAAACATTTCAGCCAAAGTCTTTTACGCTGAAAATCTGCAAATCAAAACTAGAAATGTGTTTGCGTTTGTCACTTTTTGCGTTGCGAAGCCACTCGATGCGCGCAATTAATTTCTGCATCATCGTGCCAAGTGGTAGCAAATGTTTTTAAGGTGTGAGTTTTGTGACAACGAAGCCAAAATATAAAAGAGAAAATATTATTTAAGTCTTTTATACCAAATATTTTATACACTTTATACGACTGGAAAAGAATTTAAATCTTATCGATATTTTTCGATACTCCATATATAAGAATTGTATAATGGTTTCATTATTTTCCGTAGATCAAAAAATGTCTTGGGTACTTAACTATGGAAACTAAAGTATTAAAAAAAATCTGTAATCATTATAACGTCGATATATCTTTAATTGTTTAAGCATACAAAATATTAATTGATTAATCGATTTAGGAAATACTATTTTTTTTGATTATGGCTGGCAGAAATTAAATGATTATTCATTTAATACCGATTTTACGATTAGTCGTGCCATCACTATGAACAGAAGTAAATAAAATAAACCGATTAATCGATTAACCGATCTACCGATTAATCGAATAACCGACAAATTTATTAACCGATTAATCGAAAATCCAATAAATCGTTTAACCGATTGATATAATAACCGATTATTCGATTAACAATTAAACAATTATTCGACTAATCGATTATAGAAATTCTATTTTTTTCTATTATGGGTGGCAGAGAAACAAATGATTATTCAATTAATACCGATTTTACGATTAGTTATGCCATCACAATGGACAGAAGTAAAAGAAATTAAACGATTAATCGAATAACTAATTAATTTATCAACAGATTAACCGAAATACCAATTAATCGTTTAACCGAATAATCTAATAACAGATTATTTGATTAAACGATTAATGCAGATTTTACGATTAACCGTGCCATTCCTATATTTGGAAGAAAAATAATTGAACGATTAAAAGAAAAAACCGCCATACCAATTATACGATAAATCGTCAATTTCCCATTACCGTTCAATGCTACCAATACTATAAGTTTTGCTGAACTTAACCAATGGTACTCTTTCAAATTTTCTGTTTGTGTAGAGTATAAAAGGGCTTAAAATGCATAACAAAAAAAAAAAAGATAAATTTAAAACAAGACAACAAAAAGCGAAACACCAAACATCAAAGCATTAAACAAAACATTAAAAAGTTTGAGTCGCATGCATGTATATCCTTTTTCTGCCTGCCTGTCCGCCTGCCTGTTCTATGCTGCCAAAATTCCTGTTTGATCCATGTTGAGTGTTTCGATGCGTTTTCTGTTGTTCTTGTGTTGTTTTTTTTTTTTTATTTATTTTGGCGCTGATTTTATGCGGATTTTTCACAGTTTAATGCTGGCCTTCACACTCGGCCTTCTACTTTTAAACATTTAATTCATTCAGTAAAGGCGATTCATCGTCGTCATTGCTTGCTGCTGTTATTGTCTGCATTGATAAATTTTTCAGCAACATTTCGATTACACAATCTATGTACTACATGCATGCACATATATATTTTTTTGTCCTCAACATTCGTAATTTTTTTTTTTTTTAGATTTACGAGTATTCTGTGTAGTTATTTGGCATGCGGGACCCACAGCAATACGGCATCGAATGACAGAAACTTATTGATACAATGAAATGCAATGCGTCGTTGCAACGGATTTAAAATAAAGTTTAAATTTTATTTTAGTTAAAATACATTTTGTGCATTTAATTTTTAAATTTATGCATTTTTAAAGCAATCGATTTGTGTTCTTTCGCATTAAATGAAAAGGCAGGTTCCTTAGCGTTATGTATCTATTCAAGTCTTTATTAGCGACACACGTAAGCACCACTAGATAAGAAGATCCAGGAAGCAATCAAACCAATTTACGAAGCACTGTCATTTTTCGAAAAGGAGGAAGGAGTGCTTCATGGAGCAGACATTGCAGATTGATATCTGTAAGTATTTCACGGAAAAATTCCGTAACCTTTTCTTAATGTTTTTTTTTTTTCAAAGTCACATTTTTTGAACTTTTTAATTAACTTTTCTACGGTTCCACTGAACCAATTTTGATGAAACTAACTTGAATCGATGCAGAATTGTCAAAATTAAAACTGCTTACTTATATATTCGATTTCTATAAAAATTTCATTAAAAAATCGTTTTCTTACCAAATTTTGTTTTTTGTTTTTTTTCAAAACCACGTTTTTGACCTTTTCTCCGGTTCTACCAAACCGATTTTAATGAAAACAAGTGAAATCGATGCAGAATTGTCAAACTTAAAACTGCTTACTTATATATTGGTTTTGTATAAAAATTTCATTTAAAAAATCGTTTTCTTACCAAATTTTTTACTATTTTTTTTTTTTACTTTTAACTAAAAAAAAATGTCCAAAATCAATTTTTCATTTTTAATGACCACCATTTTGTAAAAAAAAAAAACACAAAATTATGATTAACCAGAATAATATCTATACTGAATCTATCGCCGTTTACTTCTACTTTTTCAAATGATTCGAAGTCGTGTTATCGTGACCGCCAACAGCATACCTTTTATTTGACGCCCCAGTTTGGTGGAAGACAACTTTTTGAACAGCCCTTGTATCAAAGAAAAAGAAAAACTTTTATTTACTTTAACATGTTTCTAATACAATGAAAAAAAAAATGTATTCAAATAACTTTGCATTTTCAAATTATAATTTTTCCATAAAGGGTCCAAAAAACAGCCTCTCAACCAAGAATACTCCCATAACGCACTTTCATTATTCAATACTTCAATACCATTTCGTGTACTAAATTGACTATTTCTGGCGAGACGACCTCTTTTGAGGGACGAAATCGTGTTTCTTTCGAAAAACAATTTAAATCAATTATTAGTCGAGGGGGTCTGTGGTCCATAGAAGTTGTTGTAATAGTTCGTTGGTATCTAAGATAATATCTGAGAGAGATAGTATCTGTCTGCATGGAAATTTTGTAAAGATCATTTCGGATCAATTACTTTAGACTGTTTTAGACTGCTACGCACAAAATTCAAAAACTCACTGACTTATCAAATGGCTCTCGTTTGTGTTAAGTGCAGCTTTTTTTTTTTTTACTTCAAACTTAGTTTCATTTAATTTTGCACAAACCATTTTAGTAATGAAATAAAATACGAAGTGCTTAAATATTTCGACTGCCTTTGGCATTTTTTGTAACTTTTATCATTCTCTCTCTCTCACTCGCTCTTGTTTACTGTAAGATAATCATGAAAAACTTATAAGAAACAACAAAAAAATAAATATTAAAAGAAAAAAAAAAGACAACAAGAAACCACTAATGTAAAGTGAACGCTTAAGTGCAGCAAACAATTTTTAGGAACAAAGTAAAAGAAAAAAAAAAAAACGGAAGTCAGCGTTGAAACATTAAAAACTTCCGTTTCCGTTTAGCGCGCACACAAACAAACAAACACACGCATGCGGCGGCAACAAAAATAAAATGTCCGAAAAAAATACAATTAGAGCGAAAGAGAGAAGATAGATAAATAAAGAGTATGTATAAAGGAAATCAACTGAAGTAAAACTACAATAAATTTCACTAACAATATTAAAAGAGAAACCCCAAGCAATGGGTTAAGTATTTTTGTAAAGAGCAACTTTAAAAAAAATATATTGTTTCTTTCTCTTTTTTCATTTTATTCAAGTAAAATAGTTGCACTCTGAACTGCTCGTTTGCTCGTTTCATATAACGAAAACTCATTACCAAAATTGCAATAAATTTTTCGTTAAATTATTGTTAGACGCGCATAAAAACGTCCATGATGCAATTTACGAGTGTAAGTTGCAAGAAGAAGAAGCATGGCACTGGCGGTGGCACATTCGAAAAGGGTTTCCTGCATTTACCTGCCCGCGAGCCAAAAAAAAAAAAAAAAAAATGTTTATTAGAAAACCACAAAAAGTCGTCCACAGCACGATGCAACTTTAATTGCATTTCGCGAATGCGTTGAGTTGAGTTGTTTGAGTGAGTAGCTTGAAGTTGCCCGTAAGGCATCTGTAAGTATGCGCTTTGATATATGCATTGGGTTTGCTGATAAACTCACAAAAGTTTGGAAGAAGAAGTGCAGTAAATTGCCAAAATGTTTCGATAAGTTATTTGATAAGAGCGTAGATTACTTTGATTTTCAAAAATTGTTATGAGAGAAGGACAAAAGAATGAAAATTTGAATCAAAATTTTTGGATTGATTTAATAAAATGTTCGCATCAAATATTTGTAAATAGCGAATTATTGTTATAGAAACCAAATGTTTCTACAAATAAGTCATCAGAAAAATGTAGACGCCAGAGACATAATAAAAAAAGCATACACTTTTTGAAACTAATTTATTAATCGAAAAGCTTAAATCCAGGGGACTCTTCGGGATTTACGTCCAGACGACTATCTCTTTACAAATTTTTTTTTTTTTTTTCTAGAAGTGAATTTATTTTTGTTATGATATTGTATTTGGATTAATTGGTGCGTATTACACAAGAATTAGACAGTTAAATTTAATAAGAAACAAGCTGAAATACCCGTTACATGGGCGTGGCGTCTTGGTTTTGACCCTGGATGACAAAAGAAATGTTTTTACCCATTTTGGAGCGAATACATTCATAAATAATTACTATTTTTAAAGAAAAAATCAAAAAAAATCGATAAGTTTGTATGGGGGCTATACCTAAAAATGGGCGTGGCACACTCATTTTCGAACTCAACCTAGTCGTTGCCGAGAAAAGCTTAAGTTTAAAATTTCAGGCCAATATCTTTATATCTTTATCGAATAAATCGCATAGCAACAAACAGACGGACAGACAGACGGACAGACGGACATGGCTAGATCGATTCGTCTCATCGAGCTGATCAAGAATATATATACTTTGTGGCGTCTCCGATGCCTCCTTCAATGCGTTACAAACTTTTGGACAAACTGAGTATACCCGTTTACACTATGTGTAACGGGTATAAAAAGTTAACTTCGGTAGCACCGAAGCTCAAATACCCGCCACACGAAACTTTAATCTTTTTCTTGAAAAATAAGAAAAAATGGAAGAAAATTTTGTATGGGGTCTATATGTTTTTTATTGTGGCCCGATCCTTGTCATATTGGAAGTATATACATAGGATGACAGTAGAAGTGGTTTTATTCAGATTGGAGTAAATATATTTATAAATAGGAACTATTTTCATACAAAATCTAAAAAATGGGAGCTATAAATGGGGGCTTAACAAAAAATGGGCGTGGCCATTTGGATGCCATTAGAAGTGTTTTTACCCAATTTGTAATAAATATATTCATAAATAAAACCTATTTTCATACAAAAAATCGAAAAAAAAATGGTATGTTTGTATGGGGCTATATCTAAAAATGGGCGTGGCATCTTGATTTTGATATCGGAAGCCACTAGAAGTGTTTTTGGCCAATTTGTAGCAAACATATTCATAAATAATAACTATTTTCATAGACAAAAATCTAAAAAAAGTTGTAAGTTTGTATTAGGCTATATTTAAAAATGGGCGTGCCACATTGGTTCTGACATACGAACTGCCTAGGAGAACAAAAAGCTTAAGTTTAAAATTTCAGGTCAATATCTTTGAAACTTTCCGAGAAAAACGCATTGCAACAGACAGACAGACAGACAGACGGACGGACGGACAGACGGACATAGCTAGATCGATTCGTCTCGTCGAGCTGATCAATAATATACAGGGTCCGCCACGTAACTTTTTTTTGCAATAAAAACAAAACGGTTCATCCGATCATCAAATTTATTTTTTCATATTAAAGTACAATCCTTCCGGTTACTTATGGAATATAAGTTCGTTCAAATGGCTGCCTCGGCTGGCCTTGCAGTACGCCATTCGGTCGACCCAATTTTTGAGGACATTTCCGATTGTTTGCGGCCGTATTTCGGCAATGGCGACGCGAATGTTGTCCTTCAAAGCTTGAATTGTCGCTGGCTTGTCCACATAACACTTGTCTTTGACGGCGCCCCACAAATAATAATCCAACGGTGTCAAATCACAGCTCCGAGACGGCCAAATGACATCAGAATTTCGGCTGATAATTCGGTCTCCGAAAACAGTGCGCACAAGATCGATCGTAACGCGTTCCTCAATCGTATACACAACCATTTTCGTTCAGCGGAAGGATAAAACTAACTTTCTGTACAATCAGATGTGACATCAGTGTTGCCACACTCGAAATAACCACTAGTTCAAAAAAAAATGTTAGATGGCGGACCCTGTATATACTTTATGGGGTCTCCGATGCCTCCTTTAATGCGATACAAACTTTCCGACAAACTGATAGTACCCTTCACACTATGTGTGGCGATTTTTTCTTTGTAAAAGAATTCACTAGAAATTAACAACAATTTAAAACGAAATTCAAAATGGTTTGCATTTAATTTGTTTTTCATGAATTTTTTTTTAAATGAATAACATTTTGCAGCAATATTCACTTAAATTTGAATAATTTTATTTTTTAAACAACGAAAAGAAAAAATCTTTTCGCTGGCTTTGCGCTGTGCCTTTTTATACCCGCCACACATAGTGTGAAGGGTATTATCAGTATGTCGGAAAGTTTGTAACGCGTTGAAGGAGACGTCGTAGAGACCATAAAGTATATATATTCTTGATCAGCTCGACGAGACAAAACGATCTAGCCATGTCCGTCTGTTTGATCGTCTGTCTGTCAGTCTGCCAGTCTGTCTATCTGTCTGTCTGTATGTATGCGATTCATTCGCTTATTTTTAAAGATATTGTCCTGAAACTCGGAACATTTCTCATTCCTAAGCAGTTCAAGTGTTAAAATCACAGTACCACGCCCATTTTAAGCTGTAGCCCCATACAAACTTACCGTTTTTTTCTGATTTTTTGTATAAAAATAGCTATTATATTATATATGAATGTAGTCACTCCAAATTGGGTAAAAATACTTTTAATAACATATTATAAAAAAAAAACTTAACCTTTGCCATAGCCCCCATACAAGCTACCGCCCATTTTCTAATTTTTGTATAAAAATACGTATGATTAATGAGACTATTTACTCAAATTTGGGTAAAAACACTTCGTATGACATCCAATATCAAAACTAAGGTGCCACGCCCATTTATTAGTATAGGCTCTATACCAACTTTCCGCCCACTTTCTATTTTTTTGTGAAAATATTAATTATTTAAGAATATATTCTCTCCAAATGGGGTTACAGATATTATAAGGATCAGCTCACTATCCATTTTCTAATTTTTTTCCAGAAATTATTTATTATTCTGTCCTTAGATAAAAAGTTTAACCCATTGTTGTGTCTACTCCAAATTTTACCAAAGCCACTTATAATCAAAAATAAACTAAACCTAAATGTGGCGGGTATTTGTGCTTCGGTTCCACCGAAGTTAACGTTTTTCCGTGTTTAATTTAATTTTTAAACAGGCAAAAACATTGCGTATGCGTAATATTCTTTCATGCACGTTCTAAGAACTCACAAATCTCGTCTTAAGTTAAACGAATATGCTTGTGTGTGTGTAATAATTTTATAAAACGAATTAAAACACGAACAAAAAAATTAAATAAACCAAAGATCAAAAGGATTTACAAACAAGCTTTGGCGTATTTTATTATATTTACACAAGACGTTTACCTCGAAACAGATAAAGGCAAAACTCAATTAAATTAGAATTTTAATAACTCGATTTGAAGCACGCATACGCACATTTAATATTTTTCATACATTTTCAAAGCATTTTATGCAAATGTGTTCATTGTTATTAAAGTTTACACAACGTAGAACCAATAATACCCAACTGCAATACTATTAGATAGACTTAATGTTGATGATGGCCATTTAGGTTGAACAATGAACAAATCGTGCAGCAAAAACAATGTTGATGACAAAACATTGCATTTTGCATTATCCTTTGTCTTCTTGAGCCATCTTTCGCTTTGATGCTTAAAAATTTTCATTTTTACATGCTTCTTGTATAAGGCTTGGCTTGCATACTGATTTTATGTTTTGTAAATATGAAACTTGCAGCTTCTGTGCCATCTAAAACAGAAATTTTCTAGATTTTGTTTTTCAAAAAATGATTGCAACAAAGCTTTGGCATTGAACAAATACTCATCAACTTCAATTCGGTTTAATAACATCACAACATGTCTATAAATTCACAAATTCTGTGCACTTCTTTCTCTTTGCTCACGTTTGCTGCAGCTTTTGGCGTCAATAATGCTGATGACTATGATTATGATGATGATGATGGGTTTACTGAAGTAGAGCAATCGTATTATTAGCAAGAAGATGATTTTGCTTGTTGCAAAAATAGTCTTAGTGTGTTGTGAGTGTCACAATAAGATCAGTAACAAAATGGACGCCTGACATTGTGCTGTGAAGTGAAAAGAATTCATTAAAGCAACTCACTTGATTTTTTGTTATCACAGAGATCTTTAAAAATATATGGAAAGTCCAGTTCCTGTTTTTGTCAAACGCATTTTTATATGAAACCATGGAAAATATAAAATAAAGTCCATATATCCTCATTTTCTATATTCCTAATTTTTAAAAGTCTTCAAATACATTTGCATGCGATGATTAACGGAAATACTTAATCATACTTAATCATAACCAAGCAACTAATCTGAGCGAAGTTGAAGGCGCATAGAGAGCCTTCAAATGCCTACATTCTGCTCTTAGGGCAGAATATAGACAAGGTGGTACTGCGACTATGGTAGGTCCTTTGTATCCTGATCCAGTATTTTAAGGTTATGAGGCTAAGAAAATTTTGTGCTGCCATGTTGATTCTGAGAATGTTCTTCGTCGAGGATAGTCTGATATGTTCAGGGGTTAAATTATAGTGATTAAACTGCATGAATCTAAGTCTACCCAGGACTGGGAATTCACAATTGACATGTGAGCTGGTTTCCTTACCTCAGAAGACAGACCCATTTTATTTAAATGGTGCTGAGAGAAAGAGTCTCTGAAATGTCTCTCAATGTAGAGTATTGCTGAGGCCCAGCTAAGCCCTAAGAATGGTTTAGAACCGTTCATAGGTGTAGGCTAGCTCGACTGCAACCTCACTTCCTTCAATTCCTCTATGTCGAGGGACGCAGCATTAAATAGTTTTGCGTTTCACAGATAAACGTTGAAGTGTGTCTGAACACTGTAGAGTTCATCTTGATGAGAAGGTCCACGAGGCTAGCGCTCTGACAGTCGCCTGACTATCCGAAAAGATGGTGGTAGTAGACCCCTTTGGACCCAGACTTCAGTAGCGTGGATCTCTGATCTCTGGATCTCTATTGGCGTGAAGACACCTGCACCATTGCTCGTTTTTGTAAGTGAGCCATCAGTACACCAGTATTTTTATGATGGCCCTTCACATGGAGCCAGAGAAAAGCGTCTGTCAAAGTGTGGTCATGCAATCTGAAACCTTGTAGATCTCCAGGAAAGGATACCAGAATGGCATGGGACATTTAATGTACAGCCGTTAAAAGTCAAAAACCTAAGAACTTAAATTACAGCTGAAGTTTTGGTGAAAATATGCAAAGGAGCCAGACCAATTATCGCTTCCAGTGCAGTAGTTGGATAGGTTCGCATCGCTCCAGTCATGCATAAGCATGCTAGGTGGTGCAGCCTATCACTCTGCTTTATTGTACCGATTGAAAATTGGTGTAAACCATTGAGATCCAGGCACCATTTTGACGAGATATCCCATGTACTTACAAAGAGTTTTTATTACAAGGAGTACTTACCATAAAAAATTTCCTTAAAGATTTTTATTAATAAAAGGTACGAAAGAAGACGTTACAAATTTTTTTTTTTTTGCAATTATAGTGTTTAGTTTAGTTTCAAAAGTCAGTCCTTTTATACCCTTTACCCAAAGGGTTAAAGGGAATATTAAGTTTGTGCGAATGTATGTAACAATCAGAAGATGGCTAGACAGACCATATAAAGTATATATATTCTTGATCAGCATTAAAAGGGGGAGTCGAACAAGCTATGTCTGTCTGTCCGTCAGTCTGTCTATCCGTTTGTCCGTCCGTCATGCTGTCTACCTTATAAAAAGGACTATCTCGGAGACTCTCCTAGACCGTCAAGTGTTCACTTACAAACGGTTTTTCTATAATCCCATTTTGAGGGGTACTCCATTCAAATCTACCCCAAAATTTTTCATTTTGTTTATTGAAACGTAATTGTTTCTAATTCTAATTCTGGAAAGTCTAAATTTAGTATAAATTATGAAATATGCCAAAAAAATTTCGTATTGTTATAAAATCTAATACAAGAAAATCTAATACAAGGTCTTAACTTATGGAACATTAATAAATAAAAGTAGTATTTTAAAATTAAATACAATATAATACAAAACAATCCAAGGGGTGAGAGGATGAAAATTTTGTTAAACATTTTTTCCATGTATTTTTTACCACCCAAGTTCACCTATGTTTAAATTGATGGACCCAAACCAAATGCTTCATCACTAGCATTATCATTTATCACTCTATATCTTCTCTACACGAGGAAACCTGTATGCTTTGTTTATTTATTTACAAATTAAAATAAACTATGTTATTGAATAATTAACAAACAAAACACTTAAATATTTGTTTATGAGAAGAATGGCGTAGGCTGCTTTTGAGCAGAATTATTATAGTTCTAAAAAAACAAATTTGTTACTCAAATATGTTCAAAGAAAGTTTTAAGTATAGAAAACACTTTTTCACCATCTCTCAGACTCCCAATTGAGCGCACCTACAAGGTTAAATAAAAGCAAAAAAAAGCAGAAAAATAAAATAAACAAAAAAAAAAGTCCTTGCGACAAAATAATATGCAAAGTAGGTCTTTTCAAAGTGAGCAAACAATGTTGGCCAACACACAAAAAGAAGGTTAACAGCGACAAAGCGTTTGTTTGTCACTCGCTAAATCTGTATCTACAAATAAATATGTATGTAGGTATGTAAACAGCAACAGCAAGGACGACAACAACAACAACAACAAGGACAACAATATTTAAATATGTTTACTTTGTCGTCTGCCATTATTGCCTGCCTTTTCTGTTTCTATACTCCTTTTATGAATTTTTATCCTTTGTATACGTTATTTTTATGCAATTTATGCCTTTTACGCCATGTTCAAAGTCTGCCCGCGAGCGATAATCTACAACATCCTTACGAGTCTTTTTTTTGCTTCTTCTACTTCAACTGCAGCAGCACCTGAAAAAGGTTATTTTTTTTATTTGTTTATATTCTTGTTTTGTGTGCTCTTTAAACGTGATTTTTTCACACAAGACATACTCAGATAAACTTCAACTTAAACTCAAACTCAAACAGCAGCAACAAACTTTAACACAAAAACCCGCGAGTTCAATATTCTAAGCAAACATGAACGAGTAAGGAGAGTGATTTATAAAAGTAAAAATAAAATTAAAAAAAAAAAAAGCATTTTAAATAAATACTTTGAGCTTCTCAAAAGTTTAAAGTTCAAAACAATGTTTTTGCATCTGTGCACAACTTTTTGAACCGAATTGAACCGATACCAAACTGTACGGAACCAAACTGTGCGCTCGCTCAGGTCATGCATGTTTCAAGTGAGTTCGAAAAAAAAAATATAGAAACCGAACAGAACATGAGCGTCTGTGTCTTTTTTATATGCAACAATTTCTCGCACAGCCATCTTTCAAGCGCTGCTGTCACTGTTTCTGTGTTCTAGTTGCAAGTCAATAAGTGCAAACATGAGCGTAGTATGGTATTTTTAGAAGAGGGATTGAGAAGCAGTCAAATAGTAAATGAAATAGAGGTTCTACCATTCGAATCGGTATCGAAAAACTTAAATCGTTTAATAGCTTTTATTTTCTTCAAATATACAAATGGTCCCAGTAACACTGTGTCTAAGAGATTATGAAGCAACCACGTTTCTTAAGACACTTAAATTTCCGAGAGGTTCAGATTAAAAATATACTAATCGAAGTGTCAGTAGAATAGATCACCAGAACCAACTGAAGGCATAGTAAAAATTTCGAATTATTAATTTGAATTAGTTGGACAATGAGCGTCTTAAGGACCTTCGTCAGATTTTTGTAACGAAAAGAGTTGAGAACTTGAATGCTTATTTATGCCCGTAGCTTTATAAATGACTAGCGTATACTCGGTTGTGCTACTATGTTGTTCGGGCGCTTGGGCTGCTCTTTTGGATCTTTTCGCATTTGCTGTCTTTTGTGCAATTGCAGCTCTTTTCGGTGGCATTTTTGTACTTTTTTTTGGCTAGTAGGAGTACATATAAAATAAATTCTATTAGAATAATTGAAAATCGACTATATGAATGAACAAATGTAAATAAGGCATTGTTTAAGAAGCATTTGTAATTAACTGGTTTTGTTGCCTTTCAAATGAAATCGGTTTGGGACTTAACGATTGAATGGTTTTAAAATCCATAGCGGACATAGAAACATTAATACTATTTGATATACATTTGTCAAGAATTCCTATCTTAATTCAAATTACTCATTGAAGTCTTTAAAGCTATCAATAACACAGATTGACATTAAATTATCTGCTTTTGATTCAAGCATTGGACTAGGCTTGTGTCGTAGAAGTCAAAACTTAAAATCTCGACGTGATGGAAGCCCAGATCATAAGTTAAGCTGTGCATTCATTTGCAAGATAATACTAGTGAAGTGGTTTCTTGGCTCAATAAAAAATCGCTTGTATGTTCTTAGACATAATAATAAAAATACTCCCAATAGATCTTGGTTTTATCGCAGTAGGTCCGATAAACAAGGAGTTAAATACGGTTAGAAAAAAAAAAATTTTTTTTTGAATAAAATAAATAAAATAAATTATTTTACGCAAATTGGAGTAAATATATTCAAAAATAAGAACTATTTTCATACAAAAACACAAAAATGGGCGGTATATTTGTATGGGAACTATACTTAGAAATGGGCGTGGCATCTTTGTTTTGATGTTGGATGACATAAGAAGTGTTTTTAACCAATTTGTAGTAAATACATTCATAAGTAATAACTACTTTCATTAAAAAAATAACGAAAAACTGCTAAGTTTGTATGGGGGCTATATTTAAAAATGGGCGTGGCATCGTGATTTTGACATAAGATGACTTTAGACGTGTTTTCACCCAATTTGAAGTGAATACATTTATAAATAATAACTATTTTCATACAAAAATTAAACAAAAACCAGTACGTTTGTATGGGGGCTATACCAAAAAATAGGCGTGGCACTGTGACGCCACGCAAAAGCGGCGCACAAATACATTATGATTATTATTATTAGGATATAAAATGAATTGATTGATTGTTTTTTTTTACTATTATTAGAATAAGAAATGAAATGAATTATGGTTTTTACTATTATTAGAATAAGAAATGAAACGAATTATAGAGAATAAACGGAATGAACCGAATTAATTAATTAAATATATACATATATATATATTTGTATATTTACATACATATAGTAAGTTTATTGTAAACATTAGAATAAAACGAATGAGCCGATGCGTCGACGCAGCGCCAAAACAATATTGCCAATGCACCGAAGCCGATGGGCCGAAGTAAACACACCGAAGCCGATGCGCCGAAGCAAATACACCGAAGCCAGTGCATTGCTGCGCACAGTCACCAAAGCCGATGCACCGACGCTACCCCGAGCAGAACCGAATGACAGAAGCGCTCTGCCAGCAAATGGGTATAAATATGGAAACAAACCCAGCAGTTAGTGAGTTCTAATTGAGGCAGCAGTAGCGACCAGTCGACAAGGAAACATAGCGGGTGAGTCAAGGGCAACTAAGGTAGAGTAAGCTAAGGTAGAGTGTGGTACAATAGTCCGTAATTGTACAAAGTGTGTAATCGGTGGTTATCCGTCCGAAGTGATAACCAACGTGTGCGTACAATAGTCCGTAATTGTACGAGATCGGTGGCTACCTGTCCGTAGAGGTAACTATAATGGACGTACAATAGTCCGTAATTGTACAAAGTCTGTAATCAGTGAAGTAATTAAACTGGAACGCGTACATTTTTGTTCGGGGCTGATAGTCCGTAATTGTACAAAGTCTGTAATCGGTGAAGTGATAACCAACGCGTGCGTACAATAGTCCGTAATTGTACGAGATCGGTGGCTACCTGTCCGTAGAGGTAACTATAATGGACGTACAATAGTCCGTAATTGTACAAAGTCTGTAATCGGTGAAGTGATAACCACCGCGTGCGTACAATAGTCCGTAATTGTACGAGATCGGTGGCTACCTGTCCGTAGAGGGTACTATAGTGGACGTACAATAGTCCGGTAATTGAACAAAGCTTAATCGGTGAAGTGATAACCAACGCGTGAGTACAATAGTCCGTAATTGTACGAGATCGGTGGCTACCTGTCCGTAGAGGTAACTATAATGGACGTACAATAGTCTCGTAATTGTACAAAGTCTGTAATCGGTGGTTATCTGTCCGAAGTGATAATCAACGCGTGCGTACAATAGTCCGTAATTGTACAAAGTGTGTAATCGGTGGTTATCCGTCCGAAGTGATAACCAACGCGTGCGTACAATAGTCCGTAATTGTACGAAATCGGTGGCTACCTGTCCGTAGAGGTAGCCATAGTGTAATAGTATAAACAAGAGGGGGGGGTGACGAAGCTAGTCCCTTCTGCCACTCCCATGTACGTCGTAGATAACTATCTTCGGACCATAATACATTATTGTAAGATACCTTATTATTGCATTAAGTTAAGTTACGTTTTAATATAATTGAATAAATGAAAGCATAATCAGTATAAAGTAATAAAGTTTGTTTATTTTACTTATTACCCAAGAAGCTTAGTTTTCCCACAGGTACAATCAGCTAAGTCTCAAAATATAAATTTCTGTCAATGACGGACCTTGGACGACGGTGAGCATACCCCGGACAAAAGACGTCGTTACTAGTGGCGCCCGAGCAGGGACCTTGGCTAAACGGAGCAGAAAAAAATCAACACCCGCTCTAAAAACACCAAGGAAGCTAGGAAATTGGGAAACAACACTTAAAACTGCATTACATAATCAAGTCCACGAGAACCAGTGGCAAAAGGCAAGATGAGCAAAGACGAGCTTTCTCTGGAGTGAACAGGACCAAAAATTGATGCCGGAAAGACCATCAACAACCTGGATCCACTTCTGCTCGCGCAGAGACACTAACAGCACTAGCGGAACAGCTTGGACTCGATTCGTCTGGAACGGTCGCTACCCTCCGAAAACGGTGTGCAACCCATATCCGCGAGGGAGACTACAATGAGGACCAGCTTCAGAAGATTAAGGAACATGCACAGTCACATGTCCAGAGTGTTTCCCCCCTTACATCCTTAACACTGGTAATAACATCACCTAGGGACACAGATGTAAAACTACACACCACTGAGGTTCAAGTAGGAAACAACCAAGAGGATCACTGTACAGGAAAACCGTGGGGACAGAATAAACCATATCATCATACTCAAGACGATGTTGATCAGGAAAGAAACGCAAAATCATACCCACCAACCGCGGTGATGTTACCAATCGCGTCCGGAAATGGTCAGTGAAATTTAACGGTAAAGGAGATCACTTGGAGTTCATTAAACGAATGGAAGAACTAGCGGATACGTATGGAATAAACTTGGACTATGTAGTAACAGCCTTGCCAGAGGTATTACGTCTTTCTTTCAGCCCTCACATGGTGGAGTAACAACCAAGAGGAATAAAAGGATTTTTGCACGTCATTTTTAACCGGATTTTCTTCAAGAAGGATTTTACGATCAATTAGGAGACCAAATTAGGCAACGGACGCAAAAGTCGAATGAGAACTTCAAAACGTATGTGTTGTCTATTCAAAATAAGATGCAACACTACGAGCTATCACCACAGCAACCATTGAAAATAATTTATCGGAATACCTAGACTGTGGTGCAGCTATTTATAAAGCGTAAAGAATTTAATACGCTTCCGGAACTAATTACAATGGCCGGAGTTTTAAAACATCTAAGCGCGATCAAGCAGCAGCCTCAAAATACTGGGATGGCGACACAGAGAGCGTGGCTATCTGGTATGAATAATACGTTAAATCCACGAAATGCATTCGCGCTAGATCGCCATCAACGGGATGACTGTAGAAACCCAGCTATCAGATTCTGTTGGTCTTGTGCAAAACAAGTAGTTCGATGCATGGAATGCTCTAGACAAAGAACGGGAGACGGTGACGCCCTGGTAGCTGAGCGAGAAAGCACCGCTGAGCCAACCATAGAACCTCGTCAGACCGACTCTCCGTGAGAATAAAGATAATCGGCCACACAATAACTACCACAATCGACACTGGCGCTTCGCGGAGCTTTTTGAACCAGGAGTATTCGCAGAAATTTATGGAAAAGAGCAAAATTACGGAAACTAAAGTATCTTTCACACTAGCAGATGACTCCCACCGGTTTGTCAGCCAATTATCCAGACTGAGACACAACTAGGAACAAACTGCCAAATGACATCTTTCCTCGTGCTACCGAATGTAATGGATGGGTTACTGTTATAGATTTTCTAACAAGTATGCGGGCCACGTTTAGCTATGGAAGATGCCTCATAACGTTGAAGCAACCAGGTGAGTTAAGAAATAAGGTAAGGAATGAAACTATAGGGATGGCACAAGAATCATGCCCAGTGGAGCACCCAATGGATGTTAGGAATTGATTACTTTAAAGAAACCCAGCAAAGCAGGCCATTATTGATGAATAGGTAGACGGGCGTATTGAAAAGGGATTCATAAAGCCCTCTATAAGCTCATTTAGTGCTCCCATCGGCCTTGTCGGAAAGAAAACCGGTCAATGGAGATTGTGTATCTATTATCGAGAGCTAAATAAAAATTCGGACAAAGACGCGCTTCCTATCCTGTATGGAGTACATTTTAAACATCTGAAGGATCAAATACATAAGCACGTTGGACTTAAAGAACGGTTACTGGCAAATCCCTATGGAGGAGTCGAGTAAGCAATACACCGCCTTTACAGTGCCAGGACTGGTCTTTTTCAGTAAAAAGTTATGCCATTTGGGATGAACACCGCTCCAGCCACGATCCAAAGAACACTCGAGGGAGCCATTGGTCCAGAAATGGAACCTTATGCCTTCGCCTATCTTGACGATATTATTGTTATTGGACAAAGTAAGAAGGAACATTTAGAAAAACGTGAAGTCTTCCAACGTCTAAGAGCAGCGCACTTAAAAATGAACGCTGAAAAATGCAGTTTTTTTACCAGTGAGCTAATATTTAGAACATATAGTCAGTAGCCAAGGAATGCACACAGATCATGACAAATTGCGGCCATAGCCGATTTAGAAGCACCCACATCGATTCGAAGCGTGAGAAGTTTTCTCGAAGTAGCCTCGTGGTACCGACGGCTTAAACTTGGGTTCACAGAGCTGGCGAGACCCATGTACGCTTAAGTTGAAAACGGAAAAAAAATCCGTGGGGATGGTAAACAACAGAAAGCTTTCAAGGAGTTTAAGCTTTGTTTAACTTCCGCACCAGTGTTAGCCTGACCCGATTTTACTAAAACATTTACACTACAAATCGATGTAAGCGATTACGGTATAGAAGCCGTACTAACATAGGACACCGATGAGGGCTAAAGATTAATTTATACGCCAGCCGAAGGCTGAAGAACGAAGAACTTAACCACTCTGCCTCAGAAAAAGAATGTTTTACTATACTATGGGGCGTTATAAAACTGCGGATGTATCTAAGGGTAGGTTAGAAGGGCATCATTTTTCATAATAACTGACCATTTAGTATTAAAATGGCTAAATTCTATTGATAATCCGCTGGGAGGGAATGCGCGTTGAGCCCTCGAATTACAATCGTAATCCTTTGAAGTCAAATACAGGCGAGTTAAGCTAAATGTCGTTAATGATTCATTATCAGATGAACCAGTCGCTAGAGCAAGTGGAGCAGCCGGAGTAAATATCATGGAAAAGTGGTTAAGGAAAAAGTTTCAAGAAGAACAAAAGTCTTGAATCAAGCCTAGACTGTATGATTGACAATGACCAATTATACAGGCACATCTCACAATTTGGCAATGATGGCGATACAACGTCATGGAAATTATGCGTACCTTTATCCTTAAGGTTCCAAATTTTCGAAGAGAACCATTGTCAAGCAACTCGTTATCTCCTAGGGGTACGGAAAACGGCTACTCACATTGTTAAATAGTACTACTGGCCTGATTTGTTTCGCGATATATCCAGATTCTTTCGAAATTGTCAGTCATGCCAAAAGTACAAAAAAAGGCAACAGCAACAAACTGGAAAAATGTGACAAAATACCCCAGACGCAATTTGTGCTGACTTTGTGGGTTCCCTCCCTCGGTCCTAACATGGAAACATCATGCTTCTGGTCTTTTTGACCGTTTCTAAAAATGGATAGAGATAACCACAGTAAGGAAAGCAACAACAAAGGTACTCATGAAAGCGTTTAGAGAAGTAGTTTTGACTAAAGGGATGCCAACAATGTCCATCTCAGAAAATGGAGTGCAGTTTGCTAGTCGTAAGTTTGCATTTTATCTCAAAAAATTACGAGTGGAGCAACAATTTACTGCTCCGTACACTCCACAAGAGAACCCAACGGAAAGGGCCAACCGTACCATTTAAACTATGATCTCCCAATTCTTCATCCGACACAATGCCGAATGCTTACCTGATCTCTCGTTAGCTTTTAACAGCAGTGTATCAGAGTCTTACAGTTACGATATTTTTACGAAGTAACGCAAGGGTCAGCAATATCGGAAGAAACCCCTCAAGACCATGCAGATCGGCTAACAGAAATATTTTTGCGTTAGTGTGACATAATATGGATTTAGCAGCACAAACACAAGCTAAGAAATATAACCTACGCAAACGAGACTGGAAACCAAGGATGGGAGATTTTGTTTTGATAAAAGAACATAAGGTATCAAAGGCTGCCCAACAATTTACATCAAAACTGGCTCCTCGCTATGAAGGACCATTTCGAGTTATTGGTTTTGTCTCTCCGGTCATCGTGAAAGTGAAAAAGGATAACGAGACTAAAACCCGCCGAGTCTATGTCGGTGAAGTGAAACCATACTTCGCCGAATTGCCTCAAGAGCTATAAAGAAAAAAAAAACCCCATATACTGACGCCCAACTTTTGTCCTGTGTTTTACGTGCCGATGTGATGTCCAATCAGTGTATTGTTCGCAATAGAACCAGCTCCATCAGGTGTCTCCGATAATATGCACTATTTCTTTTAATATCTTTTCAGACATTACAATGAACGAGGCCAAGTTCGCTCAAAGTAGCAAGCGCTGCAAAGAAGAAATCCAACATCTCCAAGCAAATCGCAGCACCAGCAAAGAGATTCCCATCTCACAAGCGAAACTTCCCGCAATACTCCACAAGTCAAAGACGAAGTATACCTCAGCCATGTCTCGAGTAAAGGAACAGGTACCTGTATCACCGGTAGTTGATAAAGTCGTTTCATCCACCGAGGCAAGCCATTTAAAGGAAAGAGAACGGGAACTCATCCGGAAACGCTCTCGTTGTTCTACTCAAGCGTCGAAACCGATCACTCCTGTTCAGCGAAGGGACCGACTAATAGAATTTACTAAATCTAAAACGAACACACCGGACCAGAGTAATCAACACGTACCACTGGGGCAACCAAACAACCATACAGCTCCAAACAATATCACGGAAATCCTACCACCGACAAAGGTCAACACTCCTATGATTCTCAAAGAGCATCAAAAACCCAAAGTCTCCACAGTGTCAGGTGGGTGGAAGAAAGAAAATCAAAAGAGGGATCGTCCAAAAGCAGTTCTACCAAAAATTAAGACACCGGAGCAACCGAAAAGCGACAAAGCACGAGTTATTGAGAACATATTGATTCGCCCACCAAATTCAGTAACCCCCGTCGTCCGATGTGCAGGAGTTTCATTGGTAAACAATGCCGACAGGGCAATCAAAAATGAAGGCACCATCATGTCAACCACCCAAACTTCATCCGATCAAGACGACGTGCTTCTGCTCTCACCCGACAGCGATATTGAAGTATGGTCAGAATCCCCGGGACCAATAACACAGAAGTGTCCCCGAGCCGATCAAACCACCAAGAAGAAAGATACCCCGATATCGAATTCGCGGTCAGACGTTAAGGTAAGCACCGAAAAGAAGATATTCCCCTTCCAGATTACCATACAAAAAATACCATAGGAAGTAAACCGACTATGACACACACCCCGTGTATGAAGCTATATCCGGGAGCAGCCGCACCGTGTCCAGAACTTCATCCTCTCATTTTGGCGACTCTGCTGCAACGAGTACAGCAACGCATTCCTAACAAAGCAAACACTTTCATACTGCAAAATGAAGGAAAACCGCTACGGGTCGCAGTACGTCGTGATGGATCTTGGAGGGCCTGGCTTGTAAAGAAAGGAAAGAACGCTTCTTGTCCCTGAAGAAAGAGGGAGTGTGACGCCACGCATAAGCGGCGCACAAATGCATTATGGTTATTATTATTAGGATAAGAAATGAAATGATTTATTGTTTTTTTTTACTATTATTAGAATAAATGAAATGAATATGGTTTTTATGAGAATAAGAAATGAAATGATTTATAGAAAATAAACGGAATGAACCGAATTGATTAATATATATATATATATTTGGATATATACATACATATAGTAAGTTTATTGTATACATTAGAATGAAACGAATGAGCCGATGCGTCGACGCAGCGCCAAAACAATATTGCCAATGCACCGAAGCCGATGGGCCGAAGTAAACACACCGAAGCCGATGCGCCGAAGCAAATACACCGAAGCCAGTGCATTGCTGCACACAGTCACCAAAGCCGATGCACCGACGCTATCCCGAGCTGAACCAAATGACAGAAGCGCTCTGCCAGCAAATGGGTATAAATATGGAAACAAACCCAGCAGTTAGGCAGTTCTGATTGAGGCAGCAGTGGCGACCAGTCGACAAGGAAACATAGTGGGTGAGTCAATGGCAACTAAGGTAGAGTAAGCGTGTGTACAATAGTCCCTAATTGTACAAAGTTTGTAATCGGTGGTTATCTGTCCGAAGTGATAACCAACGCGTGCGTACAATAGTGCGTAATTGTACGAGATCGGTGGCTACCTGTCCGTAGAGGTAACTATAATGGACGTACAATAGTCCGTAATTGTACAAAGTCTGTAATCGGTGGTTATCTGTCCGAAGTGATAACCAACGCGTGCGTACAATAGTCCGTAATTGTACGAGTGATCGGTGGCTACCTGTCCGTAGAGGTAACTATAATGGACGTACAATAGTCCGTAATTGTACAAAGTCTGTAATCGGTGGTTATCCGTCCGAAGTGATAACCAACGCGTGCGTACAATAGTCCGTAATTGTACGAGATCGGTGGCTACCTGTCCATAGAGGTAGCCATAGTGTAATAGTATGAACAAGAGGGGGGGTGACGAAGCTAGTCCCTTCTGCCACTCCCATGTACATCGTAGATAACTATCTTATTTTTTGCATTAATTTAAGTTACGTTTAAATATAATTGAATAAATGAAAGCATAATCAGTATAAAGCAATAAAGTTTGTTTATTTTAGTTATTACCCAAGAAGCTTAGTTTTCCCACAGGTACAACCAGCTAAGTCTCAAATATAAATTTCTGTCAATGACGGACCTTGGACGACGGTGAGCATACCCCGGACAAAAGACGTCGTTACAGTGGCGCCCGAGCAGGGACCTTGGCTAAACGGAGCAAGAAAAAAAAATCAACACCCGCTTAAAAACACCAAGGGAAGCTAGGAAATTGGGAAACAACACTTAAAACTGCATTACATAATCAAGTCCACGAGAACCAGTTGCAAAAGGCAAGATGAGCAAAGAAGAGCTTTCTCTGGAGGAACAGGACCAAAAATTGATGCCGGAAAGACCCTCAACAACCTGGACCCACTCTGCTCGCGCAGAGACACTAATAGCACTAGCGGAACAGCATGGACTCGATTCGTCTGGAACGGTCGCTACCCTCCGAAAACGTTGTGCAACCCATATCCGCGAGGGAGACTACAATAAGGACCAGCTTCAGAAGATTAAGGAACATGCACAGTTACATGGCCGGAGTGTATCCCCCATTCCACCTGTGACACTGGTAGTAACATCACCTAGGGATACAGACGTAAAGCTACCCACCATGGAGGTTCAAGGAATAAACAAACAAGGGAATCACGGCACAGAAAGACCGTGGGGACACAATATAGCAAGCCAGCATACTCAAGGCGATGGTTATCAGAAAAGAAACGGCATAATCACACCCGCCAACCGCGGTGATGTCATCAATCGCGTTCGGAAATGGTCGGTGGAGCTCGATGGCAATGGAGATCCGCTAGAGTTCATTGAACGCATGGAAGAACTAGCCGATGCGTATGGAATTCACTTGGAGCATGTAGTAACAGCCATGCCAGAGGTATTACGTCGTTCCGCCCTTATATGGTGGAGGAATAACCAGGAGGAATGGAAAGATTGGAAGGCCTTCCGCACATCATTTCTAAACTTTTTCCTCCCGGAAGGATTTTACGATCAATTAGAAGACCAAATTAGGCAACGGACTCAAAAGACAGATGAGAATTTTAAAACATATGTGTTGGCTATTCAAAACTTGATGCGGCACGCCGAGTTATCACCGCAACAACAATTGGAAAGAATATATCGAAATAGCCAGACGGAGGTGCAGCTATTTATAAAGCGTAAGGAATTCAATACACTTCCGGAACTGATTACAATGGTCGGGGTACTAGAACATCTACGCGCGATCAAACAGCAGCCTCAAAATACTGTGATGGCGACACAAAGAGCACGGCTATCCGGTATCAGTGATACTTTAAATCCACGAAATGCATGCTGGCGATGCGGGCAAGAAGGCCATCGACGGGTTGACTGTAGAAACCCAGCTTTCAAATTCTGTTGGTCCTGTGGAAAACAAGGAGTTCGAACATTGGAATGCTGCAGACAAAGAACGGGAAACGGCGACGCCCCGGTGAGCGGAGCTAGGAAGCACCGGGGAGCCAACCATAGAACCTCGTCCCTGATAAAGCCGTTAAGATTCGACGGACACAGACTCTCCGCGAGTATAAATATAACCGGCCAACAAATAACTTCCACAATCGACACTGGCGCCTCGCGGAGCTTTATGAGTCAGGAGTACGCAGAGAGATTTAAGGAAAAGAGCAAAATTACGGAGACTGAAGTATCAATCACACTGGCAGATGGCTCCCACCGGATTGTAAGCCAAGTGATCCAGATCAAAACGCAACTAGGAACAAACTGCCAACTGGTATCTTTCCTCGTGTTACCAAACGTAATGGATGGGTTACTGTTAGGATTAGATTTTCTAACAAGTATGCAGGCCACGTTTAGCTGCGGAGGATGCCTCATAACGTTGAAACAACCAGGTGAGTTAAGAAGTGGGGTAAGAAATGAAACAATAAGGATGGCACAGGAATCATGCCCAGTGGAAGAGCCCATGGAGGACGATATTAAGAGATTTTTAGAACAGGAAATTGATTACTTCAAAGATATTACCGGACCAAGTAACATTACCACCCACAAGATAATGATGAAAGACGACCAATTAAACAACGATATTTTCCGCGAAACCCGGCAATGCAGGCAATTATAAATGAACAAGTGGACGAGCTTATTGAAAAAGGATGCATAGAACCCTCTGTAAGCTCATTTAGTGCTCCCATCGTCCTTGTCAGAAAGAAAAACGGTCAATGGAGATTGTGCATCGATTATCGACAGTTGAATAAAAATTCGATCGAAGACGCGTATCCCATCCCTCGTATGGAGTATATTCTAAACCAACTGAGGGAGGCAAAATATATAAGCACGTTGGACTTAAAGAACGGTTACTGGCAAATCCCTATGGAGGAGTCGAGTAAACAATACACTGCCTTTACAGTTCCAGGACGAGGTTTGTTTCAGTGGAAAGTTATGCCTTTTGGACTACACACCGCTCCAGCCACGTTCCAAAGAGCACTCGATAAAGTCATTGGTCCAGAAATGGAACCTTATGCATTCGCCTACCTTGACGACATTATTGTTATTGGACGAAGTAAGGAGGAACACTTAGAAAAATTACGTGAAGTCTTCCAACGTCTAAGAGCAGCAAACCTAAAAATTAACGCTGAAAAATGCAATTTTTTTTAAAGGGAGCTAAAGTATTTAGGACATACAGTCAGCAATCAAGGAATACACACAGATCCTGACAAAATTGCGGCCATAGCCGATTTAGAAACACCCACATCGATTCGAAGCGTGAGAAGTTTCCTCGGAGTAGCCTCGTGGCACCGACGTTTTATACAGGGGTTTACAGAGCTAGCGAGACCCCTATATGCTTTGGTAAAAAAGGGGAAAAAATTCCAGTGGGGAGATGAACAACAGAAAGCTTTTGAGGAGTTCAAGCTTCGATTAACTTCCGCACCAGTATTAGCCTGCCCCGACTTCACTAGAACATTTACACTGCAAACAGATGCCAGCGATTACGGTATAGGAGCCGTACTAACACAGGAGAGCGACCAGGGCGAAAGAGTAATCGCATATGCCAGCCGAAAGTTAAGGAGCGAGGAATTAAACTACTCCGCCACCGAGAAAGAATGTTTGGCTATACTATGGTGCGTTAGAAAAATGAGAATGTATCTAGAAGGGTATCATTTTTTCATAATAACTGATCATTTAGCATTAAAATGGCTAAACTCGATTGATAGTCCGACCGGGAGAATTGCTCGCTGGGCACTTGAATTACAATCATACTCCTTTGAAGTCAAATACAGACGAGGGAAACTTAACGTCGTTGCTGATGCATTATCACGAGAACCAGTCGCTAGAGTAGGTGGAGCAGCCATAGTAAATAACGTGGAAAAGTGCAAGTGGTTAAGAAAAAAGATTCAAGAGGTTCACAAAAATCCTGACGCAAACCCAGACTATATGATTGAGAATGATCAATTATACAGGCACATCTCACAATTTGGCAAGAATGGCGGAACAACATCGTGGAAGTTATGCGTACCTTTATCCTCAAGGCGCCGAGTTTTCGAAGAAAACCATTGTCAAGCAACTGGAGGTCACCTAGGGGTACGGAAAACGATTACTCGTATTTCTAATCTGTACTACTGGCCCGGTTTATTTCGCGATATATCCAAATTCATTCAAAATTGCCAATCATGCCAAAAGTACAAAATAAGACAACAACAACAAGCCGGAAAAATGTTGACAAAAATAGCACAGTCGCCATGGGAAACAATTTGTGCTGACTTCGTGGGTCCCCTCCCTCGGTCCAAACATGGAAATAACATGCTTCTAGTTTTTTTCGATCGTTTCTCAAAATGGATAGAGATAATCGCAGTAAGGAAAGCAACAACCGAGGTACTCATAAAAGCGTTTAGAGAACGAGTTTTGACCAAAGGGATACCAAAAATATTCATCTCAGACAATGGAGTACAGTTTGCCAGTCGTAAGTTTGCATCTTATCTCAAAACCTTAGGAGTAGAGCATCAATTTACTGCACCGTACACTCCACAAGAAAACCCAACGGAAAGAGCAAACCGTACCATTAAAATTATGATTGCCCAATTCTCAGGAGAAAACCAGACACACTGGGACGAATGCTTACCTGAACTCTCGTTAGCTTTTAATAGCAGCGTGTCAGAGTCGACGGGATTTAGCCCCGCCTTTATACTCACTGGACGGGAACCTAGCTTACCAGGTACGCTATTTTACGAGGTAACGCCAGGGTCAGCAATATTGGAAGAAACTCCTCAAGACCATGCAGATCGGCTAAAAGAAATATTTGCGTTAGTGCGACATAATATGGAGTTAGCAGCACAAACACAAGCTAAGAAATACAATCTACGCAAACGAGACTGGAAACCAAGGATGGGAGATGTTGTATTGATAAAAGAACAGAAGGTATCAAAGGCTGCCAAACAATTTACATCAAAACTGGCCCCTCGCTATGAAGGACCATTTCGAGTTATTGGTTTTGTCTCTCCGGTCATCGTGAAAGTGAAAAAGGATAACGAGACTAAAACCCGCCGAGTCTATGTCGGTGAAGTGAAACCATACTTCGCCGAATTGCCTCAAGAGCTATAAAGAAAAAAAACCCATATACTGACGTCCAACTTTTGTCCTGTGTTGTACGTGCCGATGTGATGTCCAATCAGTGTATTGTTCGCAATAGAACCAGCTCCATCAGGTGTCTCCGATAATATGCACTATTTCTTTTGATATCTTTTCAGACATTACAATGAACGAGGCCAAGTTCGCTCAAAGTAGCAAGCGCTGCAAAGAAGAAATCCAACATCTCCAAGCAAATCGCAGCACCAGCAAAGAGATCCCGATCTCACAAGCGAAACATCCCGCAATACTCCACAACTCAAAGACGAAGTATACCTCAGCCATGTCTCGAGTAAAGAAACAGGTACCTGTATCACCGGTAGTTGATAAAATCGTTTCATCCACCGAGGCAAGCCATTTAAAGGAAAGAGAACGGGAACTCATCCGAAAACGCTCTCGTTGTTCTACTCAAGCGTCAAAACCGGTCACTCCAGTTCAGCGAAGGGACCGACTACTAGAATTCACTAAATCTAAAACGAACACACCGGACCAGAGTAATCAACACGTACCACTGGGTCAACCAAACAAACATACATCTCCAAACAATATCACGGAAATCCTACCACCGACAAAGGTCAACACTCCTATGATTCTCAAGAAGCATCAAAAACCCAAAGTCTCCACAGTGTCAGGTGGGTGGAAGAAAGAAAATCAAAAGCGGGATCGTCCAAAAGTATTTCTACCAAAAATTAAGACACCGGAGCAACCGAAAAGCAACAAAGCACGAGTTATTGAGAACATATTGATTCGCCCACCAAATTCAGTAACCCCCGTCGTCCGATGTAAGCAATGCGACAGGGATCAAATGAAGGCTCTGCACACAATTCTCCGATCGACGACGTTTCTCCCGACAGGATTTGTATGGTCAGATCCGGGACCAGAACACGAAGTTCCACCAATCAAACATCAAGGGACCCCGATATATTCTCGTTCGACGTTAAGGTAAGCACCGAAAACAAAGATATTCCCCTTTCAGATTGCCATACAAAAATACCAGAGGAAGATAAACCGACTATGACACACACCCCATGTATGAAGCTATATCCGGGAGCAGCCGCACCGTGTCCAGAACTTCATCCTCTCATTTTGGCAACTCTGCTACGACGAGTACAGCAACGCATTCCTAACAAAGCAAACACTTTCATACTGCAAAATGAAGGAAAACCGCTACGGGTCGCAGTACGTCGTGATGGATCTTGGAGGGCCTGGCTTGTAAAGAAAGAAAAGAACGCTTCTTGTCCCTGAAGAAAGAAGGGAGTGTGACGCCACGCATAAGCGGCGCACAAATGCATTATGGTTATTATTATTAGGATAAGAAATGAAATGATTTATTGTTTTTTTTACTATTATTAGAATAAGAAATGAAATGATTTATAGAAAATAAACGGAATGAACCGAATTGATTAAATATATATATATATATATATATATATATATTTGGATATATACATACATATAGTAAGTTTATTGTAAACATTAGAATAAAACGAATGAGCCGATGCGTCGACGCAGCGCCAAAACAATATTGCCAATGCACCGAAGCCGATGGGCCGAAGTAAACACACCGAAGCCGATGCGCCGAAGCAAATACACCGAAGCCAGTGCATTGCTGCACACAGTCACCAAAGCCGATGCACCGACGCTATCCCGAGCAGAACCGAATGACAGAAGCGCTCTGCCAGCAAATGGGTATAAATATGGAAACAAACCCAGCAGTTAGGCAGTTCTGATTGAGGCAGCAGTGGCGACCAGTCGACAAGGAAACATAGTGGGTGAGTCAATGGCAACTAAGGTAGAGTAAGCGTGTGTACAATAGTCCGTAATTGTACAAAGTTTGTAATCGGTGGTTATCTGTCCGAAGTGATAACCAACGCGTGCGTACAATAGTCCGTAATTGTACGAGATCGGTGGCTACCTGTCCGTAGAGGTAACTATAATGGACGTACAATAGTCCGTAATTGTACAAAGTCTGTAATCGGTGGTTATCGGTCCGAAGTGATAACCAACGCGTGCGTACAATAGTCCGTAATTGTACGAGATCGGTGGCTACCTGTCCGTAGAGGTAACTATAATGGACGTACAATAGTCCGTAATTGTACAAAGTCTGTAATCGGTGGTTATCTGTCCGAAGTGATAACCAACGCGTGCGTACAATAGTCCGTAATTGTACAAAGTCTGTAATCGGTGGTTATCTGTCCGAAGTGATAACCAACGCGTGCGTACAATAGTCCGTAATTGTACAAAGTCTGTAATCGGTGGTTATCCGTCCGAAGTGATAACCAACGCGTGCGTACAATAGTCCGTAATTGTACGACATCGGTGGCTACCTGTCCATAGAGGTAGCCATAGTGTAATAGTATGAACAAGAGGGGGGTGACGAAGCTAGTCCCTTCTGCCACTCCCATGTACGTCGTAGATAACTATCTTCGGACCATAATACATTATTGTAAGATACCTCATTTTTGCATTAATTTAAGTTACGTTTAAATATAATTGAATAAATGAAAGCATAATCAGTATAAAGCAATAAAGTTTGTTTATTTAAGTTATTACCCAAGAAGCTTAGTTTTCCCACAGGTACAACCAGCTAAGTCTCAAATATAAATTTCTGTCAATGACGGACCTTGGACGACGGTGAGCATACCCCGGACAAAAGACGTCGTTACACGTCGTTGTTAACCATTCCACCGACCAACCTCACATAGAGGACTCGCTCTTTCGACGACACTTACGTCAAGCTTAGCCTGCTGTGGTAGTATTCTTGACCGCCAGCTCACTAACGGTGAAAAATATAGTTAACAAAAGCTTGTTGACTCAAACAATAGTGACCCTGACGTGATTAAATTAATAAACAATTTAAAAAAAAAAATAGTTAAAACAAGTGAAATTTAATTAATTAATGCAGGAAATACAACAAGTAGTTGTGCATATACATAATAGTTCATAACACTTCTTTTTCAAACAGTTTTTTTTGTCTGCACTTTGTGTGCTTCTCAAATAGTGCTTCTCTAATGGTTTCAACACGCGAGTTTACACATATACTGTCACGTTAACCCAATTTATTAATTTTTGGAAAAAGTTTTGATCGTAGTACTATAAGACTTTAACTCAATTATTCGACAGTATATCTCGATATTTTCACGTAAAAATGAAAGTTCTCCAAATAAGACTTTCAAGTTAAAGCGTTTTGTTTCGTTAACATTAGTTACAAAAACAAATACAAGTGTTGCTGCAATTGTACCGTTTTGTATACTATACGTGCATTTAAAAAAACATTCGGTCCATCGATTCCATTTACGCGCTATATTGATATACATATGTAATATCCGTTCATTTGTGATAAATATACTAAAAATTAAAAATATATTAAAAATAAGAACAGTGATTCAAGTGATGCAAATAATGACCGTATACAATTTCTTAAACGAAAGGCTGAATCAGTTTATAAACAATTACTTTCGCGTAAATCTGTTTTTGCAAGTCAAAGTGTGCGTCAATTGCATGATGCATTATTAGACGTACACCTCGAGGTCCTAGAAAGCTTAAAAAATGAATTTCGTCAGGCTCATACCGCCCAAGAGGAGCTTAACCTCGATGAGATTGGAAGTGAATTAAGTGATAACTTTGATGTGGAGTACGCAGATGCTAAGGGAAATCTGCGTATGGAGCAGCACCGGCGTTCTGCGAGAGGACTACAACTCTTCAACGTTGCGTCACCACACAAACGAAGATACATCTCAAGTTGTTGTCGTCCCGTGTCAGAGGTCATGTTTGCCAAAACTTAAACTGCCTACATTTAGCGGAAATTTCACTGAGTGGACAGACTTCTATTCATTATTCACCACAATAATTGATGAGGAAAAGGACTTGTCCAGCATAGAGAAGATGCAACATCTACGTTCTTGTTTGCATGGTCCTGCATTAGAAACGATTCGATCGTTAGAAATCAAAGTGACTAATTATGGTATGGCCATAAGTTTGCTAAGAAAGAGATTTGAAAAATAAAAAACGACTTATTTTCGAAGCTCATATCAAGGAAATTCTTGTTCTGAAGAAGGTGGAGGCATCATCTACCCAAAAATTACGTGATTTTCTGACAAGCTTAATGCACATATGCGCGCTATAGAGCATTGGTAAAAAAGAACAAATTGTAGATAGTATTCTTATACAAATAGGGTTGCAGAAACTTGACCACGCTACTCAATCAAGATGGGAGGAAGCTTCACCAGGTGACATTATACAAACATGGTGTAATAATTACGATCCTTTCTATTTTATTAAAAGATTTTATTTTAGTAATAGAAGCGACTTGCACAACAATAGTGTAAGTCGAGTTTATTCTCTGAATGTCTTGAAGTGAATACCTTTTGTTCTTAGAGTTTTAACTTAGCTAAGCTGCGCGCTGCTACGTCAGCGAAGCCGACGGCAGAGCAGCAGCGTACATAGTATAAATAAAAAAGAATCCTTTATTTAATTATTTTACTAAAAGAATCCTTTATTATTTAATTATTTATAATTTGCAGCACTATGTGCTTTACAATGATTTTATTTAATTATTTTTATAGCACTATGTGCTTTACAATGAGTTTTTTAGACTAAACGTAAAGTAAAACTTTACGGACCTTGAAACTTCGTTTGGACATCGCGACGTTTGGTCACGTTGCATTTTCATGTGAACTCGGACAGACTAGAGTTTCTTATTTCTGCACGCGCTGTTAGCGCAGACTGATCGTCAGCAGATTTTACTGTGTGAGAAGCTATTAGCGTGGGAAACGCTTTGAGTGAAGAGTTAAATAAAAGAGACTTCTTAACTCCTCCCCTCGAAATTCCAATCGTCCCCGATTGGTTTTAGAAGTTCGGTATGTCGTGAAGACTTTTAAGACTCTTGGGTCGAACAACCTGTTTTTCAGGTTCATGTTGGACTTAAGGTTCTTGTATTGCAATTCTGGGGATAGTATTGCTATTATTACCGTTTTTCCTTCTTTTCAAAAATATGAATATTGTAACTAAGATAAGGGCTATAAACCCGAAATGAGCAATCAAGCTAGATTCTACTATTAAATTGAGTGATTCTATTTTTTCAATATTTTTAACATTGAGCTCCTTCATAGATTGAAAGGACAACACCTCTTCAAATTCCGAGTGGGAATTCAAGCGCTGCATTAATGCGGGAAGTGGTTTCAAAGTGATAGTTTCAAAATTCGTAAATATTTGATCTTTTAACACTATTGTTTCGTTTACAAATTTAATAATAAATGATCCATTTAATTTTCTAACATTATTATTGACAGATAAATTTCCATTAAAGCTATTTAGTAGTACAATGCCATTTGTTAACTCTATAATTTCCTTTACATGTTCTGTGTTAGTGTTGATACATTTATATGGCTTATTTTCAAGTAAATTTTTGATACAATTTTCTGTTTCTAATTCTTGGATTTGATCTTGTTTACACATTTTAATTTCATTAATTTCCATACAATTTTCTTTAAGACCATAATATTTTTCATTGCATTTAAGTATTTTTTCATATTTTAATTTTATTATTCTTTCGTTTTTAATAATTGGTTTTATTATTGTACTTTTACAAATTTGATTTCCCGTTATAGGGATGTTAATAATGTAAGCTAACCGTTTATCTTTCCGTGCTATTTGTATTTTTGCAAAATTTAACGCTTCATTTATTGATTCAAATGGTAAATTTTCTTCAGTAAAAATTTTATTTATTAGTATTATTTCTTGACTTGTTAATAGGAATGAATTTATTATATTTGCTTTTGTTAATTGAACTGCTTTATTAATATTATCAATATCTTCTTTAATTAAATCTATTTTGAATTTGTATTCTAAAATTAGTGTTATTTTAAATCCATTATTACTTTGTAAATTTTTGACAATTGAATTGCTTAAATTAGTTATTTCGTTTATTCTTTCTATTATATTTCTGTTTATTATTCTTTGTTGATTATTATTATTGATAACTTTATTAAATTTATTATTTATAGCTTCTAAATCGCCATGGTCAGGGATTCCAGCTACCCATTTCCATGCGGAACCTATGAAATTAAGAGATCGTTTATTTCTTTTATTTAATGCCAAATTATTTATTGTAGCTTTAACATGCCTGGTTTCATCTATGATGAAAGGATATAATGGATGGGATGATGGGATGTTACTTGTAAAGTTTCTTCCAATTTCGTTAAGGATGATGGAGTATTCGGTGAGGTTAATAAAATTGTCCTCTAGGGTGACTACTAAGAAAAAATCTAAAAAATTTGTGATTAGTTTCTAATTCGGTCTTTGTGTATTATTTTCCCTGATTCTGTTTTTAATTGTGGAGTTTCTATTTTCCTCTCCTCTCTTAGGAAGTTTCGTTCCCAGTCTTTTGTTTTGTCTGACATAAATATTTCCAATTTCGTTATCAATTTTTTTCCTTTTTTGTTATACCCTGTACCCAAAGGGTAAAAGGGTATATTAAGTTTGTGCGAATGTATGTAACAGACAGAAGGAGGCAAGATAGACCCTATAAAGTATATATATTCTTGATCAGCATTGGAAGGGGAGTCGAACTAGCTATGTCTGTCTGTCCATCTGTCCGTCCGTCCGTCCGTCCGCCCGTCCGCTCTGTCCGTCTGTCCGTCCGTCCGTCTGTCCGTCTGTCATGCTGTCTGCCGCATGAAAACGATTATTTCGGAGACTATAAGAGGTAGAGCTTTCAAAATTGAAACTTAGACTCTCCTAGGCCGGTGTGCACTTACAAACGGTTTTTCTCTAGACCCATTTTAAGGAGTACCCCCCATACAAATCTATCCCAAAATTTTGGGGTTTTGCATAAAAACGTCATTGTTTTTTATTCTAGGAAGTTCAAATTTAGTATAAATTATGTCTATGATAGTCCCAATAAAAGATCCCAATATGGGTAGGACCAACAAAATTTTAGGTATAGCCCCCATACAAATTTACCCCAAAAATTTTTGTTTTTAAATAAAAACGTTATTGTTTTTTATTCTAGAAAATTTTAATTTAGTATAATTTATGTCTATGATAGTCCCAATGAAATAGACGAATATGGGTAGGCCCAACAAAATTTTTGGTATAACCCCATTCAAAGATATACCCGATTTTTTAAGTTTTTCTATGAAAATTCAATTTAATGAGGTATGGTAGTAAAATAGAACCTAACTTAAGGTACATATAGATTGGGTACTTGTTTACTCTTTAGCTTTTCAAATATTTGTTTCTTAATATCTTCGTTACTGTTGGGGATGGTTACAATAGGTCTACCAAAGAATATGTCGACTGGTCTCTTCCCTGTGACGGAATGAATAGAATGATTGTACTTGTTTACAGACCACACTACTAATTCGTCAAAATCCTTGTCTGGATTCTCCTGCTTTAAACATCTCATGATCTCTGTCAGCGTGGAATGGGAATTAAACGGTTTTTCATTATCAAATACAATAGATTTGGGTACTCCAAAGTAGAAGAAAATTTCTCTTAATGGTTTCTTTATATCTTAAATGCTTTTACTATTTATTTTTTTTAAAACTGCCAGTTTAAGAATTTATCTATTGATGATAAGATTTTTTGGTTGCCGGTAGAAAATATGTCAATATGGATAGTGTGGCCGGGATATTCAGGCAATGGTGTTGGAGTTAGTTTTGTATTGTTGGGGTGTCGATCATACTTATTTTCCTTGCATATTTTGTACAATCGTGTATTTTTTTTTTATTTTCTTGGACATGGCGGGGAAATAATATTTTTCCAGTATTTGAAGTCGGTTTTCTTTCTCGTTTCGATGTGCACGGTTATGGGTTTCTATAACAATTCTGTCTTGTTCCTCTGTTGTTGTTATGTCCTCAACTATTTGTTGGATGAAACGGATTTTGTAATTTGCAAGATGGGAGGGATAAATTGATTGAATTTTTAGCATGGTTGGTTCGGTTATTTTTATTCCGTTTATTATTGCTGGACTTAAATGTTTCTTCAAAAGTTTGATCAATGCAACTTCGGAAAATGTTTTGTCTGTTATAAGGTGTCTGTGGTATAAAGGAAATACTATTTTAAATTCGTAAGATGAAGTAGGTCCTTCAGAAATTAAGATTTGATTTTTAAAAATGTTGACAGGGCTTTCTATAGATGGAATTAATGTTGGGAAGAACTATCGTCACTATGAACAGTGTCTGTTAAAGAATTTATATTTGGTATTGGTGGTCTTGACAATAGATCCGCGACTACGTTTCTGTGGCCTGGTTGATAAATTAGTTCATGATTATATTCTTCTAGCTTGGCTTTCCATCTTTTCATTTTGGCGTTAGTATTTTTGTTGCTGAGAGCAAAAGTCAATGGCTGGTGATCAGTGAAAATTTTTACTTTCTTAGATCCGTACAGGAAACATCTTAGGCTTTGTAATGCCCAAATAATTGCAAGCATTTCTTTTTCATTTGCTGCAAAGTTTTCTTCTTATCTACCTAATGTTCTGGAGAGGAAAGTAATTGGTCTACCGTCTTGTGAAAGTACGGCTCCTAAAGCGTAATTAGAAGCGTCTGTTGTAAGTTCGAAGGGTTTCTCAAAATCGGGATAATGCAACATAACATCATCTGATAACAAACAATTTTTTAATTGTTTGATTGCTTCTATTTGTTGGGAGGTAAGATTTAAAAATATCCTTTTAGATTGGGATCTAGGAGTCCTTCCCAATTCTCCTCTAAGAATTTCGGTAAGAGGTTTTGCAATTTGTGCGTACGCTTTAATAAATCTCCGATAGTATCCAGTCATTCCGAGGAACGAACGAAGGTCATGGATAGTTTTGGGGTTTGGAAAATTCTTTATTGCCTCTACCTTTTTCTGAGTAGTCGAATGCCATTTTGACCGACTATTATACCGAGAAACTCGGTTTCTTCTTTTAAAAATTCACATTTATCAAATTGAACCCCTTAAGATTGGCTCTCTCTAATGTATCAAAAATAATCTTTAGATTATTGAAATGTTCTTCTTTGCTCTTGCTGAATATAATTATGTCGTCGATATAGACGTAACAACGGACACCGATATGTTCTCTTAACACATCATCTAGTGTGCGTTGGAAAATTGCTGGAGCATTTCTTAAGCCGAATGGTAATCGTGTAAATTCAAATTTTCCATTAGCAATGGAGAAGGCAGTTTTTTCAATGTCGGCTTCATTTAAAGCGATTTGGTGAAAACCACTTTTGAGATCAATTGTTGAAAAGTAATTATTTGATCCTAGGTTTGCTAAGATGGTGTTGATGTCAGGAATCGGATATTTATCCGGTATGGTATCCTCGTTTAATTTCCGATAATCTATGACCATGCGATATTTTGCTTTTCCTGAGGCATCTTGTTCCTTTGGTACTATCCATATAGGGGAATTGTAAGGAGATTTCGATGGACGAAAAATGCCATCTTGAAGTAATTCCTCTACTTGTTTATCTATTTTTAAAATTTTTTAAAGGCATTGGGTATGGATACGTTTTTGCATAAATCGGTCTGTCGCTCTTAGTTCTAATTTCAGCTTTTACGTTGGTTACAAACGTTAGTTTCTTATCAGGTTCGGCAAACAATGTTGGGCAAGTATTTAGAAGATGTCTTAATCTTTCAGAGTCTAGTTGGTTGAGATGATTTAATCGTAATAAAGTGTGAATTATGGAATTTATTTGCAATTTATGTATGGGGTACTTGTACTTGTTTAAAAGTATGAAATAATTCTCCTTCGTGAAAATAAATGCATTTAGTTTCTTTATTGTGTCATTTAATTATAGCGTCAAAAGTAGAAAGATTGGGCAGTAAGTGAAACTTTAGTTTTTCTATTTTATTACCAAAAACGTCTATCTCTACGTGATGAGTGATCTTTACTGATCCTCCAACTGAATTTGCATAAAATGGTTTATTTGGAATAGGGTTTCGAATATATTTTGGTGTAATATAATTTTTATTAGATCCGGTGTCTAACAGAAATTTCAGCTCGTTGCCATTCTTCATTCTGAAGCAAAAATATGGTGCCTAATCTAAAAAATTAATATTATCGTTTGGTGGGTAATTGTCTTCGGGCTCTTGCGGACCTAAGTCTTTGTACTCTTCCACATCCGTTTCGAACTGTAAGTTGTTGTCGTAGATTTCTTCCTCAGAAGGTTCCTGTTCTATTGTTTCGTGTGATAAACACGTTGGAATTTATTTGGTTGTGGGACATTTTGAGATGGTGGTCATTTCTGTGCTGTGTTATTATTGTTATACCAGGGATGTTGAGTCTGGTTTGATGGTCGGAGTTGATTCTGTGGTGGTTGTAGTCCATTTTGGTAATTGACTTGTTTAGAATGAATAGATGGATCCACTTTCATTGGTGTTGATGGTTTCGGTGGAAGTGGTGGTCGAAAATTTGCCTGTGGTGCACTGTATCTTTGTTCTTGTTTTGCTTGTAGTACTCCGCTAGTTCTAGGAACAAATCTATTAGTATGATATGTAAGTTCCGGATATAATGGGCGAGGTTGTGGTCGTGAATTGCGTGATTGTTGATAATTTGTATTATTTATCCCGTTATATGCGTTTCGATTTGTGGAATGTGCGTAATTAGTCCTAAAATTCATGTTTCCCAATTTTAAGCAAATGTGCAAGGCTTGTGGGAGGCTAGTCGGCTCTTTAACGCTCAAAAGACTAGGCAAGGATCCGTTCAATCCCCTTATGAATATATCGAGGGCTTTCTCCCTATAAGAGGTAGTCATAACCATCAATGCTTCTTCCCCCAGCTCAAGGCAATCGATCTTATCTAAAATCAATGAAAAATGTTGGTAAACTTGCTGGTAAAACACTTCTATACTGTCTGCGCGTTGTGCGAGAGTTGTCAGTTGGTATTCTAGGGTGCTAATATCCCTTTTATCAGAATAATGTAGCATCAGGCATTTTTTAATTTTGCCCCAAACCAATGGAGTTCTGTAAGCTTCCAATGCGGCATCAGCTTCGCCGACTATCTTGTGTCTAATAGTGTGCAGTATTGCAAAGTACTTGGGTGTGTTAATTATCCTGTCATACATTAATAGTATTCTGTCTACAGATTTTTCTCCATGAACTAAACTCTCCTGGCTTACCTGAGAATTCTCTTAAACTTTTTACAACATCTGGGACTCTTTCGGAGGCTTCTACATTCGAAAAATCTATAACTGGTTCTGAATCCTCCTGTAAAATGGGATTCTGTATTGACGTTATTGTTTCCACTATAAGATTTCGTAATTCATTCAGTTGTGTGGTTGAAAAATGAGTAGGTGAAGGATCTTTAGAAGAACCAGGACCCAATTTTAAATTTTTAAAAGTATTTATGATCTAATCTTCTTCAGCCATTTTTATACCCGTTACACATAGTGTAAACGGGTATATTCAGTTTGTCAAAAAGTTTGTAACGCATTGAAGGAGGCATCGGAGACCCCACAAAGTATATATATTCTTGATCAGCTCGATGAGACGAATCGATCTAGCCATGTCCGTCTGTCTGTCCGTCTGTTTGTTGCTATGTGATTTGTTCGATGAAGATATAAAGATATTCGGCTGAAATTTTAAACTTAAGCTTTTTCTCGGCAACGACTAGATTAAGTTCGAAAATGAGAGTGCCACGCCCATTTTTAGGTATAGCCCCCATACAAACTTATCGATATTTTTCGATTTTTTGTTTAAAAATAGTAATTATTTATGAATGTACTCTTTTGTCATCCAGGGTCAAAACCAAGACGCCACGTCCATGTAACGGGTATTTCAGCTTTGGTTCCACCGAAGTTAATGTTTTTCCTTGTCTTAATTTTATTTATTTTTTTTTATAAACAAAATTTAATCTTCTAATTATCTATTGAGTTTGATTTCCTTTTTTTTACAATACAAAATGTTAAATCTTTTTATTTTTGATCAAGTTTGTGTAAAATAATTATTAATAAAGTTTCTGCTTTCATAAGAAGTAATTCCATTATTATTGTAGTCTTCAAGCTGGTTATAGTTGATAAGGTTGACAAGTTGTTGATTAAGATTGAATACAGTTGTTAAAGTTGATTATCGTTGAGTAAAGTTGATAAAATTGTTGATTAAAGTTGAATACAGTTGTTAAAGTTGATTATCGTTGAGTAAGGTTGATAAATTGTTGATTAAAGTTGAATACAGTTGTTAAAGTTGATTTCCGTTGTGTAAAGTTGATGAAGTTTTTGTTTTAGGTTGGTTACGGTTGTACTTTTAGTACATTGAAAGTAATTCTTAAAACTTTTTCCTGTTTTATAATTTTGTAGAGATTCACAATTGCTTTTTCTTTTTTTATTATTGATAATATTTTCTTAATTTATTTTGTCGCACATTGAAAGTTAATCTTAACTTTTTTTGGTTTTTTTTTTCTTTTGTTTTAAAATTTTGTAGAGATTCACAATTGTTTTTTATTATTGATAATATTTTCTTAATTTATTTTGTCGCACATTGAAAGTTAACCTTAATTTGTTTTGTTTTTTTTTTTCTTTTGTTTTAAAATTTTGTAGAGATTCACAATTGTTTTTATTATTGATAATATTTTCTTAATTTATTTTGTCGCACATTGAAAGTTAATTTTAATTTTTTTTTTTTTTTTCTTTTGTTTTAAAATTTTGTAGAGATTCACAATTGTTTTTTATTATTGATAATATCTTCTTAACTTATTTTGTTGCACTTCGTAGAGGCTGGAACATCACGTTCTCCCTTTTTGTTTTTGTTTTTTTTTTTTTTTAAACTACTAAGGAGCCAGTCTACGATTTTTATTTTTTAACCTCGAGAAAAACAATTTTTTCTTTTTGTAGGTTTCTTTTTTTAAACGTACTTTATCGCGGTCCCTGCTCGGACGCCAATTAAAAGAATCCTTTATTTTAGTATTTTATTAAAAGAATCCTTTATTATTTAATTATTTATAATTTGCAGCACTATGTGCTTCACAATGATTATATTTAATTATTTTTACAGCACTATGTGCTTTACAATGAGTTTTTAGACTAAACGTAAAGTAAAACTTTACGGACCTTGAAACTTCGTTTGGACATCGCGACGTTTGGTCACGTTGCATTTTCAAGTGAGCTCGGACAGACTAGAGTTTCTTATTTCTGCAGCGCTGTAAGCGCAGACTGATCGTCAGCAGATTTTACTGTGTGAGAAGCTTTGAGTGAAGAATTAAATAAAAGAGACTTCTTAACTTATATAATATAAAGCAACGGAGACGTTGCAGAACGGCAGAGAGTAATATGCATATACATTCTTATGTAAACGGTCAATAGCCGGCAATTATGCTGACTATGCTCTGGCCGTTGCCAACTACATTCAAGTGCGATCATATTTCGTTGCACTTGAAATGTACTGGGCACTTGAGTTCATTTAATGTTTATTTACGTAACGACAAAGTGTCGTTGCTTTATGTTTATGCCGCAACAAAGTGTTGCTGTTTAATATACTTGAAATATGTGCATACTACATCCCCCTTCTTTTTAAAAATAACGTAATATATTTAGTTATTTTAATTAATATTTTAAAAATTCATTATTTATTTTATTTTCATTTTTAATTTTAATTTTAAGACAAAATTTTTTTTTTTTTTTAACTAATATTTTTTTTTTTTTTGTCGGAAAGTTTGTAACATTGAAAGAGCCTCGTAGACCCTATAAAGTATATATATTCTTGATCCTCGACGAGACGAATCGATTTAGCCATGTCCGTCTGTCTGTCCGTCTGTCCGTCCGTCCGTCTGTCCGTCTGTCTGTGTGTTGCTGCGCGGTTTATTCGCTCAGTTTTAAAGATATTGGGCTGAAATTTTAAACTTAAGCTTTTCTAGGTCCTGTGTAGTTTCTATGTTAAAATCAATGTGCCACGCCCACTTTTAGATATGGCTCCCATAGAAAGAATAACATTTTGTCAAGTTCTTATAAGAAAAAAATTTATTTATAAAGCAAATGGCTTCAAATATGGTACAAATGCTTCGTATATTAAGCCAAATCTTCAGTTTAAAATTGGTCTAAATCGGACCGCGAATTCCTAAATTTTTAAGAATATATTTAATTTGTTTAGTATTTTGAAATAAAATTTAATACAAATGCTGCACACGAAGGTCTATCCACATCAAATGATGTGTAACAGGTATATGAGCTTCGGTCCAACCGAAGTTAACTTTTTTTTTGTTTTTGTTTTTTTTTGTTTTAAGTAACAAATTTAAAAATATTACCTATAATTATTATTATTTTTTTTTTTTAATTGAAGTGTTCTTTTTTATATATTTGTTTGCATATACTTATTTTATTTATTTTATTAAATGTATATATTTTTTTTAATTATTAGTTATACAACTTAGAGTTTATCTTACTCATTCACTCAATCATTAATACTGTTTCTACTCTTATTGTTTTTTTTATTATTTTTAAGACGCTTAAAATTTAATTTGAAATCAGCTCAGTAGTTCTCTAAAGAGCTAACTTCATTTGATTTCTGTTATATATGGTACCACTTTGTGAATGGGATTAGTGTGGTCATTAAATGGAAGTGGTTTGCTATGATTGCTACATACTAGCTCGAATGGGCAATACTTATATGCTATCGATGGTGTAGTATTATAGCAAAAAATAATAATTAATATTTCGCTGTCATATTTGAGTATGAAAATTTTTAGATTTTTATACCCGCCACACATAGTGGGGAGGGTATTATCATTTTGTCAGAAAGTTTGTAACGCATTTAAGAAGACGTCGTAGACCCTATAAAGTATATATATTCTTGATCAGCACGACGAGACGAGTCGATCTAGCCATGTCCGTCTGTCTGTCCGTCCGTCCGTCCGTCTGTCCGTCCGTCTGTCCGTCTGTCTGTATTTTTGCAAATTCATTCGCTCAGTTTTAAAGATATTGACCTGAAACTCGGAACTTAAGCTTTCTCAGTCCTAAGCAGTTCAAGTGTTAAAATCAAAGTGCCGTACGCCCATTTTTATGGTATAGCCCCCATACAAACTTACCGTTTTTTTTAATTTTTGCTAGTGAAATAGCTATTATTTATGAATGTAGTCACGAAGTTGGAAAGAAATACTTCTTATG